>JAPXFQ010001024.1:30000-365000 GCA_028564705.1 Apricaphanius iberus | reverse complement strand
TAAAATCCACATAAAGAACATAGATGGTAAATATGTATTGGTCCCAGAAGAAAATGTGCAACAATTAAACGTGTTCCCTTTGCAACATCTGCTGTTGGTTCCTGTTCTGTTTGGAGAAGCTTCAGCTTTATAGAGTTCTGCAGTAGAACGGGTTCCTGCAGCTGATCCGCTGTTTCTGGTAACATTATTAGGTTCTCGTATTGGTTAAACTTAACTTTTATACTTAAACTCTGCAATAATTTTACAGAAAACTTTTATTTTTCACTTGAAATTTTTGTTTTGTGGTCATTTGTATCAATATTTTTTAGTTTAATCTAATTAAGCATCCTTGTAACCAGCAGAGGAAAAAATAAAATCTTTTAATTAATTTAATTTTTTGTGTGTGGCAGAAATATCGGCACTGGTGCTCGGTATCGACAAATACTTAAATCCAAGTATCGGTATGGTATCGGTTTGAAAAAAGTGGTATCGTTGCATCCCTACATTATATATCTACATACACTACCGTTCAAAAGTTTGGGGTCACCCAAACAATTTTGTGTTTTCCATGAAAAGTCACACTTATTCACCACCATACGTTGTGAAATGAATAAAAAATAGAGTCAAGACATTGACAAGGTTAGAAATAATGATTTTTATTTGAAATAAGATTGTTTTTACATCAAACTTTGCTTTCATCAAAGAATCCTCCATTTGCAGCAATTACAGCATTGCAGACCTTTGGCATTCTAGCTGTTAATTTGTTGAGGTAATCTGGAGAAATTGCACCCCACGCTTCTAGAAGCAGCTCCCACAATTTGGATTGGTTGGATGGGCACTTCTTGCGTACCATACGGTCAAGCTGCTCCCACAACAGCTCAACGGGGTTCAAATCTGGTGACTGCGCTGGCCACTCCATTACCGATAGAATACCAGCTGCCTGCTTCTTCTCTAAATAGTTCTTGCACAATTTCGAGGTGTGTTTTGGGTCATTGTCCTGTTGTAGGATGAAATTGGCTCCAATCAAGCGCTGTCCACTGGGTATGGCATGGCGTTGCAAAATGGAGTGATAGCCTTCCTTATTCAGAATCCCTTTTACCCTGTACAAATCTCCCACCTTACCAGCACCAAAGCAACCCCAGACCATCACATTACCTCCACCATGCTTAACAGATGGCGTCAGGCATTCTTCCAGCATCTTTTCAGTTGTTCTGCGTCTCACAAACGTTCTTCTTTGTGATCCAAACACCTCAAACTTGGATTCATCCGTCCACAGCACTTTTTTCCAGTCTTCCTCTGTCCAATGTCTGTGTTCTTTTGCCCATCTTAATCTTTTTCTTTTATTGGCCAGTCTCAGATATGGCTTTTTCTTTGCCACTCTGCCCTGAAGCCCAGAATCCCGCAGCCGCCTCTTCACTGTAGATGTTGACACTGGTGTTTTGCGGGTACTATTTAATGAAGATGCCAGTTGGGGACCTGTGAGGCGTCTGTTTCTCAAACTAGAGACTCTAATGTACTTATCTTCTTGCTCAGTTGTGCAACGCGGCCTCCCACTTCTTTTTCTACTCTGGTTAGAGCCTGTTTGTGCTGTCCTCTGAAGGGAGTAGTACACACCGTTGTAGGAAATCTTCAATTTCTTAGCAATTTCTCGCATGGAATAGCCTTCATTTCTAAGAACAAGAATAGACTGTCGAGTTTCAGATGAAAGTTCTCTTTTTCTGGCCATTTTGAGCGTTTAATTGACCCCACAAATGTGATGCTCCAGAAACTCAATCTGCTCAAAGGAAGGTCAGTTTTGTAGCTTCTGTACCGAGCTAAACTGTTTTCAGATGTGTGAACATGATTGCACAAGGGTTTTCTAATCATCAATTAGCCTTCTGAGCCAATGAGCAAACACATTGTACCATTAGAACACTGGAGTGATAGTTGCTGGAAATGGGCCTCTATACACCTATGTAGATATTGCACCAAAAACCAGACATTTGCAGCTAGAATAGTCATTTACCACATTAGCAATGTATAGCGTGTGTTTCTTTAAAGTTAAGACTAGTTTAAAGTTATCTTCATTGAAAAGTACAGTGCTTTTCCTTCAAAAATAAGGACATTTCAATGTGACCCCAAACTTTTGAACGGTAGTGTAAATTTTTTAATAAATGCACAGCACTCTGGTTTATGTAATTCTGTCCATAATATAAATATTATTTAAACCTTTCTTCTTCTAAATATTAGTATTTGCTGATATTTTGCTGCTGTTCAGCCAAATTTCCCCCTCAGTGGGACAATAAAAGATTATTCTATTCTATCCCATAATAGTAGTAAATAATATGAATAATTAAGTATTTTTCAGGTCCGGTATTCCGACCCAACAGAACCTTTAACCAAACTCTCTCTGCTCACATCATGAAACAGTTGATGTCTGGTTTCCGACACACGCAGTAAACCGGCGCAGCGGGGGTTTCCATGGCAACCTCTCCTCTTCCTCCTGCAGCTTCCTCAGACTGAAACAGAAGCAGAAACAACTTCACAATAAAAGGGTTCTGGAAGCAGAACCAGGACCAGAACCAGGAGGTTCTGAAGCCTTTAACAGGATCCCGAACCTTCCCGGTTCTGTGAGCTCACAGCCAGGTCCAGACTGGAACAGCTCGGTTCTGGTTCTGGACCCAGAGCAGGAACCAGAACCGAAGTGCATCACGGTCTGCTCCAACCAGGCTCGGTTCGTTTTCTGCACGTTTCGGAACCGCGATTCTGCTGCGTGCTGCTGAGGTTCGGTTCTGTTCGGGCCGCAGACTTACCATGACGGGGTTCGGAGGTCCAGCCGCAGCTTGTTCTGCTCCTCCGGTCCGGAACCAGAACCTGCAGGGTTCTCCTCTTTGTTTTCACTGCATCTTCATCATCCTCCTCTTCCTCTGCAGGCCGGAGCAGCACAAAGAACGGAGGCCGAGGCGCCCCCTGGCGGCCGGAGCGTGGCACTACGGGGACAGATGTGGTTCAGGCCACTCTGTGGTTCTGATCCAGTGTGTGGTTCTGATCCAGTCTGTGGTTCTGATCCAGTGTGTGGTTCTGATCCAGTCTGTGGTTCTGATCCAGTCTACAGACGGACATTGAATCCATGTTGGATTGTTAACATTAAATCATTGAATCAGAATCAGAATTCATGTTGATTCAACATCAGTTTGCAGCCAAAATTAATATTGAAACAATGATGATTTATTAACTTTAGACCAACAGAAATAAAATTGTATTTCAATTATTGAAACGCTGTAATTATAACATAACTATAGAACAATGTGTTTTCACTTATATTTGAATAATATGAGAGCATTTAAATAATCCTGCTTCATCCACAGCAGGATATCCTGGATATCATGAAGTTATTTTTTATTTAGTAAAACTAGTAAAAATGCTGAAGATACAAACAAACAACAAGTTATTTCATTTATCTTTTATCCATGATTTTAACCACGTCTAACTCCTCCTAACCGGTCTGGCGCATAACGGAGCCAATTTAGTCATTCATGGCTGTGATTGGCTGCTCCATGACGACATCTGAAACATAAACCTTATGAGAAATCACCACTTTTAGCAACTTGTAGTAATTATTAGACTGTTTTAACCCAGCTTATATATTTTTCTGCATTATGTGGGAGTTATGAAAAGTTTGAGAAATAAAAGTTTTCACAGGTTTTCAGCAAATTATGGAGGATTTTAGACACAAAGCTTGTAGTAAATTAATGGGACCTTTTAATGTTAAAAGATAGTTTATGTATGAAATGGATTAATGTTCAGTTGGACATTTTATTTAATTTATACGTAGTTTGATAAAAGCGTTGACTGTATGAACAAAGCATTGCTAGCTAACTGATTACAGTAGATCTGCTGTTTTTAACAGGCTGCCAGCATTATTATATCAGTCATTATAATGTCTGAATTAAGCTACGACTTTCCTAAGTCTATATATATAAAATATACATGTCACTGTGTAGAGCATTAGAGCATTAGAAGATTAAAATGAAGCGATTTATTCCTAATGAGATGCGGTTCTGTACGTCTCCCAGTCAAATAAAAATCCATGAATTTATCATCATTTTCCCCGGTCAAATATAAATCAATAACTTTTCAATCATCACCCAGTAAACCAGATATCAGCATCAATCATGGGGAAAACTATATTTAACATAGTTTCATATCACTGCTGTCAATGAGTCATCAGTTTGGTAAAGGTGATTCAGCATTTATTTAGCATCAAGATTTCAATGTCAAACATTCGGATGATGGAAAATTAATATCTATTCAATGTCAGGTTGCTATCTGGGTATGGTTCTGATCCATCTTATAGTTCTGATCCACTTTAGGGTTCTGATTCGTTGAGCTCCAGCTTTGCTCCAACAGTGCATGACTGTCAGGAGTCGGTCTAAGTGGCTGTTTGTTCAGCCTGTTTCTATGACGCTCTGTGCTGGACGGGCTACTGTCCAGGTTACAATAATAATATAAATAATAAATATTATTATCATTATAAACAAATTAACATTTATCCTGCTGTAATTTGCATATATGTGGGGTTTCTAGGTTTATTAATTCAAACTTTTGGAAACAAAATCTTTAATTTTTACTAGCGGCGCACCGATCCGACTTTTTCAGCTTCAATACCGATCCAATGCTATTGATGAATTAATAAACTGTATAACTTCCACCTTATGCCTTTCTTGTAGAGACTAAACCACCACACTTTACTAACTAATCATGACTAAGACGAAATAACTGATGTACAGTATAAAATTAGCAGAAAAATAACATTTCAAGTGAAAAATTTGCATTTTTTTGAGCAGTTTGTCCACATTTTGAGTATCGGTTCATGGTATCAGTTAAGTTTAAGCGATAAAGATACATGTAGATTACACGATATCGGGGCCAATACCAGTATCAGTATCGGTGCATCCCTACTTTTTAATGCACAGGTACATTAAACATAATGTACATTATTCTAATTATTTCTAATTATTTCAAGTATCCTGCTCTATTTAATATTAAATCCCGGGTTTTATCTTTAATAACTGCACAAAACTCTGGTTTTGTAACTATATTCATGATGTAAATATATTTTTCTGAACTCATGAATTCTGTTCTGTTCCCACTTTGCTGCAGTTCCAACTGAATCTCCTCTTGTGCAACAATAAAGGATTTTTTTTATTCTTTTCTATTCCATTCTAATAATACTTAATGATGCTAGCAGTAAATAATAATAACAACTTGCTGCAGACGAGTGGTATGAATGAACATTAACCACCAACAGGGATTGAACACAACATGACAGTATTATGGGATGTACCAACCGACAGATCAGACGCCATCGCCTGGAACGAAGAACGAACTCCTGACTGAAATGACCATCCCATCTGTAAAACATGTCACCATCAGGGAGGTCGAGAAGCAATCACAGTAAAAAAAAAAACTGGAAATAGAAGCTGGAAGAATGTGGAGGATGAAGACGACAACAGAACCTGGTGTAAGTTGGTGTTCTTGGCCTCATCAAGAAGGGAAAGAGAACTAAACTGATTCCTTTCCATAAAGTAACGCAGTAACTGCCTTAGAATCATGGGCTGATTGTGGCACTGCAGTGTCGTCACACTAATGAACAAGAAAACACATAATAATAATAATAATAATAATAATAATAATAATAAGCCCTTAATAATCAGCTCCATCGTACATCAGAGATCTGATTGTTCCATATGTTCCTAACAGAGAACTTTGTTCTCAGAATGCAGGTCTACTGGTAGTTCCTAGGATTTCTAAAAGTAGAATAGGAGGCAGATCTTTTAGTTATCAGGTTCCTCTCCTGTGGAACCAGCTCCCAGTTTTAGTCCATGAGGCAGTTTTTAAAACCTTCTATACCTTAAATGCTGCTATAGGTTTAGACTGTTGGAGGACAGACTGACCACTTTTCTTCTCTCTTCTACTTTTCTCTCCTACTACTCTCCACATATATATTTTCTGCTGTTTTTGTGATTGTTAACTCAGTTTTCTCTCAGTATTTTTCTCCCCATAGAAGCTCCACATGGTCTGGTTTCCTGCTCAGCTACAGCGCCCCCTGCTGGATGGGGAACATCGGTCCAGATGATGCTCAAAGTCACCGAGCATCCTACATGCTGTCTCTTCTCTGTCTTCTCAGACCCCCAGACGGTCGTGGCAGCTGACCGCTTGTACTGATCCAGGTTCTGGTTCTGGTTCTGCCGGAGGTTTCTTCCTGTTAAAGGGGAGTTTTTCCTCTCCACTGTCCCTACATGCTTGCTCAGTATGAGGGATTGCTGAGGAATTGCTGTGGTTGGAGTCTGCATGATCAGGATTATTATCGTTAACAAAAACGAACAAAATAACAAAAACTAGAAGTAACTGTTAACTGAAATAAAAATAAAAAGAATTTGAAGCAAAACAAATTGAAACTGTAACTAGTGTTCACAAAACTAACTAAAAAGAACAGAATTTATTGAGAAAAAGTGATTTGTTTTGTTGTGTTGCCACTCTGTGTTTTTGTAGAACTGTAGAACCTGCATTAATTGTTTAGCTTTTTAATGCACAGGTGTTGTTATGGTGTACCATATTTCTTTTATACTTTCCTGATTTGTATGGTTGTTAATCTGGCCCATGTCAATACATTTTTTAAAAACCAGTCGGTCATTGTCTGAGATTTTGTTATACTTTTTTTAGTTTTGTTTAATGAAAGACTAAAATCAACTAAAACCAATAAAAACTCAACTGAAACTAAGAATTTTCACACAAAAAACTAAACAAAAAAATGGTAAAAACTAACTAAAACAAATACAATTTGAAATCTTTAGTCAAAACTAAATAAAAACTAAACCTAATGAAAATTTTAAAGCTATTATTATATAATGCTGCCATTCCTTACATAGGAAACTTTTAACTGATTATAATGATTGTATGATTTTATTGAAATGACTTTTTGTTGTAAAGTTCCTTGTTATTACATTTGTTGGGAATCAACGCTATAGAAATAAAAGTGAATTAAATTAATAACAATCTCCTCCAGCAATCTGAATTAGGCCCCGCCCTTCTCTGTCAACACATTCCCACTGATGAAACCATCTGGAGTTGAACCAGAACTTGGTTCTGGATCCAGGGAGGCTTTTTCTTTGAGTTCTTTGAACCGGCTGCAGTTCTAAGTGTGTCCACAGGGTGGCAGCACAGACAAAAGCAAACATCTGCCAGCCGAAGATCCAGCTAACATCAGAGAAACATCTGGAACGCCTGAAGAAGGAGATCTGCAGCGATCATCGGATCATTCAAGTTATCTGTGTGAACACAGAACATCTCATCAGAACCAGCAGGAGCCGTTTGGACCTCCTGGTTCTGAGGAATTACTTCACTGTAATCCCCAATGCTGAGATTACTTAGTTACACTGAGTAGCTGAAACTCAATAAATTAATAGATCAAATTATTCTAACTAAAATGTGTTGAGTTAGTTCAGCATATTCTTTTGTTTTTAGTACAAGTAACTCAAACATTTTGAGCGACCTAATTATCATCTTTCCCAGGGTGCTTAGGGGCATGTTTTTGACACCATGAGTGACTTGGAAGTCTGTTTTATGCAGATATTCTGATCAATTATTATTCATAAAATTATTCAAAGTGGTGTCGTTGTTAATATATCATTGACAAGGATAAAGTTTCTGCTTATTATTGAACTTAGGAACATAAATATAAATGTATTCATGTCAGTTATCTATAAGTTCTTGACACTAACAGGGAACTTTAAACCAAATGTGTTTATGAAACTTATACTTAAAGTTGCATGTACTGAAGATTTTTGAGTTGGCTTAATCTGTAAGTTTGATTTAATTATAAAATATATTTAAGATAAACTCCAAATATTTAAGATTTGATATACTCAAATATCTGAGTTTATGAACTCAAAAAATATGTGGCAACTGATTGCTTCACTTTTCTTGAGTTCTGCCTACTTATTGAGGACGACTGTGGCTCAGTGGTAGAGTAGTTGGGTCGTAGGTTGGATTCCAGCTTCCTCCAGTCACACGTTGATCTGCCCCTGGGCAAGGCACTTAACCCCAAAGTCTACATCGTCCTACCGAGCCATGTTGGCTATCAGTGTGAATGTGGCTTCAATGTAAAGCGCTTTGAGTGGTGTGGTGTTATTCTATATATGTTTTAAACTTTTATTGTTCAAAAGGTAAAAGTCTGTTTATATAGCTTGCATGATGGTAAAAATGTGTCTCAGTATTGTTTATGGGGGTAAGCTTTTAAGTCATAAAACTCTGGGGTGAGTTTTATTGCAAGCTGTAAAAACAGGATGTCTGTAGATTTAGTGTGTTGCCATAAAACCATAAAACTCAGAAGGAGTTTTTAAGAAAAGACGTCTCACCCATATGACTGTATAATTTTCTGACAGCCAATAATGGCTAAGACACTGTATGGAAATGTTCTGATTGGAGGGAGTAGAAACGCCTAGAGGCCCGGTTTTCTATAAAGGTGTAAAAGGAAGATCATTCAATTGTCAGATTTCTTTAAATCTGGACCACAGAGGAACGACGGGGGCAACTTCCTCTGTAAAAACTGCAATTTGTTAATCTGTTCAAAATAAATGTTAAAAACTGGAAATTGGCTCCATTTTGTCTCAGCTTGAACATGCATTGAATTAATTATGAAAATTATTTAATTCAACAAAGGTCAGTATGACTGGAAAAGCCATTTATTCTGGTTTACAGTGTATGATCCGGCCTTGGAGTTTTTCTACTGGTCTCCGTGGCCCTCCTCTCCCAGTATTCCCAGTGAATGAACATATGACTTCTTACTGGTCTCATGACGCTGAACTTTTCCTTCGCTCTGAGGGGAGTGAATGGACAGAATGAGTGTGTGTGTGTGGAGGCGGTACCGCCTGCACACACTGATCTCAGCAGCAGACCGAAGCAGAAACGGAGCAGCGCCGCTGCAGGTGAGGAACAGTCCTCTGGACCTTTCTGCGGTTCTGGTTCCTCCTGTTGTATTCATGCTGTGCGTAGAAGGTTCTGCTGTAATCAGCTGGACGGGACTTCCTGAACCAAACATCGCTCTCTGTGTCTGCACATCTGCGTGTCGCGATGCGTTTCCTTTTTCACGTCCTCCGACTGAAGTTAAGGGCGAACCGATCCAGAACCTTCAGAACCGTGGTTATGGAGATCAGAAAGCAGCAGTGGGTCATCCTGGGTCGGACCAGGAACACATGAAGCCAGAACTGGTTTTACTGAAGCTGTTTGTGTTTTTCAGTCGAATTTCTTTCACTTTGGGACTTTAGCTTTATTAATTTTGGCATTTCTTTATTTTTCCATATTTTTCTTCCTCCTGTCTTAAGATGTTTTAATCTTTTTGTTTTATTGTTTTATCTTTTCTTTGTGTTTCCTCAGGTCGTCGCTTTTTGTTAGTTCTTTCTTTCTCTTTACATAGTTTTCTCATTTATTTAATCGCTTCGGTTCTGTTTTCTCCCTCATTCTCTACTGTTTTTATTTATACTCTCTCTTTGCTCCCTTCTTAGGAAGTTTCTTCTTTCGTCTCTGTCTCTCTACGTTATTTTGCTCCCCGGTCCAGTTACTCATTGATTCCACCTGTGGTTTCCCTCTCACCTGCAGCCACTTCCTCCTAATTAGTCTCATTTTCTCTGATCATTTAAGCCCTCTGACTTCATAACTGGTTCCTTCTGTTTCTCTGGTCCGATTCTGTTGAGCAACGAAGGTCAAACGGTCTTTTATGGGTCTAATTTATGTCCAAAACAGGTACAGATCATGGCGCCAGATGACGTCTTTCTAATGTCCATCATTGCGTTCGTAGGATCGTTATGTACGTCTTTTGTAGATAAAGTTTATACTTATTTTAGAGACCGTTTATAGTTGTTGTTTTTTTAACCAAGACTTACCTTATAGTCAGCAAAACGTTAATTTACAAGTTTATAGACCGATGAAAAAGTGTTTTTTGAGAAGTTGTGGTGGAAAAACATTTTAAATGAAGAGGCGAGAAAAGATTCCTTCATTTCTCTGAGGTTTAATTTGAACTTGTTTGCACAAACAAGAAGGAACATTATTACAGAATGTTAGCAGCAGCTGAATCCTGCCTTCCACCAACTGACTGACCACTTTATAGATTCTGACAACCTTTCTATTGTCTCTATCAGTTAATATTTCTCCATGGTGAAGTTGCCAGACTGCCAGGCGCCTACTTCAGATCGGAGACTCACAATCTAAGGACATCATGGCAGCACCTTTTTTTCCGTGTCAATAATCGTACCAATATAGCAACAAATAACAATGATAACGTTTGATTTCTGTCAGGATGGATCAGAAATCTTTCCACGGTGACTCTGACAACGCTAAGGGCGGAGCTGTTAACAATCCAAACCAATCAGAATGCATCTCAGCCCAGCCAAAACCCAATGGGACGCATCGCTGCACAGGTGAGAGGAAACAAAACGAGCTGATTGGCTTAAACTGGAAACCTTCATCAGGTCAGACCTGTTTGCTCTGAGAGGTTCTGGTCCAAAGGTAGACAATGCGGTCCAGATATCAGAACCAGATCACATCGATAACTGGATGTTCCCCCACAGCTCAGGCCCCGCCCCCTCTCTCTGATAGGCTCCAGGAAGCCGACAGCAGTGATGAATCCCTGATGGACAGCTTGTCCTCCAAGGACGTCTCCCGACTTCTCCCACCCCCCCACAGACACAAAGGTGAGTAGCTCCTCCCCCTGACGCTCATCGTCTCCTCCGTGGTCGTGTGTGATGTCATATCCTGTCTCCCCCAGGTGTGGACAGCTCCTCACAGGCCCCGCCCGCTCCACCATCGTCCTCCTCCGCCTCTCGCCCTGCCAGCAGCGAAAAGCGCGTATCAACGATGAAAAGCCACGCCTCCGTTAAGACGGACGCCGCCCACATCAAGGAGGTCGCTGGAAACGGTGAGCCAATCAGAACCACCGTCTAACAGGTCCATGGGTGGTGGGAGGATTTAGTGAGGGAGCGGTCCAATAGGACCAAGGGAGGAGGTTCTGGAGGTCCAGTCTGTGGGTCAGAACATCTGTTCTACTCGCTGAAGGAGACAGGCCAAGACCCGAAAGAAACATCCTGAGTACCACTGGTACCGGACCTTCCTGGTGGTACCAGCTGGTCAATGCAGCTCCCATCCACTAATCAGAACCAGAACCATGTTTGACCCTGACCGGTTCTGAAAGCAGCCCGTGTTGATGGATAAACATGATTAACCGGTCCCTGACTCACTGGGGAGACCCGGTTAAACAGAACCTTCCAGCTGCTGCCGTGTCGACCTTTTGACCCGGTACTGGAACAAAAAACAGGTCCAGTAGAACCTCCAGAAGACTGCTTATCCGCAGCAGCGTGACGGTTGGCTTATCTCTGCAGAGCAGGCAGTGAGACGCTCTCCATGGTGGTTCCTCCCATCAGCCACCGCTCTGGTTCCTCTAATGTCTCACAGGAACAAAGGGACAGGCGATAAAGACGCATTAGATTCACACAGAAAAATTATAAACAATACTGGACTTTTACAAAACAGAATATTATACAAAAATGTTATTTCCATAATTTCATCCAAAACATTAAACCATCATAGAGGACAGGTTCAGGGCAAACAGCCTAAATCATTTAAAGGAGGGGTCTCCAACCCTGGTCCTCAAGAGCTAGTGTCCAGAAGGTTTTAGATGCATCCCTGCTCCAAAACAGCTGAATCAAATAATAGAATCACTTCTGCAGCATGCCATCAAGTTTGAAAAGGGCCGCTAGTGAGCAATTCATTGGATTAAATGTGTTGGAGCAGGGATGCACTGCACCTGTGGCACTGAGGCCTTTAACCTGTGGCACTGAGGCCGTCAACCTGTGGCACTGAGGCCGTCAACCTGTGGCACTGAGGCCTTTAACTTGTGGCACTGAGGCCTTTAACTTGTGGCACTGAGGCCTTTAACTTGTGGCACTGAGGCCTTTAACTTGTGGCACTGAGGCCGTCAACCTGTGGCATTGAGGCCGTCAACCTGTGGCACTGAGGCCGTCAACCTGTGGCACTGAGGCCGTCAACCTGTGGCACTGAGGCCGTCAACCTGTGGCACTGAGGCCGTCAACCTGTGGCACTGAGGCCGTCAACCTGTGGCACTGAGGCCTTTAACTTGTGGCACTGAGGCCTTTAACTTGTGGCATTGAGGCCTTTAACTTGTGGCACTGAGGCCTTTAACTTGTGGCACTGAGGCCTTTAACTTGTGGCACTGAGGCCTTTAACTTGTGGCACTGAGGCCTTCTACCTGTGGCACTGAGGCCTTTAACCTGTGGCACTGAGGCCTTTAACCTGTGGCACTGAGGCCTTCAACCTGTGGCACTGAGGCCATCTACCTGTGGCACTGAGGCCTTCAGGTTATAGATATTTTATTAGTGAATAATAAGAGAGGTAATTAAGCAGATTAAATATTTTGTCTCTATAGTGATAAAATGTTATTAGAAGCCAAAGTAAGAAGCAAAATATGATAAAAATAACAACGGAATAAGATTTCTGAATCTTCCAAAAACTAACTGAATCTTTTTCTTTTATCCTAATGGAAATCCAACATTTTCAGACCCATTTGGGTTTTCCTGATTTAAATCTATCTGCAGCTACTGTCTCCACAGACTGCTGCGTTCACTGCCTGCTGGCCTGCCTATTCTGCGAGCTGCTGTCCATGTTCTCAGCGCTTGGGGAATGCTTGGCGTGCGGAGTGGGCGGGGCCGCCTGCTGTGACGTCACTGCGTGCTGCTGCTGCGTGGAGGCGGCCGGTCAGGCGGCGTGTACGGAGGAGGCGTGCCAGGCGGTGCTGGACTGTGGGATGCTGGAGAACTGCTGCGCCTCGTCCGACTGCCTGGAGATCTGCTTGGAGTGCTGCGCCATTGTTTTCCCTTCGTAGGGCAGCCAATCAGAGTAGGGCTACAAGTTGACGTCACAAAAGCCGCTGGATTTCATTGGTTGGTCTGATCAGTCCGCATCCTGATTGGTTCTACGATCTGACAAAGGTTCCTCTGAAGCGAGGAACATTTATGGAAAAAATATGAAAGAATATCTTGAATCAAACAAATTTAAAAAGTTTGTTTTTATCAGCACTTCCCAATAATATTCACCCTGAGCTGAACAGGCCAGAGTCCTGGACCCAGAACCAGAACCAGAGGACTGGCTGAGAACGCAGGAGGAAAAATGAGTCAAACAGGTTCAGGATGAGGTTCTGCTGATTTATTGATAAATGTGAACTTTACTAACTCAAATAAAGTTCAGTTAAAACGTAAAAATTAACAGTTTATCCTAACGTGAGGAGTAAAGGGAGAAAGTGGAGAGCAGATGTTGACGGAACCGGTCCGGTAGCAGATGGAGGTGGCGAGTCTCCTCAGGAGAACCTCTCAAGTCCAGAACCAGTTCTGGGCTGCTGTCACGACCCAGACTCTTTCATAAAAGGAATTAGTTCCAGGAAAGGCTTCAGTCCGTCCATCCATCCAAGGCAGTTTCATTTGTGTAGAATATCTCCAACACAAGGTAATTCAAGGAGCTTTAAATGATTCGATGGTAAAGAAGCCAAACATTTGATAAAAGTATAGAAAGAAAAAACAGCAATCAGGAATAAAACACGAGAATTAATAAAAGAAAACATTAGAGAGCAATTAGAATAGTTTACTCAAATGCAGATCTGAATAGCAGAGTTTTAATCTCTGATTTAAAGCATCTCAGTGTTTCGGCAGCTCTGAAGTCATCAGGAAGGTTGTTCCAGATATGAGGAGCATAGAAACTAAAAGCTGCTTCTCCATGTTTGGTTCTGGTTCTGATCAGTAAACTAGAGATGGAGGACCTGATTGATCTGGATGGTTTGTACCATGATAGCAGATCTCTAATGTACTCTGGTGCTAAACCATTCAATGATTTATAAACTAGTAGGAGTATTTAGAAGTTTATTCTCTGAGCTACAGGGAGCCAGAGGAAGGACTTTAGAACTGGGGTGATGTGTTCTACTTTCCTGGTTCTAGTGAGAACACGAGCAGCAGCGTTCTGGATCAGCTGCAGCTGTCTGATTGACTTTTTTAGGTAGACCTGTGAAGATACTGTTACAGTAATCATAAATGCATGGATGAGTTTTTCTAGGTCTCCTTGTGTCATCATTCCTTTAATCCTAGAAATGTTCCTCAGCTGATAGAAAGCTGACCTTGTTATTGCCTTTATTTGACCCTGGAGGTTCTGGTCTGAGTCCATTATTACACCTAGATTTCTGGTTGCTAGTTTCTAGCTGGATTATCTGAAGCTGTTGCTGATTCTGGATCGTTCCTCTTTAAGTCCAACAATAATTACTGCAGTTTGTTTCTGTTCAGAAGGAGAAAGTTATGGGACATCCAGATATTAATTTGTTCATTTATTTAGTGCTTGGATGGGATCAAAGTCACCTGGTGACATTATAAAGCTGAGTGTCACCTGCATAGTTATGGTAACTAATCTTATTTGCTGTTATACTCTGGGTTAGGGGGATCATTTAAATATTAAATAGAAGAGGTTCCAAGATGGAGCCTTGGGGAACCCCACATTTGATTTCAGTTTGTTCTGATGAGAAATTTCCGATGGACACAAAGAACTTCCTGTTTTTGAGGTAGGACTCAAACCATTGCAGTTCTAGTAATATTTTACGATCAACAGTAACTACGTTTACACGTGCAAAATATCTTTAATCCCGTCATTTCTTGGATTAGAATTAGTGTACATGGGCCCTGAACAAATCTACCCGACTACCGTTTACATCCGCTAACTATAAATCATTTTTGACATGCACAGAACAATCTAAAACACCGGAAAATGCTGTAGAAGAAGAAATAGACTTAAACAAATACGCAGGAATGAACTACATTCAAAATGAGAGTTTATATGCACCACGATCGGATTAACCATCGAATAAAAATACTCCTCTCAATCGGAATGACATTTTGATCCGAATTAGTTTGATCTGGTCAGAGTAATCTGAATGGTGTATTTACATCAAGTATTTTTATTTTTGTCAGGCTTTTAATTTGATAACTCGTGTCTATATATACGTAGCTAGTGTCCAACAATGCACTGAGGTCAATTCCTACTTTGTATTCAACATTTTTTAGATTAATAAAATGTAAAATCATGGAGGAAAGCCTTATGCCCCAGCTCTCTGTCTGTCACTTTGATTGGTTGCTTTATATTCAGTGTCCTTCTCTAACCATAAACTATTTGCAGCTGCAATAAACCGTCTAAATGATTAGATGCCTCTGAGTCAGTGATTGACAGGTCAGGAGGGTCAGAGTGGGAGGGACAGGATGTCTGTGTTTGTTGAAACAGAGCGGCAGGACTTTTAAACAGGAAACAGGAAACGGGTCCCTGACCTCTGACATCAGCATCAAAGCATCAAAGACAAACCTCCTGTTTGTCCTTCTGTGTTAGTCAGGATGGACACCATCCATTTCAGCCCCCTGACTAAACCTGAATCAGGGTTTTATCTGAAGCTGAAACTAAAACATAGCAGCCCTGAATGTTCCTCATGTCCTCACTGAAGGTCCTCTTATTACGGGGAGTCCTCGCAAGTCCTGGAATCAACAGAGTCTCCACGAGTGCAGGTTTACCAGGACACACCTTCACCAGAAACATGAGTCTGTTCTTTTGCAACTTTGTCACTTTGAAGGAATAAGATGTAATTTGCCCCCTGCTGGACGCACATGAACATGACTTAATGTTTCCTATGAAACAGGATTTTACTGTTAATGTATATTAACTTGTTTTCATTTAACTTTAGTTATCATTAGACATCAACGGAGCAAGCTATGGGCTAAAGTTACAGATCAGTGTGTTCCTGCAGTTTATGGGGTTTTGTGTGTCTAAGCAGGTGTGTAACCTGAGAAAGAAAGAAAAACTTGAGCGTATGTTTTTTATAATCTTCATTTATTCCGTTTTGTAAAAATATTTAAAATATCCGGCCAAGTTGCACATTTATTATGCTGTTTGAAAAAAATGCTAAGATGTAGTAGCGGGCGATATAAAAGGTATAAGGTAGCAACGATATAAATATATCCAAAGCACAGATTTTTACTATACCATGATTACGAATTTTGATGATGTCATCAAGCTATTCCTACATACTTTGTACCAGGTATACAAAGAAGAAAAATACTGATGTTCACTGTTTGTCTTTTCACCAGATATTGCAGTTAAAAAATATTTTTCATTCAACATAAAAGAAACCTGTTGAACTTGAATTTGAAAGTTGTACATATTTGAATTTAAAATTCAAATATGTACAACTTTCCTTTTGTGCAATATTAAATATAAATTAGTAGCCAGGAAAGCAGGTCATTTTGAACTTTATTTTCACAACTTTTTTTTTATTTTTTATTTGAAATATCTTCATCTTTATTTATGCTTTGATAATTTTTGTGTTTCATTGTCTGGAAAAAGATTTAAATAACTTTTTTATGAACTTTGCACATTTTTTTTTTCAATAGCACTCTAAACCATTTGGAAGTTGTTGTGCTGCAATGCGTCTGAAAAGTAAGAAGCAGACATTCTGACACACACATATATATATGTATATATATATATATATATATATCACAGTAGATATCATTACCACACACGCTTTAGATTATATCCCAACATGGATTTGAGGCCATATAGCCCAGCCATACAAACTGTATGTTCATCATGGTGTAAATCTGTCACTTTGCTGCTGATATACCTGAATAAGGGTAGAAATAAAGTTTCTATTGAACTTTATTTCTACAACCTGTTTGTAATAATGTCAGATGTAATCCTACAGATGGCAGCATATCCACTGCAGTTAGAATGTTTCTGTTGTGTTTCTTGTACCAGAAATGTTCCTCTGCGTTTCTAAACATGAATTATGTTATGTTTTTTGCAAAGGTTTGATTTTCAAATGTTCTGTTGCTTTATCAGCCTTCAAAGCAGGTGTGTAGATATTCAAGCGTTTTTTATTCCCTTTCAAAATAAACCGAATCCATATACTCTCTGAACACAGTTTGCTGATTTCTAATTTTTCTGCTATTTTCTACTTTTTGTTCTAATCTCCCCATCATTACCTCGTTGTTATATTGGTATGAATCTCTATCATTTTATCTTTGAACAAACAAAGGACTTCACCACAAAAGACTTATGAACGTATTCATGCATCAGTATCAGCTGTTGTGAAATATTTTGCCACATAAGACTCATGTTGATCAGTCTATAATAATGTTTCTGTGACACTGATAATGTTACGAGAGTAGGCCTATCTGCTCTATGCGAACACAAAAAACACTCAGGTTTGTGTTTGAATGTTTATTCGAAATAAAAGATAACAGAGTGTGAAACTTGACAGTTAAAAAAAAGACAGAAACATAGCTGAGATAATAAAATACATACAAACATTAACATACATGAACACAGCATGAAGGACTGGAAGAAAAAAGAATTCCCTTTGTGAATTATTCAAGGTGATCCTGATCAACAGCCATGCTACATGTCAGAGCTAACAGATGAAGCTAATTAGAGCTAACAGATGAAGCTAATTAGAGCTAACAGATGAAGCTAATTAGCAGGGCGACTGTGGCTCAGTGGTAGAGTAGTTGGCTTGCAATCGGAGGGTCGTAGGTTCGATTCCAGCTTCCTCCAGTCACATGTCGATGTGCCCCTGGGCAAGGCACTTAACCCCCAAATTCTACATTGTCCTACCGAGCCATGTTGGGTGTCGGTGTATGAATGCGAGTGTGAATGGGTGAATGTGGCTTCAATGTAAAGCGCTTTGAGTGGTCAGTAAGACTAGAAAAGCGCTATATAAGTTCAGTCCATTTACCATTCCATTTACCAATTATCACAGTTAACTTAATTTTCAAAGGCTGAGGGTGTTTCTCAATGCCAAGGAACCTCGGCGTGATGCCTTGGTCCCGCCCCGGCTGCCTAGGACATGCGTCATCAGGGACGTGTTCCAATGTTTATGTTCTACCGAGGAATCTGTCCTCCGTTTGCTAGCCGTTTAGCTAACTGTTCAGCTAACACATGGGGTTGGCCTTGATGCCTTCCCTTGGTCAAAGATTTCCCAGAATACAGCGCGGTGGAAGCAGCTACTTCGGGAGCAAATTTCCAGTTTAAATGTAAGTCAACTAATAGTAGCTATAGAGCTTATATGAACATTTTTTAGTTGGGTCCAAGTTTTTAGATCCAAAGCAGTTATATATGGTTGGTTAGATGCTTAGTAGTTGTAGCTTCGGTGGCTACCAGGTAGCCGCTTACACATTTGATCTAACCGACATATTTACAATATAAAAAGTAAAACGCTTGTAATCCACTTCCAGCTCCATGGGTTAAGAAATGCTACTACGCTAATATGCTACCCTAATATGCTACTACGATGGGCGGGACGTAAACAGAGCGCTTAAGTGGGCAGCCGCGGTCACATGAGGTAAGTCTGTTCTATTTAACAGTTTTCTTTGACCAAGGAAGGACAGTGTCCTCGTAAGCAAAGCGCCTTGGTAGGCGAGGCGCCTAGACATTGAGAAACACCTAGGATGTAACTTTGGTATTAAACCCAAACTTTGTTTAGATGTGTAACATGGCTTAGCACCGTGAGCTAACAGCTAATTACTGAGCTCCATGAGCTAACAGCTAACTAATTAGCTCTTTGAACTAACAGCTAACCAATTAGAACTCTGAGCTAACTCTCTAGCTCTGGGAACCAACAGCTAACTATTTTGCTCTGTGGCCTAACAACTAATTAGTACTCGGAGAGCTAACTAATTAGCACTCTAAGATAACAGCTAACGAATTAATGCTCTGCGCTAACAGCTGACTAAGTAGCTTTGTGAGCCAACAAATAATTAGCTGTCTGAGCTGAGAGCTAACTAATTAGCCCTCTGAGTTAACAGCTAACAAATAAACGCTGTCAGCTAACGGCAAATTTATTAGCCCTTTTTGATTACAGCTAGCAAATTAGCGCTGTGAGCTAACAGCTAAGGAATTAGCCCTGTGAGCTCACAGCTAACGAATAAGCACTGTCAGCTAACAGCTAATTTATGAGCCCTTTTTGATTACAGCAAGCGAATTATCGCTCTGAGCTAACAGCAAGCGAATTATCGGTATGAGGTAACAGCTAGCGAATTAGTCCTGTGAGCTAAGAGCTAACTAATTAGTGCTATGAGCTACCTAAGAAATTACTACTCTAAGCTGAGCGCTATCTAATTAGCAACCTGAGGTAACAACTAACCACTTAGCTCTGTGAACTAACAGCTAACTAGTTAGTACTCTGAGCTAAGAGCTAATTAGCACTCTGATATAAGAGCTAACTTATTAGCACTCAGTGCTAAGAGCTAATTAATTAGCCCTGTGAGGTAAAAGCTAGCATTTTGTGCAAAATTATGAGTTTGGAAGGTCAGACATCTGATGTTCAGAAACACCAAACAGTTTTATACTTATATCTGATTAAAATGATCGGTGCAAAGCTCACCAGCACTGCAGCTACATGTTAGCACACCGTCAACATGTTTGTCATCATGTTAGCATGTTGTCATTCACTGGCTGCTAAACGTCAGAATCAGAACCTTTTAGTTCCTATCGACATATCGACAACCTCTAACTTATTTCAGAGTGAACATACAAATAAGGTCCATAATCTCCGTTTTCAGATTCATTTTTGTTGCGATTCCAGTCCGCTGCGATAAATCTTTGTCACACTTCTCTCTCCAGGAGACCAACTGACCCATGAACCAGGAAGGATTCCTGCCTGGTTGGTCCAGTAGTTCTTGCTGAACAGATTAGCTAAAGTAGACGTAGAGTTGCTGAGGAGTAACATCTCACCTCCCTACAGACGGACCATCATCACTGATTGTAATAGTGGTGCTCTGTCGTCACTCAGTCCCAGCCTCATGATTAGAGCTACGATCAAAGATGATGCTGATCACCTGAATCCATACAAACGTTTGATATTTCACACCCACAAAACTGAAACTGCTTTACTTCAAAATCTGATGTTTTATTTTACTCGACCTTCAGCCAAATAAAGAAGGAATAATAACTGCTTCAGTGATATTAGTGACAAACATTACTGGTGATATTTGCTCTCCGATCACTCCGATCTCTCATGTAGATTTGTCTTTATTGTGAGTTTGTCTCTACACTAACGCGTTTGTGTTACAGGAAGACATTTGCAACTGACCGTGTCCACACAGGAGTTTTCATTTAGGCTGGCTGAATTCTGACTATAAAAAAAGCTTTTCAGGGAATAACTGCTGAAAAGATGGCGTGTTAACGCTGGGATGGCGCTGAGATGATGGTGACACGATGACGGGACGAAGCTGAGGCAGTTCCAGAGCAGCGCCAGGCCTGAACCCAGCTGAAAGAACTGGACCTCAGAATCCAGGTTCTGCACTTTAGTTTCCCTTATGTTGGTTTTGAACTTTGTCCCCAGCAGGAAGATGAAACATGGACACAAAATGGAAGTAAACAATCTGAACCCAGTCGGATCCAATCCTGGAAAATTTCTCTTATTCATAAAATCTCCATAAAATCTTTCCAGCACGCTGATTATAGATATCTGTGAATTTACAGCTTTGTACACAGAATGGTAACACACCTGAGGGCTCACCTGCTGAATCAACCAATCAGAATAAACCACCAATCAGCTGCTGGTGTTTTTGCATTTTACAATGACCACAAAGCACTAAGTTACCATGGCAACTATTCAGCTGAACAGAAAGGTCACCATGGGAACACAGTGTGGAGAACGTGGTCATGGTTACACAGCAGCAACTTCCCCTTCCTGGTTACCATGGTTACGTTGTCCGTTATAAGTCGGACAACTTCGTGGTTCAGAAATTGTTCTACTGATTCTTTGCCAAACCTTTGACTTCGCCACCTGCTTCAGCCAATCAGAGACCAGCCCGTGGCGACATCATCAAAGGTCCTCCTCCATGCTGAAGCTGCTCCTTCGGCTGCTGGTCTTCGAGGCTCCACAGGACAGCAGCGGGTCGGACACGGCCACCCCGCCTCCGTCCTCCTCCATCAGGAGAGTCCCCAGCTCCGTCAGCCCCACGCCGGGCATCAGGTCCGGGGAGAAGACGGCGGACGCCTCGTGGGGCTCGTCCAGGTCCATGAAGCTCAGAGACGAGTTGGGAAGCAGGGGGGACAGAAGAGTGTGGGGGTCCAGGGAGGTGGGGGAGGTGGAGGAAGAGGAGACGCCATGGAGGCGAGCCTGTAGCTCCAGCTCCTGGGTCACAGAAACAAAACTGTTGCAACACACAGGACAGAATAGGCTCCGCCCCTCACCTCTTTACCGTTAGACCCCGCCCCCTCACCTGTATATTCTTAAACTCCACCCCCTCACCTGTACATTCTTAGACTCCACCCCCTCACCTGTACATTCTTAGACTCCACCCCCTCACCTGTACATTCTTAGACTCCACCCCCTCACCTTTACATTCTTAGACTCCACCCCCTCACCTGTACACATTTAGACCCCGCCCCCTCACCTGTACACATTTAGACTCCACCCGCTCACCTTTACACATTTAGACTCCACCCGCTCACCTGTACACATTTAGACTCCACCCGCTCACCTGTACACATTTAGACTCCGCCCCCTCACCTGTACACATTTAGACTCCACCCCCTCACCTGTACATACATTTTAGACCCCCACCCCCTCACCTGTACACATTTAGACTCCACGCCCCCTCACCTGTACACATTTAGACTCCACCCCCTCACCTGTACACATTTAGACTCCACCCCCTCACCTGTACACATTTAGACTCCACCACCTGTACACATTTAGACCCCCCCTCACCTGTACACATTTAGACTCCACCCCCTCACCTGTACACATTTAGACTCCACCCCCTCACCTGTACACATTTAGACTCCACCCCCTCACCTGTACACATTTAGACTCCACCCCCTCACCTGTACACATTTAGACTCCACCCCCTCACCTGTACACATTTAGACTCCACCCCCTCACCTGTACACATTTAGACTCCACCCCCTCACCTGTACACATTTAGACTCCACCCGCTCACCTGTACACATTTAGACTCCACCCGCTCACCTGTACACATTTAGACTCCACCCGCTCACCTGTACACATTTAGACTCCACCCCCTCGCCTATACACATTTAGACCCCGCCCCCTCACCTGTACACATTTAGACTCCACCCCCTCACCTCACCTGAATGCGCAGCAGCAGAGAGCGGTTGGTGCTCTCCAGCTTCCTCTGTCTCTCCTCCATCTCTCTTGCTCTCTGCTGATCTTTCTGCAGCTTGCGGATATAATCCACCGACGCCTTCAGGATGGTCCCTTTGTTCCACCTGGTCTCCCTGAACGACCAATCACAGAGCAAAGCTCGTTAAGCATTTCCTCCCGTCAGCAGAGCTGCATCTGTTGCGGTATCAGCGATGGCAGCGGAAGCAGCCGGTACTGACGGGTCGGAGGATTTGGGGATCAGCGCTCCGAGCTCCTTGATGCGGTCGTTGATGTTGAAGCGTCGCCTCCTCTCAACTGAAAAACACGACATCATTTCAGACAGGTGAGACAGACGGCAGGTATGTTCCATCACAGCTTCATCTCATCTCTCATGCTTCAGGAAACTGGGAAAAATAAGCAACCAATAACAGCTTTAATTTGTCTCTTGATTCTCCATACGGAAGAACCATTGTAGATATAATCACACCAACAGACCAAAACCTTTTATAAAGTTAATTTATGAATGTTTGATCAAATAAATTATGTTCAGACTGAGAAGAAAACATTTCTTCACCTTAATGAAAGAAAAAAAACATGAATCTACAAAACATTTGGATTTAGTTTAGTTTGATGTGAAGACGAAAAAAGCAGCGATACTCACTCAGGTTGTGGTTGTCCTTCTTCTGCCGCTCTTTCAGCAGAGCTTTGGTCTCCACGTCTGCAGCCAGAAGAAATAGAAAAAAGATGGCGATGATGAAGACTGGTCCAGCCTGACCGAACCGGTTCTGGTTTATCTAGTTCTACTAAAGTGGACCCAAAAAAGCATTTAGTCAGCCAAAGTTCTCCCAATTAAAACGATGAGAGAAGCCTCCAATTCATCATATGTTTGCTTCAACTATGAGACAAAATGAGGGGGGAAAAAATCACCTGGTCTGATTTTTAAATAACTTATTAGCAACTTATGGTGGAAAATAAGTTTTTATCACATCCAAACAGACAGATTTCTGTGACTTACAAACTTATAACTTCTTCTGTCCTCCACCTGTATTAGTGGCTCCTGGTTGAACTGGTTACCAGTATAAAGACACCTGTCCACAAACTCCACTATAGAGCAAAGAGCTGCTAAAGGACACCAGGAACCAGGTTGTAGAGCTGCACCAGGCTGGGAAGACTGAATCTGCAATAAGCAGCTTGGTGTGAAGAAAGCAATGATTAGAAAATGGAAGACGTCCAAGAGCGCTGATAATCTCCCTCCATCTGGGGCTCCACCAAGATCTCACCCTGTGAACGGTGAGCAACAATCCCAGAACCACACGGGGGGACCTGGTGAACGACCTGCAGATAGCTGGGACCAAAGTAACAAAGGCTACCATCAGTAACAGCGCCAGACGTGTCCCCCTGCTTAAGCCAGGACATGTCCAGGCCCGTCTGAAGTTTGCCAGAGAGCATCTGGATGATCCAGGGAGATCATTGGGAGAACGTCATACGCTCAGATGGAACCAAAGCAGCATAGCTACTGTGAAGCACGGGGGTGGAAGCATCATGCTGTGGGACCAGGAAGAATGAATGGGGCCATGTATGGTGGCATCAGAGAGAGCGTTGAAGATGAAACGTGGCATGACGATGATCCCAAACACGTCGCCATGGTAACCAAGGAGGAGGGGCTTCCTGAGAAGCATTTCAAGGTCCCTGATTGGCCGAGCCAGTCTGCAGATCTCAGCCCCACAGAAAGTCCCAAAACATGGAGGAATGGGCCAAAATAGCAGCAACAGTGGAAACCTGCTGCAGACCTACAGGTGACCTTTGACCTCTGGGACTGATAACAAAGTATGGAGATAAAACACTGATTTTCTATCATAATTTGTAACTAATAAACAGACCAGGTGTTTTTCTGGATGTATTTTTCTCATTTTCTCTCATATCTGACGTATAAATATGATGATAATTACAGAATTCTCATGTTTTTAATTGCTGGCTGACTAAATACTTTTTGCCCCACCGTGTCTCTATGATGTCGCGTTCACCTGTCAGCTCCTTCTTGACGGCGTGCAGGTCGGCCGGGCAGCTGTTGCTAACGGCGACGGTGGGCGTGGCCATGCCTCCGTACACCTCCAGCGTGTTCCCCGCGGCCGGCAGCTGTAACGGACCAATCAGAGGGACAGATGAGAAACCCGGTGAACAGAACCAGACCCTGCTGAGGTCGGCACCGTCCGATGACTGAAGCTCAGGAGCTGAAGGTTCTGATCCAGAACCTGTGCAGTCGTCTGCTCCCCAGCACTTCTGCCAACAGGGGGAGCTGTTTGAGGTCCTCCAGGATCATGGTTTGGTTCTTGGGTTCTAGTGGGACTCAGACCCGTTAACTGGTTTTACTGGTTGGATGAGTGGCTGCTTCCCCTCCAGATCCCAGTCAAGTTTGAACTTCTCGGTCCGTTTCCTGCCAGAACCAGAGTGAGTTCTAGAGGAAACGTCTGACACACGGAGCTTCTGCTGAGCGAAGCAGATTTTTTACCGACTCAGCTGCAAAACAGACGGTCCTAAACGTCCGAGATCAGCAGGAAACCCCAGAGAACCAGCAGCAGCTCCTTATTACCAGTAAACTCCAGCCTGGAGACCCGACTGAACCGGTTCAATCAGTAGAACCTCCTGGAGGTTCTGCTGGGGACCGTCTGCACTCAACAAGACAAGCTGCAGCTTTTACCTCTGATTTAATCCTCCTCTTCTCATGATCCGGCAGCAAGACCAAAATCCTCATGTTCTCTGCTTTCTCACACACACCCTAACACACACACACACAGTAACACTACAACACACTCTAACACACACACCCTAACACACACACACAGTAACACTACAACACACACACTGAGCCTCTGCTGCTCTTCCTCTTTCTGTTCAGACGACTGTTGGACAAATGGGGAAACATGTATTTAAGTAAGAACAGAAAAACTCCCACAATTCATTATCTCTCTAACCACACACACACACACACACACACACACACACAAACACAATCTGAGGCTCCGCCCACTGACAGGAGGAAGTGTGAAAAGCTGAAGTGAGACTGAGTCAGCATCACTGATTTCAGCTGCAAACTGGGGCCTTTCTCTGGGCTCCTGACAGCATTACAGAAACACTGAGCGCCCTCTGCTGGCCTGCTGTGGTAAGGTAACTAAGCCCCGCCCACTTCATCCTAGCCCAGGTAAAGCCGTTTGTGTTTCCAGGTATTCATGTGAAAATGCATGAATCAGAAACTAACAGAAGTCATGGAGCGAATCAGACCCTAGAGACAGGTGACCACACCCTAGAGACAGGTAACCACACCCTAGAGACAGGTAACCACACCCTAAAGAAGGTAACCACGCCCTAGAGACAGGTAACCACACCCTAGAGACAGGTGACCACACCCTAAAGAAGGTAACCACGCCCTAGAGACAGGTAACCACACCCTAGAGACAGGTGACCACACCCTAAAGAAGGTAACCACGCCCTAGAGACAGGTAACCACACCCTAGAGACAGGTAACCACACCCTAAAGAAGGTAACCACGCCCTAGAGACAGGTAACCACACCCTAAAGAAGGTAACCACGCCCTAGAGACAGGTAACCACACCCTAGAGACAGGTAACCACACCCTAGAGACAGGTAACCACACCCTAGAGACAGGTAACCACACCCTAGAGACAGGTAACCACGCCCTAGAGACAGGTAACCACGCCCTAGAGACAGGTAACCACACCCTAGAGACAGGTAACCACGCCCTAGAGACAGGTAACCACGCCCTAGAGACAGGTAACCACGCCCTAAAGAAGGTAACCACACCCGAAAGAAGGTAACCTCGCCCTAAAGACAGGTAACCACGCCCTAAAGACAGGTAACCACGCCCTACAGACAGGTAACCACACCCTCCTGACACAAAGGGTAAGAACTTTGAGTGTTACCGTGTTGGTGAGCTGCAGGCCAGAGTCAATCAGGGTCAGAAGATCTTCATTAAGGCTCGACTCCAGGCTGATGATGTCATCAATTACGTTCTCCTCCATCTGCAAGAAGAACCACCGATCAGATGATGGATAGATTAAAGATGGATGGATTAAAGATGGATGGATGGATGCATGATTAATCAGAATCTGTCACTGGATGGAAGTGTTTTTTCCTCGACTAACTGAATCATGACTCAGTTCCTCTGAAAATGTCGACTCAGCAAATGCAGTCAGACAGGAGGCAGCATCAGCTCCAAGGCCGAATTATAATAAGAGCCATTATGGGCACAGGGCCCGGGGCCACAGGGGGCCCAAAGCCCACAGGGGGGCCACTTGAGCAGATTAAGGAAGAAAGTAAATTGTCTTCAAATTTTAAATATGTCAGAGATAACCAATATGATCCACACTATTTTTATTTTACCCTAACAGAGTAGCATAGTTCTGACGGTGCAGGTAGGGAAACCATGGTAACAAGCCCCGCCCCTTACCGTGACAGTAGCGCATTTGCTCCGCTGACTGTCACCCAACAGTGGGAGTACTAGTAAGAGAATCAAAAATGATGGAAAAAAGGTGTTTTCTACAAAGCGAGAAAGATGAGAACACGTGTTTATTAAGAAAACTGTACGGAAAAAGAAGACGTTGTGGATGAATGTGAGCCAATTAGCTGTTAGCTACACAGCCTGAAGCTAGCTTTAGCAGCAGCTCAGACTGGCTTTATCCGGTATGTAATGCAGCGTTGTGTTGGACAGCTAATGAAAATAGAGCTGCTGCTTTTCAGGATCATGAAATCAGACATCCAGCTTCATCCTGTGTTTGAGCGCTAAAGTGGCTCTTATTAACGGTCAGCTATGCTGCTGTTACCGGGGTTATAATAGTTTTAGTTAGTACGTTTAGTTTTTATTTAGTTTGGACTGAACATTTTAAATTCTATTTTAGTTTTAATTAATAGTTACATTTTTAAGGTAGTTTAGTTTTATTTTTTATGCTTCGTTTCAGTTTAGTTTTTATCAGTTTCTTCGCAATCTGCTGGGAATCCTTACATAGAAACCTTTTGACTGATTGGAATGTTTGTATAATTGTATTGAAATAACTTTTGTTGTAAATTGCCTTGAGATGATATTTGTTGTGAATTGGTGCTATAGAAATAAAAGTGAATTGAATTGAACACTGAGTGGCAACACAACAAAACTAAAGCCAAACTACCTTAAATATTATGATGCTTTTGATCAATTTGCAAATATTCTAGTAGTAAGTAACGCCAAATTGCACTCTGGTGATTTCTCTAAACCTTTGCTTATATGATGCTAGGCGGACCGCAGCAACACAGACGTATCTGACATGTTGGGATAATAAAGTACAACCAGTAAGAACCACCAACAACCAGTAAGAATCACCAACGACCAGTGAAAACCAAGTAAAAACCACCAACAACCAGTAAGAACCCCCAACGACCAGTAAAAACCAAGTAAGAACCACAAACAACCAGTAAAAACCAAGAAAAACCACCAACGACCAGTAAAAACCAAGTAAAACCACCAACAACCAGTAAAAACGACCAATTACCAGTAAAAACCAACAACAACCAGTAAGAACCACCAACGACCAGTAAAAACCAACAACAACCAGTAAGAACCACCAACGACCAGTAAAAACCAAGTAAGAACCACAAAAAAACAGTAAAAACAAAGTAAAACCACCAACAACCAGTAAAAACAAAGTAAGAACCACAAACAACCAGTAAAAAGCAAGTAAAACCACCAACAACCAGTAAAAACCAAGTAAAAACCACCAACAACCAGTAAGAACCCCCAACGACCAGTAAAAACCACCAATTACCAGTAAAAACCACCAATTACCAGTAAAAACCACCAACAACCACTAAGAACCACAAACGACCAGTAAAAAACACCAACGACCAGGAAAAACCACCAACGACCAGTAAAAACGACCAATTACCAGTAAAAACCACCAACAACCAGTAAAAACCAAGTAAGAACCACCAACAACCAGTAAAAACGTAACCACCAACGACCAGTAAAAACAAAGTAAGAACCACCAACGACCAGTAAAAACCAAGTAAAACCACCAACAACCAGTAAAAACGACCAATTACCATAAAAACCACAACAACCAGTAAAAACACAATTACCAGTAAAAACCACCAACAACCAGTAAGAACCACCAACGACCAGTAAAAACCAAGTTAGAACCACAAACAACCAGTAAAAACAACCAATTACCAGTAAAAACCAACAACAACCAGTAAGAACCACCAACGACCAGTAAAAACCAAGTAAGAACCACAACAAAACAGTAAAAACAAAGTAAAACCACCAACAACCAGTAAAAACAAAGTAAGAACCACAAACAACCAGTAAAAACCAAGTAAAACCACCAACAACCAGTAAAAACCAAGTAAAAACCACCAACAACCAGTAAAAACCACCAACGACCAGTAAAAACCACCAATTACCAGTAAAAACCACCAACAACCAGTAAGAACCACAAACGACCAGTAAAAAACACCAACGACCAGTAAAAACCACCAACGACCAGTAAAAACGACCAATTACCAGTAAAAACCACCAACGACCAGTAAAAACGACCAATTACCAGTAAAAACCACCAACAACCAGTAAAAACGACCAATTACCAGTAAGAACCACCAACAACCAGTAAGAACCACCAACGACCAGTAAAAACCAAGTAAGAACCACCAACGACCAGTAAAAACCAAGTAAAACCACCAACAACCAGTAAAAACGACCAATTACCAGTAAAAACCACCAACAACCAGTAAAAACGACCAATTACCAGTAAAAACCACCAACAACCAGTAAGAACCACCAACGACCAGTAAAAACCAAGTAAGAACCACAAACAACCAGTAAAAACGACCAATACCAGTAAAACCACAACACCAGTAAAAACAACCAAGTTAGAACCACCAACGACCAGTAAAAACGACCAATTACCAGTAAAAACCACCAACAACCAGTAAGAACCACCAACGACCAGTAAAAACCAAGTTAGAACCACAAACAACCAGTAAAAACGACCAATGACCAGTAAAAACCACCAACGACCAGTAAAAACCACCAACGACCAGTAAAAACGACCAATTACCAGTAAAAACCACCAACAACCAGTAAGAACCACCAACGACCAGTAAAAACCAAGTAAGAACCACCAACGACCAGTAAAAACGACCAATTACCAGTAAAAACCACCAACAACCAGTAAGAACCACCAACGACCAGTAAAAACGACCAATTACCAGTAAAAACCACCAACAACCAGTAAGAACCACCAACGACCAGTAAAAACCAAGTTAGAACCACAAACAACCAGTAAAAACGACCAATTACCAGTAAAAACCACCAACAACCAGTAAGAACCCCCAACGACCAGTAAAAACCACCAATTACCAGTAAAAACCACCAACGACCAGTAAAAACGACCAATGACCAGTAAAAACCACCAACGACCAGTAAAAACGACCAATTACCAGTAAAAACCACCAACAACCAGTAAAAACGACCAATTACCAGTAAAAACCACCAACAACCAGTAAAAACCACCAACGACCAGTAAAAACGACCAATTACCAGTAAAAACCACCAACGACCAGTAAAAACGACCAATTACCAGTAAAAACCACCAACAACCAGTAAAAACCACCAACGACCAGTAAAAACGACCAATTACCAGTAAAAACCACCAACAACCAGTAAAAACCACCAACGACCAGTAAAAACCACCAAGTAAAACACCCAACACCATTACCAGTAAAAACCACCAATTACCAGTAAAAACCACCAACGACCAGTAAAAACCAAGTTAAAACCACCAACGACCAGTAAAAACGACCAATTACCAGTAAAAACCACCAACGACCAGTAAAAACGACCAATTACCAGTAAAAACCACCAACAACCAGTAAAAACCACCAACGACCAGTAAAAACGACCAATTACCAGTAAAAACCACCAACAACCAGTAAAAACCACCAACGACCAGTAAAAACGACCAATTACCAGTAAAAACCACTAACAACCAGTAAAAACCACCAACGACCAGTAAAAACGACCAATGACCAGTAAAAACCACCAACGACCAGTAAAAACGACCAATTACCAGTAAAAACCACCACCAGTAAAAACGACCAATTACCAGTAAAAACCACCAACAACCAGTAAAAACCACCACCAACCAGTAAAAACGACCAATTACCAGTAAAAACCACCAACGACCAGTAAAAACGACCAATTACCAGTAAAAAAACCCACTAACTACCAGTAAAAACCACTAACGACCAGTAAAAACCATGTTAGAACCCACAAACAACCAGTAGTAAAAACCGGACCATTACCAGTAAAAACCCACCACAACCAGTAAAAACCACTAACGACCAGTAAAAACACCAATAACCAAGTTAAAAACCACCGAACAAACCACCTAGAAAGGACCCACAAACACCATTATAAACGAAAAATTACCATAAAAAAAGCACCTAATATACCAGTAAAAACCACTAACAACCAAGTGAAAACCACCAACGACCAATAAAACGACCAATTACCTCAAAAACCACTAACAACACGAGTAAAAACTCACTAACGCCAGAAAAAAACGACAGGGTACCTAGGATAAACCACCAACGCGCAGTAAAAACAAGTTAGAGACCACAAACAAACCATAAAAACTACCAATTACCAGTGAAAACCACCAACAACCAGTAAGAGAACCCCCCAATCGACCAGTAAAAACCACCACGCCAGTAAAAACCAGCAATTACCAGTAAAAACCACCCAACAGCTTTAAGAACCACCAAACGACCATGTATAAAAACGACCATTATTACACTGTAAAAAACCAACTAACGACCAGTATAGAAAACCGTGGTGCGGGTGCGCGACCAATTACCAGTACACCACCAAGAACCAGGTAAAACCACCACAACGATCCAGTATGACGACCAATGACAGTTAAAGAAACCACACACTTGACCAGTAAATAAACGTACCAAAGTACCAGTAAAAAACCACCACGACAGCCAGCTACGTAACCCAATTACCAGTATACCCACCAAGAACCAAGTAAAGACACACCAAACGACTCAGTTAAAAACGACCAAATGACGCAGTAAAAACCACCAATTACAGTACAAAACCAGCAAACAACCACTTAAGAACCCCACAACGACCATGTACCACCCAACGACCAGGACTCACCAAGTCGACCAGTAAAAAACGTCCACAATGACACAGTTAAAAAACCACTAACGACCAGTAAAGACACGACCAATTTCACAGTTAAAGAAACCACCAACTACACAGTAAGAAACACCAACGACCAGTTAAAGTAAACTACCAGTTAGTACCACGATCAACCAGCAAAACTGACCGTATTCACCAAGTAAAGATATGAGACCACCAACAAACCAGTAAGAACCCAATGACCAGCAATAAACACAGTACCATAAAAACCACCTAACGACCAGTTAAAAACGACCAATGACCAGTAAAAAACTCCAACCACCAAGTTAGATCGACCAATCGACCAGTAAAAACCAAGTCCAGCAACCAGCAGAACCACAAACGACCAGTAAAAACGTCAATGACCAGTTACCACGACAACCAGAAGAATCAACGACCAGTAAAAACGACCAATGACCCAGTATATACCACCCACCACGACCGTAATAAAAACGACCACCAATGACCAGTAATAACCACCATCGAAGCAGCAAAGACGACCAACATTCACCAGTTTAAAAACGCACACCAGTTAAAATACGACCAATTACCAGGTATAAAAACCACCCAACTGACAGTTAAAAACGATCCTAAGTACCTGTAAAAATAAACCGACCAATGCACCAGTAGTACCAACAACAACCAGTAAGAAACCACAACGACCAGTAAAAACGACAATGTACAGTACCACACCACTCCACCAGTTAAAAAACGACACACAATTTACTCAGTAAAAACACCACCTACAACCATGTATGGAACCACCGAACGACCAGTAAAAACGACACAAATTACCAGTAAAACACCACCAACGACCAGTAAAATCGAAATTACCAGTGAAAAACCACCAAGTACAAGTAAAAACCACCAACGACCAGTAAAAAACGACCAATTGACCAGTAAAAACCACCGAACAACCCAGTAAAAACCCACTAACGGACCAGTAAAAACCAGAGAAAACCATTATACCGTAAAAACGACTCAATTAACCATAAAAACCACTCAACAACCAGTAAGAACCCACTAACGACCGATAAAAACGACCAATTACCAGTTAAAAACCACCAACAACCATAAGAACCGTCAATTACCGAGTAAAAAACCACCAACGACCAGTAAAAAAGCGACCCATTGACCATTATAAACCCACCAACGACCATGTAAAAACGACCATAACCGTAAAAACCACCACGACCAGATAAAAACGACCATTACCAGTAAAAAAAACACCTCACAACAACCAAGTAAAGAACGACCAATTAACCAGTAAAAAACCACCAACGACCCAGTAAGAACCACCAACCGACCTAGTACATAAAAACCAAGTAAGAACCACCAAAAAAAAAGAAATTACCAATAAAAGCCACCCACACCAGTAAAAAACGACCATTACCAGTAAAAACCACCAACAACCAGTAAAAAACGACCCAGATTACCATAAAAACCAGCAAGCGACCATAAGAACCACCAACACCAGTAAAAACACCAATTTAACCTGTAAAAAACCAACCAACACCAGTAAAAACTACCTATTACCAGTAAAACCACCAACAACCAGTAGAAAACAACCAATTACCATAAAAACCACCAACAACCAGTAATGAACCACCAATTACCCAGTAAAAACAACCACGACCAGAAAATAACGACCAGTATACCAGTAAAAACCACCTACAACCAGTAAAGACGACCAGATTACCAGTAAAACCAGCCAACGACGCAGTAAGACCACCAACTACAATTAAAAACGACCATTACCAGTAAAACCACCAACCGACCAGTAAAAACGACCAATGTACCATAAAACCAGAAACAACCATAAAAACCACATAACGACCAGTAAAAACAGAAACAATTACGAGGTAAATAACCACCAACAACCAGTAAAAACCACTAACGACCAGTAAAAAACGAACAATTACCATTAAAAACGACCAATTACCAGAAAAAACCACTAACAACAGTAAAAACAACCTAGACGACCATAAAAACGTCAATTAACCAGTAAAACCACCAACAACCAGGTAAGAACCACCAATTACCAGTAAAAACCACCAAAGACCAGTAAAAACGACCAATTACCAGTAAAAACCCACTCACGACCAGTAAAAAAACGACCAATTACCAGTTAAAAAACACCAACAAACAGTAAAAACCCACTAACGACCAGTAAAAACGACCAATTACCAGTAAAAACCACTCAACAACCAGTAAGAACCACCAATTACCAGTAAATACGTACCAACTTACGCTGTAAAAACCACCACCAACCAGTAAAAACGACCAATTACCCGAGTAAAAAACTCACCAACGACCATAAACCACCAACGACCAGTAACAACGTACCAATTACCAGTAAAAACCCACGCAACAACCAGTAAAACACCAATTACCTAGTAAAAACCACCAACTGACCAGTAAAATACGACTCAATGACCAGTAAAAACCACCAACAACCAGTAAGAACCACCAACGACCATAAAAACTAAGCCAATTTACCAGTAAAAGACGACCAATTACCAGTAAAAACCACAACGAACCTATAAAAACGACCAATACCATAAAAACCACAACGACAGGTAAAAACGACCAATTGACCAGATAGAACCACCAAACACCAGATAAGAACCACCAACGACCATTAAAAAACCACCTTATTACCAGTAAAAACGACCAAAATACGCAGTTCAAAAAACCACCAATACGAACAGTAAAAACGACCAATTACCAGTAAAAACCCCAACGAACCATAAAACGACCAATTACCAGTAAGAACCAACCAAACGACCATAAAAACAACCAATGACCATTAAGGAACCACCAACAACCAAGTAAAGAACCACCAACACCAGTAAAAACCAACCAACGACCAGTAAAACCACCAACGACCAAGAATAAACCAACCTACAACACAGTAAAAACCACCAATTACCAGTAAAAACCACCAACAACCATAAAAAACGCCCAATTACCGAGTATAAACCACAACAACCAGTGAAAAACGACCAATTACCATAAATAAGCCACCAACAGTACAGTAAGAACCACCAACACCAGAAAAAACGTACCAATTAACCAGTAAAAACCACCAACAACCCGTAAAGAACACCAATTAACAGTATTAACCACCAACGACACAGTAAAAACGACCTATGACCAGTAAGAAACCACCAACATACCATAAATCCACCAACAACCAGTAAGAACCACCAGACACCAGTATTAAACCACCAACGACCAGTAAAAAAAGACCACCAAACGACCAGTAAAAACCACCAAAGACGACCAGTAAAAAACCTGACCATTAACCAGTAAAAACCACCCACGACCATAAAAACACCAACGACCATAAAAAAAACCACCAACGACCAGTAAAAACGACCAATGACCAGTAAAAATCGCACCAACGACCAGTAAAACGACACTTACCAGTAAAAACGACCAATGACATTAAAAACGCACCAACGACCATATAAAACGATCCAATGACCATAAAAACCACCAATGACGCAGGTAGAAACCACCAACGACCATAAAAACCACCAACGACACTGTAAAAAACCACCAACGACTCAGTAAAAAGCGTACCAAGTAACCAGTAAAAACGACCAAATGACCAGTAAGAAAACCACCAACACGCAGATAAAAACGACCAATTACCGAGTAAAAACGACCAATGAACCAGTAAAAACCACCAACGACCAGTAAAACCACCAACGACCATAAAAACCAACCAACTGACCAGTAAAAACGACAATAGACCAGTTATAAAAACCACCAACGACCAGTAAAAACGACCAAATACCCAGTAAAGAACCGACCCATGACCATGAAACACCACCAACGACCAGTAAAAACGACCAATGACCAGTAAAAACCACCAATGACCAGTAAAAAACCACCAACGTCCATTAAAAAAACCATCCAACACCATGAAAAACCACCACGACCATAAAAACGACCAATAACCAGTAAAAACGACCAATGACCAGTAAAAACCACCATCGACCAGTAAAAACGACCATTACCAGTAAAAACACCAATGACCAGTAAAAACCACAAAGCCAACGACCAGTAAAAACCACCCAAACTACCAGTAAAGAGTCAACACCAACGACTAGTAAAAACCACCCAACGACCAGCAAAAACACCAACGACTAGTAAAAACCATAACCAACGACCATAAAAACACCAATTACCAGTAAAACTGACCAATAACCGAGTAAAAACGACCAATGACCATAAAAACGACCAATACCATAAAAACACCCAATGACCAGTAAAAACGACCAATACCAGTTAATACGACCAATGAACCAGTAAAAACCACCAACGACAATAAATGACCTCCAACGACCAGTAAAAACACAACACCATAACAACGACCAAACGACCAGTAAAAACGACAATGACCAGTAAAAACGCCCAATGACCATAAAAACCACCAACCGACCAGTAAGATAACCACCACGATAATAAAGGAAGAATGACGGCTCTAAACGTAGTGTTAGGAGCACCCCAACTGATGAAAACGATATGAACGAGATATAATTCGGAACTGAGGCATATAAGTCCCCGCTTTAATTTGAGTAGATGTTTTATATGTTATAAGTAAAAACCACCAACGACTAATAAAAACCACCAAAGACCATAAAAACGACCACGACCATTAAAAACGACCAACGACCCTAAAAACACCAACGACCCAGTTAAAAACGACGCCAATTACCAGTAAAACCACCAATGACCAGTAAAAACCACCAACGACAAGTAAAAACCACCACGACCAGTAAAAAAACCACCAACGACTAGTAAAACCCCCACGACCAGAAAAAACTACCAACGACCAGTCAAAACGACCCAACGAGCCATAAAAACCACCAACGGACCATAAAAACCACCAATTACCATAAAACACCAATGTACAGTAAAATCCACCAACGACCATAAAAAACACCAATTACCAGTAAAAACCACCGAATGACCATTAAAACCACCAACGACAGTAAAAACCACCAACGTACCAGTAAAAACCCACCAACAACCAGATCTAAGAGAGGGATTATTATTCCATCTAGCCACACCAAGCTACACAATCTCTGATTCCCGTTCGCTGTGGTATTGGCAGTTGTTAGCAAAGTTTAGCTTGCCCTGTTATCCGCCCGTAGCTCACTGTGTTTGAAGGTTTTTTGTCAGCAGAACGGTATTAATCATCATTTCAATCGGTTCTTATGACAGTTTGCAATCCAAATAATCTTTTATTTCCTTGAAAGGAGGCGAGTCGATGGGATTGTATCCAACTTTCCCGTTCTGTTGTCTTTATCAAAGCGATTTGTGCGACTAAAAAAAACAGATGATGGCATCTGTTTCTGGTGACAGCGCAGAAGGCAGCGAGCGACATCGAAATAATTCTTCTAGACTTTATGAGGGAATGTGTGAAAAAAAAAATAAGCTAATTTTCTCAATAAATTCAGTTTGTTTTAAGTCATTTTGTGAACACACTCATTACAGTTTCATTTCGTTTACGTTTTGTTGTCTTGTCTTTATTTTTATTTCAGTTAACGAAAATGTTGTTTTTTTTCACTTCTAGTTTTTGTTATTTTGTTCATTTTTATTAACGATAATAATAACATTTGACATCGTGCCAGAAATTTCCCCCAACTTTTCCCGCAAAAAGCGAAATATTCTCGCCGTCTCTGCATCAAGCGTTCCCAGAAAGAGATTTTTCTGCGCCATTAATTACGATTCAGAAACGGAGAACACATTTAAAACCAGGGACTGGAAAATATCACGTTTCTGCACAATAATGTGTGGATAAAAAACTTTTAGTGACTAATAAACCAAAGATATCAAAGACATAATTTGTTATAATATAGTTTACAATCAGCCAGGGGTTGTGTCTTTGATTAATACTGTAACGGAAAAATCTAAAGGCTGACATTTGTTTTCAAAGTGTCTGATTCACAGCTTGATCCAGATCTGCAGTCATTTTACACAAAGAGTTTAGGAAATTGAATAAACATCAATATATTCCAATGTGAGCATTTGATTATCATCTCAGACCTGGACACTGTGGAGGATTTGTTCAGCACAGTGTGTGACCAGAGTAGATTCATTTATTTAATTCACAGTGCAGAAACTAAATATTTTACACATTCCCTCGTTTTCACTTGATTCTCTGTTCATTAATCGCAAATCTCTGGCAGGACTGGATGGAGAATAATCAGAAAAACTTGGGCAAATATTCTATGTCCTCCTTCCATCAAAACCAGATATCATCATCCTCTTTGAGATATTCTATATTTTCTCACTGCTAAGTCCTAATTAACGAAATCTCCTTTGGGACCCGCAAAAAAAAAAGAATGTATGTGAAACAGCGGATCAGCTGCAGGAACCCGTTCTACTGCAGAACTGTATAAAGCTGAAGTTACTCCACACAGAACCGGAACCAACAGCAGAGGTTGCAAAGGGAACACGTTTAATTGTTGCGCATTTTCTTCTGGGACCAATACATATTTCCCATCTTTGTGCTTCATGTGGATTTTAATGTCTGCCACTGAAAAACCAAATCATGTAATCCTCCAGCTTTTTAATAAAGATGCGATTTTCATCACCTGTTTACACACTTCAGTGCTTATTGTAAAGAAACGTGAAACAGATTAATAATAATAATTGTCCCCAGGACTTTTGAATGCATTGATCCAAAAATTTATGCCAATACTGATAGTTGATATTATTATTATTGCTGATTTGGTTAAAAATCAATATTTACTATGTTATAAATATCAAACAAATCTCTTACAAAGAGTGAAATAAACAGCGTTTTTAAATGTTGGCTCAGCTCTACTAATCAGCCTGATAGTGACGTTAAAAATGATTCACATCAGCCGATACCGACGTTAGTGCTGATATATTGTGCATTCCTTGACAAAATACATGTTTTCATGATTCTAGTTATGAGAACCAGAAAGGAGGAGAAACAGGAGCTCTGAGAGACACATACAGGTTTATTAAACACGTTATTAATATGCGAAAGATAAATTCATTCTTATTATTTTGCATTTATTTGCAGTTTATGATCAAATGCTTTAAATTATTAGTCAAGTTTACTTAAACTGATTGCAACATTTTTAACAAGAAAGAAAAAGAAAATATGAGGAAGACGGGCAGAGACACATAAAAGGAGGACTGCAGAGCTGAGAGACAAGATGAGGAGACAGGAAAGAAATATTAACGGCTATGAGTGAGTTTTTGTGATCAAGTTATGGAAAAATCTGAATTGTAATCCTGGCTGGGTGGAGATGAGCTCAAGCATAAAAAAGGGAGTTACGCCGTTTTATAAGAATCTGGTTTAAATTGTACTTTTTTAGGCGATGGGGGCCCTTTAAATACTCTGTGCCCAGGGGCCCCTGCTATCATGATCCGGCCCTGAACTGTCACATGACCAACAGACAGGCTGAGGATGAACAGAACCCGGTTCTGGTTCTTACCTCTTGCTTCGGGCTGCTCTCATTGGACGGAGCAGCAGCAGAGTCCTGATTGGGGGAGGGGCTGTGCTGCACAGCCGGCTGCTGATTGGCCGTCATGGTGCCGGACAGGTACTGACGGACCTGCTGCCTCTGGGCCTGCTGGATGTGGTACCTGGTGGGGTTCTCCAGGTGGGTCTGTACCTGTCGGACACACGGGTGTGTTAGTTTCAGGGAGGCGCTGGTCGGAGCGAATCCTGCAGGGGGCGCCTGTACCTTCAGCACCTCCACAGGAACCTGAGCAGGTGTGCAGGAGGAGGCCACCACCAGGCTGATGGGAGCGGAGGAGTCGCCGGAGCGCTGCTGCTGCGCCTCCTTCTGCTCCTCCTCCAGAGCCTGCTGACGCATCAAGCCCTGACGCATCAGAACCCTGCAGGAGCAGAGAGAAACGCTCAGCGCCCTCCGCTGGACAGGGGGAGAACAGAGCAGGTGCTGCTGCTTACCTGGATGACATCAGCGACGGAAGCGAGGAAGAAAATGAGGATGAGGGGGACGCTGCAGAGGAGCTGTAAGGAGAGACTCTGTGAGGTCATCATGTGAGGTCGTCATGAGGTCATCACGTCTCACCTGTAAGGGGAGTTACCTGATGCTGATTGGCTGACTCTTGATCTGGTAGAAGGTATCGCTGTCTGTGGGAATCAAACCGTCGACCTCGATGTCAGCCACGATCCCAGACTCCATCCTTAATCACACAGAGAATCAACCAATCAGAAGCCGGGAGGACATGATCGACCAATCAGCAGGCAGGGTTGGTTTAAGTGTTCAGACGTCCTCTGGAGCTAGGAAGAACATCTGGACTGGAGGAGGCAGGAGAGGAACATCTGGAAGCTGTTCAACTGCTTCCTGTGTGTGAAAGTGTGCTGGTTTTCCAGCAGCGGGGGGACCTGAAGCAGCCTCAGCTTTATGGGGACATTTTACTGGACCAAAACTGGACTGTCTGTACAGATAATGAATGTTTCCAACAGGAACAGGGACAGTTTATCCCTCTTACCCCTCCTTTCCACCAGACATGTAACGTCTGATAGCCGCCATTAAAGTCTATGGGACTGTTTCCACCAGGCGCGAAGCAGAGGGAATAGGACGCATCCCAGAAGCGTGGTGTCGCGGCCCGCTGCTACATTTACACGGCAGTTCTATTTTCTACGCGCTGCGCTTCTAAAACACGTCAAGCTCAGCAGTTTAGTTACGACCAGACAGGAAACCAGGGGGTTGGAGCGAAGTAAAATACCCGAAAGTTTAGAAATAAAGGACACGCAGGTTTCTGATTGCTCGACTATGAACGAAACAACAAAACATAACTAGCTGAGACACCAGGGTTGACGTCAGTCAGTGTGTGGATCTACTTTCCTTGGTGAGGAGTAGTTAAGCCTTGAAGTGGAGAATCACCCAGTTTATATGATGCCAGTGATCATTTTTATGAGGACAGTCTGAAAAAGGACTACGCTTTATGTTATGCAGTCGCAATTCTGCTCTGCATCCGTGATCTCCTGAGACCGGCTGGGTGGAAAGCTCCCGTGATACGCGTCTAGAACGCGGGAACGGACGCACAGCTGCCGAATTCAAAAGCAAAAACGTTTCTATGTCATTACGCGCCGCTTACGCATCCGGTGGAAAGGAGGGGCTAGAGCAGATTTATAGACGGCGACACAAAATGGTGGCGAAAATATAAATATTTTAGTTTATACAATGGTTTGGGTGAATACTTGATTCTGATTGGCTGGAGGGTGTACGTTAAAAAGTGATAATGTACACCTAGGAAAGGTGTCCCGTCAAATTGCCTGATGACAGTTCTAAATTATTCAGTTGACTCATCGCTGTGGCCACGTTGCTTGGCAACGCCTGTATACGGGAGATTTTAAATAGTACGCTAAAAACCGCACGATTATAAAAACACATTAAAGTATTATTATTAATTAAATATTTATTTTTTTCGTAAGTGACCATGGTTTAAAGCGGGATAATTATCAGAAATTAATGGACTTCGCGGAAGCGACCGTCCGACGCGAGTTCACACCAGCGCATGTATCAAGCTCATAGTGAAACCTCGTATTGGTGCGTGTATCGCTTTAAGAAATAGTCACGTGACCGATACAGCTGCTGCGTCATCCGTCACTGAAGCGATGAACCGTGTTTAAAAGCAGGAGCGTCTCCAGCTTTCAACGCGATGCTTCTCTGCCAAATAGTTATTTTTTACCCCAGAATATTTCCCAGAAAGAAAACACAAGGTTTCTGACACGTGGGATCATTTTGATCTTATATCAGCAAATAAAGGATTTGCTTTTATTTCCTTTCTTCATTCTGTCCCCCTCAGTTTCTGTTTAATCTATCCAAATTTCAGTCCGTTTCAAAATAACTTAGTTAAATTATTCCAATTATTTTCTGCAGTTTAAATGCCACATTTGTCCTACTGAACTGGCATATATTAATAAAAGCATTTTTTCTATGCTGAGACATCACAGAGCCAAACGGAGAAAATTTCTTTGTAGATTTATTAAAGGGGATACAGATGTGGACAGAGTAGTTTTGCCATCACAGTCGCAGTATTTCACTTTCTCCACTCTGTAAATATTTACCCAGTTTTATTCTATAGGTTTTACAGTTCTGAGGTCTAGTATTAATCCTAATACTAATAATACTTCCAGAACGGAAACTTCCATGTAGATCTGTTTCACTACACAGCATAGTATTCTTAACTGTATTATACGATTTTTCTACAGTTTTCATTTCCATCTCTTGTGTTCAAACACTGTCCAAAATAAAATACTTCCTACATGTGGAAGGAGTGAAACTCATGCTTCTGTCTACAGCTGGACAGGAACTGTTTTAAAGAATACCACAACAGTTAAAAAAAAAAAAAAAAACATGTAAAGGGACGCTGAAAATGCTACATATTATAAGTTTATACAAGGTTGTAATACATTAACTGTAATTTCTGTGAGCTCAAAATGTTTTTTCATGTACATTCACGATTGTTATACATGAAAATCTGAATAAAAGTCAAATCCGTTTTTGTTTTCTTTTTTTATTTCCCTGTTTAAAGGATATTAAAAACAATAAAGGCGAATTCTTTACTATCTTAAATTTGTCATGAAAAAAAACTAAATATATATACGTTGTGTGTACAGAGGACATTTTCTGACATTAATTACAAGAAAAACACAAAATCACCGGGTGGTCTTTAATAATTACAGCTCTAAGAGAGTTAAAGGAGTTGGTAAACGTTGGGAAGAAAGGGGACATCCTAATACCACTAAATAAAAACAAAATAAAGTAAAGAAACAGATGGGAATCTCTGTGACGCCTGTCAGTCTGTAAATGGTGGCAGAACCAGCGCCAGTATAAATAAGTCGATATAAACCTGTCTGACCTGAGGCAGAAAGGAAGGGATAGCAAAACCAACACTGGTGAGTGTGTGGAGGGATTTAGTGCTGAGTCACTTTCCACAGATCAGGACTAGGGTTGCCACGGTTACCGGCGTAGCGGTAAACCCCGGTAGAAATGTTGACAATAATAATTACCGTCTCGTTTTGATAAACACACATTTATCTGTGTGGATTCACGCGGTGTAGCATAGTGAGCCTCACCAGCCACCGTCTCATCTGATGAAGTTTCCACGCTTTGTAGGCTACAAACAAAACTCCCTCTAAGCTGAAATGATGGCGGGAGGAGGAGACGGCAGCGCTCGGGACATTTATCAGCCCTCAAAGAAGACAAAGTGGGAAGTACGGACATATTTTGGGTATTTGAAGAACACGGAGGAACAGTTGATAGACGACAGAACGTGCAGAAAAAAGGTTTAACACTTCTATCCTCATCACACATCTGCCCGAATATCAGCCACAACTCTACAGTCAATGGAAGCTACGCTAATGCTAGCGTTTTAGCTGAAATGCATGATGGGAGGACTTTGGGTTGAGGGAGAATGTAACGAGTCGCCCTATAGTGCAGCTACAGCGCCCCCTGCCTGAATATCCGCTGTGTTGCAGATACCTCCATATTGAAATGACGCTATGCATTATGGGGCAGAGTCGGTCACCAATGCAGTAGATGAAGGTCGTATTCACACCTGACGGTCCGGTAGACTCGGTTCGATTGGGGACCAAGACTGTTTATTGCACCTCTCTGCCTGTGGTGGCGCTGTTGTACAGCTGTGCTTCCTCCTCCTCCTGTACAGAGTAATGTAAACAGTAATGGAGGAGCAGCAGACTGATCTGTTGTGTTTGGTAAATGTAGCAGATAAATACTGCAGCAGGAACTCAGGATGAACACAGAATGAGGAGCAGGAATATGGAGAATGATGCTTTTTATACCACACGGCTCCATATGAGCATTTTGCTCCGAGTAGCATCGCCTGAATACAACTTGCAGCACAGATGTTCTCCTTATACAGACGTTTAGCAAAGGTGGATGTTATTTACCCAGAATGCTTCCTGCTTCTGGTCCCGGTCCGTTTACCATTCCCACATGTAATCGGTCCGAATCAGAGTTCCATGTCCCATTCACACGTCCCCAAACGAACCGCAAACAAACTAGATTTTGTTTGAAGCGGACTAAACGGGGCTGGTGTGAATGCACCCTTACTCTCGCCAAATTATTTTTTAATTTAATTAAACACTTGAATTTTACAGTATTTATGTTTTTGCCAAAGTTATACAGTCTCTACACTTTTCTGTGAAAAAGATTTTGTCAAAATTTGCAATTTTTTATTTGCGACTGTATTTTATTTTTCACCAATCGCTTAAATTGTTTGAAACGCAATTAGAGTTTGAGGCTACATTAACACATGAACCTCAGTAAATTAAAATGACTTTAAATGTCCTTTTAACAGATGAGAACTCAGATTGGGTCCCAACTAGAAGAACATCTGTGCTTTTATTTTGGTGCTACAGTCCCAGACCCACCCTGGGCCCCTTTTAGCCCCTCCTGTATACGCCCCTGCTCAGCAGCACTGAACGTTTAGCAATAATCACTTATTAATTATTCTATAAACTGACTCGAAGGAAACTTGAAGTTGGTTGTAACAGTTTTTAAACCTAAATAACTTAGAAGACTTAAAAAGTAATTGAAACGGCAGCTTCTTTCAGTCACATAAACACAGTTTTGAAAACTTGCGGCTCGCTGCTGCTGCGGCGCACGTCACTAATTACAGCTGATTGTTTTCCTCATGTAACATATACGAATAGGTGAAATATTCTGGGTTCAAAACGGCGAATTTCGCCAACAGGTGAAGGATTTTCATGTCATGAACAGTGTTGGGAAAGTTACAAACAAACTAATATATTTCACATTACTACTTACAATGTCAAAAAAGTAATATGTTTGCATTACATATTACAGTCTTAAAAATGTAACTGAGTTACACTACTTTAAGTTACTTTTGGCAAAATATTTTAATTATGTAACACGACTTCTAACCACCATAACTTATGAATTTACATTTTACACAAGTGTCACACAACAAATACTGTATTTTAAAGACGATTTTATTAAAATTAAGTCTCTAGTTCCTTTGCATGCCTTCTATTTAATGGTAATGTTTGTTAAATCTAATCAAAAGAAGGCGCTGAAAGCGCTCATCACAAAGATGGCCGACAAAGATGAGACTCTGATGTCTGAAGTCTTACAACGGATGGTTAGGAAAACAGTGTGAATGATGTTTAAATATAAAGTCCATCTTTTCCTCAGTCGTCCTGATTCTCTGATGTTTTAGTTTGGAGCAACAGGAAGTGGATCTTCTTCTATGGTATCCAGCTTGGTTTGGTCTGTTGCATTAGTTGGCCAGAAAAACGATTTAAAATGCATTTGTAACTTGATTTACTGAAATTGTAACTAGTAATACATTGCTGTATATTTTGTAAGTAATGCATTACATTACTCAGTTACTGAAAAAAGTAATCTATTCCTGTAACTCATTACTTTTGTAATGCATTACTCCCAACACTGGTCACGTTCTGTGAGGAAACTGTTCCTCACAGAACCTTCTTAGGCTAAAAGCACATTAAACATGTTTTATTCTCCATCCCCGTCACATAAGAAACAGGGACTGTAGATGAAACGCGACGTTGTCAGATATCGGGAGAAATTCGGGAGATTTTCGGAAGGGTTAGCTAGTATGCTCATGTATGCAGTGTCTCATGGTTTCCCAGACTTTCCTCCTCCTTACCCAGAAAAACCGTTTAAGAATGCGAATTTTTGATAACACTTTGTATTATTTTAAATATAATAAACGCTGTTACACTGTTTCACACACACATTTTCCCAGTCTGATCATCTCCAGGCTGCAGATCTACTTAAATTGCGTCTGGTTCCCAAACAGGATCCAGAGACGCTTCCAGCAGCGAGCCAGAACCCTCTGATCCAGGATAAAAGACGGATTAATGGATCCAACAGCAGACACTGAGGTGGAGTCAAAGCAGAGTGAGAACAGGGGAAGGCCGCTTCTCCCTAGTCTGAGGAAGAGGAGGAGGAGATTCCCGCTTGATGAGTCATTGCAGAAGAAGGTTCAGGGGTCAAAGGTCAAGCAGAAACAACAACAATAACCTGCCACCATCATCATCATCATCTTCATTTAAAGTGCAGATTCAGCATTCCAGTCTGACAAATATTTACTTTGCTGCTGCTCCCTCAGACCAAACTCCATTCAGAAATCAACCAATTTAAGATTCACTTTTATCCCAAGAAGATCAAACGGAGTCATTAAAACGGATCTATACCGGCAATAATCCAACTTTAACAGCGATTATTGTTGAGCCGAATTCATCAGAAAGCCCTCTGGTCCGAACCAGACTGTCAGTTTGGTGAAATAATACGAAATTTTATCGATAACTCTGATAAACTGAAAACTGATCGTTTTATGAAGGGAGTCTGGTAACAGATAACGGGATGACTTCCGGACTTACTGGACCAAGTTGAGAGTTTCAGCCGAGTCCAAGATCACGAACACGGTCTGTGGCTGAGGAACCGAGGCCTCCTGTTGGTTCGGTTCGGTCCGGCTCCATCCCCGGTTCTGATCCGAACCGACGTCAGACATTTCTCCGGAGTGGCGCAAAAAGAGGCGCAACGCAAAGAGAGGCGAAATATTCCAGCGACAAAAATAAAGAACCGAACGAGGAGCTGCAGAGAGAGGATGAGGAGGTCTGATGAAGGTCTGCCGGAAGCTGCTGAGTCTGACGGACCGAACCGAGCCGAGCCGAACCGCACAGGGATAAAACAGGCAGATAGGAGCTTCCTGACAGCTTCTAGTGGCTGCAGCTCTATACGGAAAACACAGAGAAATACATGAACACAACCGCTATGACTACTACTAATAATAAAGTCATGGAAACATTCAAAGAATATCACAGAGAATGAGAAATAAATGCAAAACAAATAAGAAACCAAAAATAAAAACACAATAGATCAGAATCAGAATCGGTTTTATTGCCATTGTGTGAGAGCAAGTTCACAAACTAGGATTTTTTCTCGGTACAATCGTGCAACATAAAACATTTAACATAAATAAAAATAAAAAGAATGAGCTATAAGGCTAAAGTCTTAATACATATTATAATCTATATGTATATAAAAGATAATAATAGATTAAATAGATTTCATAACTTTTTGAATGAGTTTTTCCTCTTTTTCAGTCCTTATGTTTATATTTCTTCATCTTAGCCGTATTAATTTACTTTTTGCTGTTATTTATCTTTATTCAGGCGTCACCATCTTCCCTCATCCAGGAGAGAAATATCTGAACATTTATTCTAGAAACAAGATGAATAGCGGTGGATATATTTATTTTATTTTACTCTCGTTATGAACAAAAACTATTCTGCATCCGACCCGAATCTTTTTCTAGTTGTTCTGTTTCTATGTCAGCAGGGGCGGGGCTTGTAGTACCTGACGGACCTCTGTTCAACCAATGAGCAGCTTCTTCCTCCGCCACCAGCCAATAAGAATAAAGCAGCAGTTTTTATAACAGTAAAGCTGTTTATCCACCATGTTGTTTGTTTTCGTCTCTTATGTTACGGGAAAGATTTTGGGGGGGGTTGGGGAAATCCCAGGTGACGTCATCCTCTTCATCCCTGATTGGCTGAGCTCTTTGCCCAATCAACAGGTTGGATTCATGATGTTTGTGACGTCATGAAACAGCTGACTGTTAGAGCCAATGAGAGGTGCTGATCGGAAAGCATCAAACATCAGACCGTCCAATCAGAGCAGAGCTCCGGCTGCGTTCAGGAACTGTGGGAATTTCTCCAATCCAAACAGCCTGAAGAAAACATCTGGGTGGTCACGTGATCCCACCGTGTGGAAGTGACACACTTTAAACACGGTGAAAAGCAGAAACGTTATGGAGATTTATGGAGCGGGTACAGTTACTCGTTACAGTTACTCGTTACAGTTACTCATTACAGTTACTCGTTACAGTTACTCGTTACAGTTACTCGTTACAGCCTCATCAATGTAACATGTTTCCACTACATATTACTGTCTCAAAAAGGTAACTGAGTTACACTACTTTAAGTTACTTTTGGCAAAATATCTTAAATATCTAACTTCTAATCACAGTAACTTATCAATTTACATTTTACACAAGTGTGACGCCACAAATACTGTATTTTTAACTCTATTTTATTAAACTTGATTCTCTTGTTCCTTTGTGATCTTTGTTAAATCTCTCATCTTGTTCCACGCTATCCAACTTTATTCGGACTGTTCCTGTAACTTGTTACTTATGTAATATTTATATACTCATTTTATTTTTCCTCATCTGTCCAATAATTTTCACTCAAAATCAGACTTTTTTGCACCCAAAATCTGCTTTTAATGAATTTAAGAAACTTACCTAAACACAGCAAGTTTTCTAATGTTTAGTGTTTTTGTTCCAATCAAGACCTAAAAAATAAATTTTAAAATTTGTACGACTTATTGTAAGGCAATCCTGCTAAGCCGTTATAGGGTTTCCATCTATAATAATTTACACGTCCCTTTTCAACAGTTTTCGTAGCATTGTCCGTCCAATCCTTTTGACTGGACTAAATTTGCACATATGACAAAATGTTTGGACACCCCTGCATTACATGTAGTACGAAGTGAATGAGTAATGGGGGTGCACTGATCCGACTTTTCGGTCCCAATACCCGATACCGATCCTATTGTCGAATAAATAAACTGTTCATCTTACATCTTATATCTTTCTTTAAGAGTCAAAGCCACCAGACTTTACTAACTGAACATAACTAAGACAAAATAACAGATAAAATTACCATAAAAATAACATTTCAAGTGGAAAATTTACCTTTTTTTGTGAATTTATTGCAGATTTTCCACATTTTGAGTATCGTTTCGTAGTATCGGTTAAGTTTAAGCGATACATGTACATTAGACGGCATTGGTGCATCCCTAATAAATATTTTAAATTAAGCCGATGATATGGTCCTGGTGGCTCATATCAACAGTACGGAGGCTTTGACTAACTTTTAATATCACATCCTGGTACAAACAAACCAAAAAGCCACAGATTGTAGATCAAACGGGCAAAAATAACTCCACTGTTGCATCTTTATAAGCGTTTTTGATCAGGAAAGCCTCCATAATCACAGAGAATCCATTAAAAAAATCATTTATTCCAACTGCTGCCACAGCCCTCTACAGTAAGAGAATATCTACAATGATTTCATAAATGGTCTTTTAGGTATGAATGTTTGACTTCCATGCAGCTGTCTCTTCTTTAGATCTTTGGTTTTGCATGTAAAGACGATGTGGAGCTCCGTCACAGAGAAATGTTTGTAACCTTTCGGGGTCAGACAAATAAAGTTTTCTACTTATGTATCTTAGATCATGCTTGTGTTTTTTTGTTTTGTTGCTGTAATGTTTTTTGGGTTTTACAGTTAAAATGTTACTGATTTATAGCACTTTGTCTGAAAGCGTCTTATAAATAAATTCATCGTTATAATTATTTACTCTGCACCTGCATATGGACGACAGTCTCTGGCAAAATTCACAATAAATAAATGTTAGTAAATTAGATAAATAGATGAATATAAACGATAAATAAATGTGGAAATAAATATTTATTCCCTGATTTATTTATTGTCCCTTTTGGCAGAGACGGTCCTCCATACCTGCCAACATAAACATAAATGTCCTCCAGTTTCACATCTCTGGGATGAAAACTCAGCACCTGCAGGGGGCGCCATTGCTTCCACGAGACAGCAGAGAAGAAAACAGCAACATCGTTCAGTCTTTTCATCACTTTTATTTTATTCATAACAACCTCATTTACTTTACTTTATAGAGGTGCATGATGGGAAACTGACAGCGACAGCATGGAAGGCAGTGGCCGGCCACTAACCAAAAACCTGCAATCAATCAATCAATGGATAAACAGACATTTCCAAATGTAGAAAGACGAACAGAAGCACCGTATAAACGCAGCAAATACATCAACTGCTATCGTCATGGCAACACGGATCCAGAAAGGTGTGATTGCCACGGTAACGCAGAAATCTAAAATGTTACCATGGCAACTCATCAGGAAATGAACATGATGAAGGGGAAGTTACTGACTGAAAACTAATCCCTGGATGTAACCAGTTAGAACCAGTTAACTAGTTTTAACTGGCCGCACCTGGACAGAACCCAGTGGTAACTGGTTTTATTTATTACTGTATGACTGTTCTAAAACTCCACAACTGGTCTGTAACCAGTTAAGTAAGTGTGAGCTTTTGCTTAAGCTATGCTTAGCCAGTTCTGACCAGTTCAAACTGACTTTACCTCTGGTTCTAACGAAGGCAGCTAATTAGAAGATGCTTTAAGGGATTTGTTTTTTATACCAGGGAAAAGCTTTATTTAAATATATATTTTTTGTTTTAAAATTACAGCACCTTTTTTATACTTCAATTGTTTCATTTAAATATATGAATCATCATGTTTTAAAAAGAAAAAAAAGCATGTTTTCATAATTTAGTATTATTCAAGAAACAAATAATTCTCCTGATGAAGGACGACCCGACACACAGAAACCGGAGTGAGACCACCTGTGATCCCAGACTCAGGTGTGTATCTGACCCGTTAGAACCGGTTCGTACCGACCTTGTTTGAGCTTTCTGATCCATCTAGCGTCTGGTTTTAATTATGTCACAGAATCTCACTGATTACGCTGGAACCAGCGCCAACGAATGACCAACACCTCAATACTGTTAGTGGTTCTAGTTTCAGTCGCCAAGAAGCTGTTACAGTGAGGCTGGACTGGTTGAAACTGAACATCGATTAAAATAAAATAAAAGATTTTCAAAAACAATCTGGTCCAGTCAGGCCAGTTTGGACCAGTTAACTATACCACTTATGACCAAAAAGAACCAATCAAAACTGTTATGGAACCACAGAGGACCAACAGAGAATGGGTGAAAACCAGTCAGAACCAGTTACAACCAGTTTGAACTGGTCTAAACATCTAAGAACTAGTTATAAGTAGTAAAACAAAACCTATTAGAACCACCTGGAAGCAGTTAAAACAGGATTTCTAACTAGCTAAAAGATGCTAGTGCCAGCTTCAGCAATTACAACCAGTTTGGATTGGTCAAAACCAGTGGGAACCAGTTGAAATCGTTTGGAACCAGTGAGATTCAGTGAGGACCAGTTCTAACTCCGCTAACAGGAAGTCTTTAGTCTCAAAGCGATGAGACGTAGCATCAACACAAACTGCAACGAAGGATGCTAACAGGCGTTAAAAGACCTGGTGGCCATTTCCTTCCATCCTCACCGCTCCACATGCTAAAAACACACTAAGAACACATGATGGTGACTGCCAAAGAACCAATCAGAGAGCCAGTAATCCAGAACTTAGAACCAGTCTGTGACCTGGCTGGTTCTGATGTGCTAACGTAGCTTAGCACTGGAAGCAGAGGGAAACTGTTAGCATCAAACACCAGAACACGTTCATTTTCTGAAGAAAAACTGTGAAGCTTTTTGTTTTCCTGAAGTCAGCCTTTGACCGTTGGTGTTTAGTCAGCAGGAGGCGCTGTGACTAACAGAACCAGAAGGACATGGAGAACCATGTTCCTGTTCACCATGCTGGCCATGTTTAACTCCACAGACGGAAACATCATTGCTATCCGAATACCTCCACTACGCTTGCTACGTAGCAGGAGAAAAGCAGCAAGCGAGCGATCTAGTAGATCTGAATCTCCAGTATGGATCAGAGTATTAGGCATAAAGTTCTGGATGTGTACTACCGCCACAGTAAGCAGCCGGTGGACGCTACGCTATCCCACAATGCAGCGGAAGCCCCAAAATCGTAGAAGAAGAGTGACCTCGGCTACCGAGGATCAGCCATTGACAGCGCTGCAAGTTTGGCGTATAAATGTTAAAGTGTAGAGATTATATTGATTAGTTTAAATGTTTTTTGACAGCTGATTAAACGTTTAAGTTGATTAAGGCGACCTTACGTAACGTAAACATCCGGCTCAACAGAAGGGTCATACGGAGGTCATTCGAAGGACACCCAAAATAGTGGCGCAGTACGTCCGATTTCATGCCGACTATTCGTTCGTTTGCTACGCAGTATTTACTACATCAACGGTCGAGTAGTAGCTACAACGTAGTAAATACTAAGACGCACGAAACACGCGTATAATCTACGTGACGCCAGCGCCTACATAATATATACAAGAAGCTCTACAGCACAGTACATATCTGGTTGTCCCGTTAACCGAAGAGAACAATAGCTGCTCAGAAGAAGAGAGAGTTTTTGGTGTGGACAGACAACGAGATCGATTTATTACTCTTCACTGTTGTCTTTGTCTGTAGTGTCGTATTGTTTTTGACGCAGAAATCATTGACGCCACTTCCTTTCATTATCCGGGGAAGCTGTCCACACTAGCTCGTTTAGCCGTTGAATTAAGATTTACACGGCTCACTTACCCCGGCTAATAGTTATCCGGCTACAGACCTTAAACGACGCCGGGTTAGTGTGGACGATAGGGGGGTGTAGACTAAATAATTATACGTTTAATGCATTACCAGGCTTAGTGTGGACGTGGCCTAAGGCTTCGGATGCGGGGCATGTGATCAGTTGCGTCAGTGGTTTTAATCGCTCCTGAATAGACACCTATTGGGAGCCTAGGCCACGCCCTTCTACTTCCTGTCCATGAGTCCCCGCTGCCAAAAAAAAAAGTGAATGAGAGTCAATGGAGCGATAAAATTTATTTTCTAATCCCGTTTGAAATGCGCCGTGGATCCAACAAATGATGTCCGTGAATTTTAAAGACTAATTCTGAATCAGAGAAAAAGCTGATTTTCTACTGGTGGCAAAAGTTACTTTGGGTTTTGTGTAGACACTTATTTGGACTACAACGAAAAAAGGAGAAAAATGGCCGTAGCCTCCAGGATGAAGGAATATTCATTAAACTTGGAGAAAACCTCTATAAATGTGACCATGTGGAAAGTAGCAGCTATGCTGGAGGAGAAACAGTCAGTCAGTGAGAGCCAGAATGGAGGAGAAGCTCTACAAGGTTTCTGGGAGGGTTTTAATGCTAGCTAGTGCTAGCTAGCGTTAGCTAGCACTAGCTAGTGTTAGCTCCGTGACATCATATATGCACCTTCTGAGTTGTGGGCAATTTAAAAACAAATAAATCACAAATAACTTGACAAAGAGTTGAAACAAACATGATCAGTTATCATTTACACTGAGGTAAAACGTGTGATTCAGGATGTAAGACAAAGCGGGCAAGAAAAAAACTTTTATCGCTCCACTGACTTCCATTCATTATTTTTGTTGGCTAGGGACCTATGGGCCGACAGGAAGGGGAGGGGCCTAACGGTGCGTTCACACCACGTTTGTCAGCGTCACACAACACGACTAGTTTGACGGCTCCCCATCTTTAGGCTGAAGTTGCATTTCTCTGGCGGATGTTTTAAACAATGTTGTTGTCGGGTGGCATATCTAGAGTCAGACGCTCTGATTGGTTGACACGCTGCATTAAGAGCTTCTGGAGTTGGATTTTGGCACTTTGACGCTTAAAACGCAGCAAAACTTAAATAAATTGACGCGGCACAGAAACACGAAGCGCAGCAGAAGTGAAATCTTGCTGCTCCTGACGTTTGGGGCAGTGTGAACGCACCGTTAGTCTCCCCATCAATCCCAACTGATGACATCACTGTAGGTGATTGGGTTCTGCGGACTATTTTTTTGTCACAGTTCTGTGCAGGTGTAAGAACCGGATGACTGGAATGAATCTGCCGTTCATGAGGTGCGTTTGTTTCCAGACTGATCAGTGGAAGGTTTCCGGTTGAAGCACTGGAGTAAAAATCTGCTGAACTTTGATGCCTTGGATCACAGCTCGGTCCAGAGGACGACCTGTTGCCACGACAATATCATTCACCAAACAGAAATTTCGTCACAGGTGGAGGTGGTATGATGGTACGGGCTTGGATCCTCTACTCCAAGGAGAACCAGAACCTACAGCTGCTGCTCTGCGGACGTTTAGGCTTCAGGATGATTGAGGCCAAACAGCTTCCCTTTTAGCTTCCTGCCTGGCTCTGATTGGAGGAACAGCTAAGAGTTGACCTTTAACCTTAACATAGTCACATGAGCATTAGATCAGAATAATAAATTATATTTACAAAAGTTTCTTCATCGAGCAGAAAAACGAACATGGCCGGAGCAACGGACACAGAGAGAACCCAGAGTTCATCAACGCTCGAGAACAACAAGAACATTTAGAAGATTTTTTACTTTCAAACACCGTCAGAACGGAGCGGTCTAAACGCAGCAGTCTGCTCCAGCGGCTCCGTCTAAACGCTGGGATCATCTTCTCCGCATCGCTTCCAGACGTCAAACCTGCCAAAGCCTTCGTTCTCCTCCAGGACGCTTCCTCCTCCTGGAGAACATCTCCGTCCAGCCACTGCTCTGATTGGTCAGTGCTCTGATTGGTCAGTGCTCTGATTGGTCAGTGCTCTGATTGGTCAGTCCACCACTTACTCCGATCGTTAAAAAACAAAACGAAGCTTTTATAAAATCACATAAAACTTTTAAAATCTCACTTTAAAATTCAAACATTTTCAAAGTTTTTCCTCCAATTCATTAAACTCATTTATTAGTTTTTAAGTTAACTTTTATCTTCTCACACTTTTAACATTAAATACTTAAACTGTTTTGTTTCTTTTTAATTTTTTTTTTTTGGACTGAAATAAAAAGTGAATCAGATCTGTTGTAAATAAATAGAAATATGTATTCATACAGATATTAATGAGGCTCCTCCTCAGGGTGCTCTACCCAACCTCACCAGCAGAGGGCAGCGCAGTGACTCAGTCACGACCAAAGGATGCTGGGTAATGTAGTTTACCTTCACTGACTGGCAGGTTGGAGATTAAAATGAATCTTTTTGAAGAAATCAGGCGTGAAACAAAGAAAGTCTGTCTCAGGAGGTTCCAGCGCTCCGTCCTCGCCCGGGTTCTGGAGAACCTTCTGCAGAACCTTCTGGAGATCTTTGCCTTCTGTTGCACAAACTGTAAACAGCACCTTGTGTTGAGGAGAGTAACATGGGGTTCTGGTTTCACGCAGAGGGATCCCTGCTGGTTTCGGAGAACCTCCGGTTCTTTGGATCTTCAGGAATGTGGGAGAACGCCTCCTGAACAGAACCCGAGTTCCGGTTTGTGCTGCTCGCCTTCGTTCTGTGATCTGGGTATTTAAATCCCTGCTGGACCGGCTCATTCTCCGTTCCCTCATCGTAACATCGTTAAAACGCAGACAGATGAATTATTTTGGTTGTTTGAGGGAACGTGGAGATGGACGGACATCGGAGGTCCGGTTCTCCCAGGAAGACGTCCAGCGGTGATCCGAGGTGAGCAGCAAGAAGACAGAAGGAAGACCAAGGATCACAGAGAGACGAGTGGTTTGTTGGGTGTGCTTCATGCTGGAGGTCTCCATGTTTGATCCACAGAGATGGAGACCCTCATAACTTTTTTTATTTTTACTGGATGGATTAATGAATAATAAGTTCTGCTTCTGGTTCGGTTCTTGATTGTGTTTTCTTTTTGATCTGGATGAGTTTTTAGTTAAAGATTTATTTTAAATGATGTCCAGATTTGCTCTGGTTTATTCTATAACAGTCTGAGTTTAGATCCTAGATGCTTTGGTTTGTTTCTGATTCTTTTTCTCTCCTTCAGAACTGTCAGATTTTCTAAAGAAGTTCTAGATTTGTTCCGTCTGTCATGGTTTGTTCTTGACTTTATGAACTATCGAAGCCGCGTTTCTGTTAGAATTATGATGAGTAAATATGGATTAGTTCTAGAAATCATCTGGCTGTTTTTGTTTATTTGCTTTCTATGATTTTGGATTATTTCAGCATTTGTTTGGAGTATCCTGGTTTGATTTATGTACAAATTCTGAATTGTTCTAGGCTTGTTCTGGCTGTCCTGGTCTGTTTGTGAACTTGTTTTGGATTGATCCTAGATTAACTCTGGTTTGGTTTTGGATTAACTGAACTAGTTCTGGATCAACTCTGGATGTCCTGAATTATTCTTTTCCAGATGCAGCCATCATCTTCGTTCTTGCTCTGTTAAAATCAAGTGTTCTCTCCTTCCGCCTCGGCATCAAGCTCCTCCCCTTCTTCCTCTACACTCTCCACGATTGGCTGATGGATCAAAGGCTCCTCCCCTCTGCCGGCCCTCGACAGGACGTCCATCCACCTGCGCTGTAGCTCCTCCCCCTCAGCACTGAAGTACAGAGTCAGGTGACTCTGCGAAATCTTAAAGGCGTGTCGTCGTTCCAGGCGATCACATGACTCAGGTTGGGAGACCTCAAAGCCAATCAGAGGGATGCTACGCTGCGCCTTCACGTCCTGTGGAAAACAAAACTTTTCTCAGATGCACTAAAGGTGTTTTCCCCACCTGTACTAGAAATGATGATGCACAAAAACGTACGCGTTTTTACAGACCTACAAAAAAACGCGATAAATCGTACGACAGGTTTTTTTTCTTCTTTACTTGTTACAACAAATGATGGGGAATTAGAGAGAAAATGAAATATTCATAAAAATGGCCCCAAAACAAAAATTTAATGACAAAGCGTTTCCACATTGTAAGTCTGGGTTTGACGTGAACGTCGGAACGGTATCAGTGCATCGCTAACAAACGCCGCCATCTCTGTTTTCTAATTGGTTGAATCATTTAAGCTCCAGCAGAGCTTCGTCAGGTGACGCCTCACCTGTGGCGCTCCGTAGATGTAGAGCACCAGCGGCTCGTTTTCAGGGATGACGAACCACGCCTTCTGCCAGCCCCGCCCACTTCCTTTCTCCATGTGATGAAGGAAACTACACATCACGCTGTTCTCGGCTGCCAGCGACGCCTGTTTCTATGGTAACGAAGAGGAGACAATCAGCATCCAGGAGCAGAGAGGCAGAGACGTCTTCATCGGTGACGCTGACCTCCAGGATGGAGCGCCTCCTCTGGCTGCCGCTGGGGCCCCCCAGCGACGGCGACACCCCCACCAGGGTGACGTAGCAGTCCACACACACACGGTTGGTCCGGTTGTTGTCGTACGACAAGCGGGCGCGAAACTCTGAGCATTTCCCACAAACCACCTGGAAGAGGGAGGAAAGGCGGTCAGAGACGGCATCAGGAGGCGACGGGAGCGGCGGCGTGGAACGTACGTGTCCGCAGGCTTTGCAGTGGTGCCGTCTCTTGGTGATGGAGTTAAACGGCTCCTGACACTTCATGCACAGAGTCACTTCCTTCTCTCTGATGGGGGTCGGCGCTCGCTTTCCCAGCTCCACACAGCTCTGAGGCAAAAACACAACAAGTCATAACCCTGCAGTACCACGGCCCAGCAGCAGGGGGAGGAATGTGTTACCGGGGAGTGAGGCGGCGTGGATTCGTCGTCGCGCAGCGAGCAGGTCAGGTGTCTGAAGCTCTCCATCGTCAGCTCGTGGCGCTGGATGGTAGCCTGGATCGCCTAGAGGCAGACAGAGCGTTCTGTAGCCATAATGTTCTAAGAGGTTGGTTCCATAACGTTCATAAACTTTATTTTAATAAAGTTGTTTGCGTTTATTTCCACAACTTACAAAACTGTTTTAAACGTCCCAGAATTTCAATGTTATTTAGGAAACGTTCTCCAATTTTATTTAGGAAACGTTCTCCAATTTTATTTAAGAGACGTTCTCCAATTTTATTTAAGAAACGTTCTCCAATTTTATTTAAGAGACGTTCTCCAATTTTATTTAAGAAACGTTCTCCAATTTTATTTAGGAAAGGTTCTCCAATTTTATTTAGGAAACGTTCTCCAATTTTATTTAGGAAACGTTCTCCAATTTTATTTAAGAAACGTTCTCCAATTTTATTTAGAAACGTTCTCCAATTTTATTTAGAAACGTTCTCCAATTTTATTTAAAACGTTCTCCAATTTTATTTAAGAAGTTCTCCAATTTTATTTAGGAAACGTTTCCAATTTTATTTAAGAACGTTCTCCAATTTTATTTAGAAACGTTCTCCAATTTTATTTAGGAAACGTTCTCCAATTTTATTTAGGAAACGTTCTCCAATTTTATTTAGGAAACGTTCTCCAATTTTATTTAGGAAACGTTCTCCAATTTTATTTAGGAAACGTTCTCCAATTTTATTTAGGAAACGTTCTCCAATTTTATTTAAGAAACGTTCTCCAATTTTATTTAGGAAACGTTCTCCAATTTTATTTAAGAAACGTTCTCCAATTTTATTTAGGAAACGTTCTCCAATTTTATTTAGGAAACGTTCTCCAATTTTATTTAAGAAACGTTCTCCAATTTTATTTAGGAAACGTTCTCCAATTTTATTTAAGAAACGTTCTCCAATTTTATTTAGGAAACGTTCTCCAATTTTATTTAAGAAACGTTCTCCAATTTTATTTAGGAAACGTTCTCCAATTTTATTTAAGAAACGTTCTCCAATTTTATTTAAGAAACGTTCTCCAATTTTATTTAAGAAACGTTCTCCAATTTTATTTAAGAAACGTTCTCCAATTTTATTTAAGAAACGTTCTCCAATTTTATTTAAGAAACGTTCTCCAATTTTATTTAGGAAACGTTCTCCAATTTTATTTAAGAAACGTTCTCCAATTTTATTTAGGAAACGTTCTCCAATTTTATTTAAGAAACGTTCTCCAATTTTATTTAGGAAACGTTCTCCAATTTTATTTAAGAAACGTTCTCCAATTTTATTTAGGAAACGTTCTCCAATTTTATTTAAGAAACGTTCTCCAATTTTATTTAGGAAACGTTCTCCAATTTTATTTAGGAAACGTTCTCCAATTTTATTTAAGAAACGTTCTCCAATTTTATTTAGGAAACGTTCTCCAATTTTATTTAAGAAACGTTCTCCAATTTTATTTAGGAAACGTTCTCCAATTTTATTTAGGAAACGTTCTCCAATTTTATTTAGGAAACGTTCTCCAATTTTATTTAAGAAACGTTCTCCAATTTTATTTAAGACGTTCTCCAATTTTATTTAGGAAACGTTCTCCAATTTTATTTAAGAAACGTTCTCCAATTTTATTTAGGAAACGTTCTCCAATTTTATTTAGGAAACGTTCTCCAATTTTATTTAGGAAACGTTCTCCAATTTTATTTAGGAAACGTTCTCCAATTTTTATTTAAGACACGTTCTCTCCAATTTATTTAAGAAACGTTCTCGCAATTTTATTTTAGGAAACTTCTCCAATTTTTAATTTAAGAAACTTCATCCAATTTTATTTAGGAGAACGTTCTCCAATTTTATTTAAGAAACGTTCCTCCCAATTTATTTATTATAGTAAGTCACGTTCTCCAATTTATTTAAGAAAACGTTTCCTCCCCAAATTTATTTTAATAAACGTTTCCTCCAATTTTATTTAGGAAACGTTCTCCAATTTTATTTAAGAAACGTCTCCTATTTATTTAGGAAACTTTTCTCCAATTTTATTTAGGGGAAACGTCTCCAATTTTATTTAGGAAAACGTTCTCCAATTATATTTAAGAAACGTTTCTCCAATTTTATTTAGGAAACGTTCTCCAATTTTTATTTAAGAAAACTTTCTCCAATTTTATTCTAGGAAACGTTCACCAATTTTTATATAGGAAACGTTCTCCAATTTTATTCTAAAGAAACGTTCTACCATTTTATGGTATGTGTGTTTGAAAGCACGGGTTCTCGCAATTTTTATTTTGGGAGTCTTACACTTGGATACGATACCTCTCTCGCACCTGCTCTCGTCTACGACGTAACTATTAGACTACATCATTTACACCTCCCTCTCTCCGTACGTGTTGAGCCTTACACACAGATAATAAGCGCATACATACAGGCGGCAAGATTCTCTCTCCGCTGTGGTTAGCGCAGACTCTTCTCACTACACACAGAACAAACAAAGCACGTAGAGCCATCTCTATGGAGGTAGGAAACTATAATATCAGTCTTACCTACACGACCAATATGGATAGGAGATGGACGAACTTAATCATCTCTTACTGATCACAAATTAGTTGTGACACTTAGTCAGAGTAACTAGCTCTCACAGTAAAATTGAGGACAATCACAGTAAATTCACAATAACAAGTCTACGCTGTTGGCGTGCTCAACCAATGAGCTCGACTGAAGGGCGCCATCTAGGCTGGGCTCCAGTATAATCACACCGTCACAGGACTCAGGACGAGACTTCGATTGTGACTAGCTCTAACGGCGAAGCTCGAAGCAGGTCGTTCATCACACCAAAGGGTTCTCTTGAATATGAATGGCAGGACACCTATCATGCATCAATCAACTCACTTACAGTTAAGACTAACCTCTATGGCGGGAGTCTAGCACCATATCTAATTCATTTGTCATGGAAGGTCTTCAGATTACGTTACAAATCCGCCTCGGCGGATATCAACAAGCATACCTACGTGTATTATGATGGAAGACATGTGAGGTTTAGGAGATGACCTAAACTAAGTATCCGGAACTAACACGCGAGAGAAGAGAGCGTCTTAAGTGTGGGTATTGGACTCTGTTGCGTGATAGCGAATTTTAGATGAGCAGAACACACATCGCAGTCTGTTGTAAGATTTGGGAGGGTGTCTTCGACCATTATCTCATACCGCCGTCGAGTGCAGAGGTTACGGGGTAGCTCCATTTTACAGTATAGACATTCAGGAATTAATGAATGCTGAGCGGGGGGAACTCAATAGACCCTAGCCATTCAGAGTCAGGTCTATTACGATCTAACTAAGACTGGGTTGACCTGCGATTATGTATGCGAATCTGACAAAAATATTATATAATTACCCTGACAGTGTGAATATTGAAACTTGGAGAAAATGGTTGTGTGGTTATGAGAAATGGGGTGGGTGGTTTAGTGAGGCTCAGAGAGACTTTATCCATATAACAGTATATCCAGTTCTGCGAAGGGAGGGCGGGGAAATTTTGGTGGGGTTTTTTAGTTATAATTGGTTTTGGTGTTTAGGGAGGAATTGGGTGGGTTTTTAGGAGAATTTTTTGTTTGGTGGTTTTAGGGAGAATTGGTTGTTGGTTTAGTTGATAATTTGGTTGTTGGTATAGGGAGAAATTTGGTTGGTTGGGTGGTTTAAGGTAGAGATTGTGGTTGTTTGATTAGTGAAAATGTGGTGGTGGTTGTTTAAGTGAGAATTTTTTATGGGTGGTATTAGGTATAATTGGTGTTTTTAGAGTAAGTTATGAATTTTGGTTTTTTGTATAGTATAATATTGGATGTTTTGTTATTTTTTTTTTATTAAAAAAAAAAGTTGTTTTATATTGTTGTTTTTAGGATAAGTTATAAAATTTTTAGTTACGATTCTAGTTAGACAATTTTATTTAGGAAAACGTTCTCCAATTTTATTTAGGGAAACGTTCTCCAATTTTATTTTAGGAAACGATCTCACCAATTTATTTAGGAACGTTCTCCAAATTTTATTTAAGGAAAACGTTCTCCAATTTTATTTAGCAAAACGTTTTCCAATTTTAATTAGGAAACGTTCCTCAATTTTATTTAGGAAACGTTCTCCAATTTTATTTAAGAAACGTTCTCCAATTTTATTTTAGGAAACGTTCTTCAATTTTATTTTAGGAAACGTTCCTCCAATTTTATTTAGAAACGTTCTCCATTTTTATTTAAGAAACTTCTCTACAATTTTATTTAGGAAACGTTCTCCCAATTTTATTTAGGAAACTTCTCCAATTTTATTTAAGAAAAGTTTCTCCAATTTTATTTAAAGAGACGTTCTCACAATTTTATTTATGAAACGTTCTCCAATTTTATTTAGCAACGTTCTCCAATTTTATTAGGAAACGTTCTCCAATTTTATTTAGAAACGTTCCTCCAATTATATTTAAGAAACGTTCTCCTCCAATTTTTATTTAAGAAACGTTCTCCAATTTTATATTAAGAGACGTTCTCCCAATTTTTATTTAAGAAACGTTCTCCAATTTTTATTTAGCAAACGTTCTCCAATTTTATTTAGGAAACTTTCTCGCAATTTTATTTAGAAACGTTCTCCAATTAGTTAGGAAACGTTACTCCCAAATTTAAATTAGGAAACGTTCTCCAAATTTTATTTAAGAAACTTTCTCCAATTTTAATTTTAGGACAACGTTCTCCAATTTTATTTAAGAAACGGTCATCCAATTTATTTTAGCAAACTTCTCCAATTTTATTTAGGAAACGAATCTCACCAATTTTAGAGATTAGGAAACGTTTCTCCTAATTTTATTTAAGAAACGTTCTCACCAATTTTTTATTTAGGAAACGTTCTCCAATTTTATTTAGAAGCGTTCTCCAATTTTTATTTTAAGAAACGTGTCTCCATTTTATTTAGAAACGTTCTCCAAATTATTTAGGAAACGTTCTCCAATTTTAATTAGGAAACGTTCTCCAATTTTATTTAGCAAACTTTCTCCAATTGTATTATAGACGTTCACCAATTTAATTTAGAGAAAACGTTCTCCAATTTTATTTTATGCAAACTTTCTCAACAATTTTAATTTGAGGAAACGTTCTCCATTTTTATTTAGAAAACTTCTCCAATTTTATTTTAAGAAACGTTCTCCAATGTTTTTATATTAGAAACGTTCTACACAATTTTTATTTAGGTACAAACGTTCTCCAATTTTATTTTGCAAACGATCTCCAATTTTATTTAGGCTAAACGTTCTCCAATTTTATTTACGAAACGTTCTCCAATTTTATTTAGAAACGTTCTCCAATTTTATTTATATAACGTTACTCCAATTTTATTAGAAACGTTCTCCAATTTTATTTAAGAACGTTCTCCAATTTTATTTAGCAAACGTTTCTCCAATTTAGTAGGAAACTTTCTCTCAATTTTAATTTAGGAAACGTTCATCACAATTTTATTTAAGAAACGTTCACCATTTTATTAGGAAACGTTCTCCAATTTTATTTAGGAAAAGTTCTCGCAATTTATTTAAGAAACGTTCTCTCAATTTTATTTAGGAAACGTCTCCAATTTTATTAGGAAACGTTCTCCAATTTTATTTAGGAAACGTTCTCCAATTTTTATTTAGAAACGTTCTCCAATTTTATTTAGGAAACGTTCTCCAATTTTATTTAAGAGACGTTTGCCGAATTTTATTTAAGAAACGTTTCCTCCCAATTTTATTTAAAGAAACTTCTCCCAATTTTATTTAGGAGAAGGTTCTCCAATTTTTTTTAGGAAAACGTTCCTCCAATTTTATTTAGGAAACGATCTCCCAAGATTTATTTAGGAAACTTCTCGCCAATTTTAATTTAAGAAGACGTTCCCAATTTTATTTAAAGCAAAAAGTTTTCTCCAATTATATTTATACAAACGTTCTCGACCAATTTTATTTAGGAAACGTTCTCCAATGTTTATTTAAGATACGTTCCCAATTTTTATTTAGGAAGACGTTCTCCAATTTTATTTAAGAAACGTTCTCCAATTTTAATTTAGAAGACGTTCTTCCATTTTATTTAGAAACGTTCTCCAATTTTATTTAAGAAACGTTCACTCCAATTTTAATTAGGAAAATTTCTCCAAATTTATTTAAGGAAACTTTCTCCCAATTTTATTTAGGAAACGGTTCTCCTCAATTTAATTTAAGAAACGTTCTCCAATTTTATTTAGGAAAAAGATCGCGTCCAATTTTTATTTAAGAACGTTCTCCAATTTTATTTAAGAAACGTTCCTCCAATTTTATTTAGGAAACGTTCTCCAATTTTATTAAGGGAAAACGTTTCTCCAATTTTATTTAGCAAACGTTCTCATTTATATTAGGATACGTTCTCCAATTTTATTTTAGGAAACGTATCTCCAATTTATTTAAGAACGTTTCTCCAATAATTAATTTAGGAAACGTTCTCGCAATTGTTATTTAAGAAACGGTTCTCCAATTTTATTTATGGAAACGTCTCCAATTTTATTTAAGAAACTTTCTCCAATTTTATTTAAGACACGTTCTCTCAATTATATTTAGGAAACGTTCTTCTCCAATTTATATATTAAGAGACGTTCTCCAATTTATTTAGGAAACGTTCTACAATTTTATTTAAGAAAACGTTTCCCCAATTTTTATTTAGGAAACTTTTCCAATTTTATTTAGGAAACGTCTCACAATTTTATTAAATAGACTTCTGTTCTCCAATTTGTATATTTAAGAACGTTTCTCACAATTTTAATTTAAGAAACGTTCCTCCAATTTTATTCTAGGAAACGTTTCTCTCAATTTTATTTAGGAAACGTTCTCCAATTTTATTTAGCAAACGTTTTCCAATTTTATTTAGGAAACGTTCTCCAATTTTATTTAGGAAACGTTCTCCAATTTTATTTAAGAGACGTTCTCCAATTTTATTTAGGAAACGTTCTCCAATTTTATTTAGGAAACGTTCTCCAATTTTATTTAAAAACGTTCTTCCAATTTGATTTAGGAAACGTTCTCTCACCAATTTTATTTAATGAGACTTCTCCAATTTTATTTAGGAAACGTTCTCCAATTTTATATTTAATTAACGTTTCTCCAATTTTATTTAAGAACGTTCCTCTCAATTTTTATTTAGGAGAAACTCCTCAATTTTATTTAAGAGACCGTTCCCAATTTATATAAGAAACTTCTCACAAATTTATTTAAGAAACGTTCCTACAATTTTATTTTTTTTAAAGGAAACGTTCTTCCAATAGTTTATTAAGAAAACGTTCTCCAATTTTATTTATGTAAAGGGTTCTCCAATTTTATTTAGGAAAACGTTTTCCAATTTTGATTTAGAAACGTTCTCCAATTTTATTAAGAGACGTTCTCCCAATTTTATTTAAGAACGTTCTCCAATTTTTATTTAAGATTCGTTCTTCCAATTTTATTTAGGAAACGTTCTCACAATTTATTTTAAGAAACTTTCTCCAATTTATTTATCAAACGTTTTCCCAAATTTATTTAGAAAACGTTCTCCCAATTTTATTGTAGGAGAACGTTCTCCAATTTTTTATTTAAGAAACCGTTCTCCAATTTAATTTAGGAAACGTTCTTGTCAGTTTTATTTAGGAAACGTTCTCCAATTTTATTTATGGAAACGTTCGGTTCCAATTTTATTTAATGAAACGTTCTCCAATTTATATTAGGAAACGTACCTTCAATTTTATTTTAGAGACGTTCTCCAATTTTATTTGAAGAAAACGTTCTCCAATTTTATATTAGAAACGTTCTCCAATTTTTATTTAGGAAACGTTCTCCAATGTTTTAATATAGAAACGTTCTCCAATTTTTCTAGGAAACGTTCTATCAATTTTCAATTTAGAAACGTTCTCCAATATTTATTTATAAGAAACGTTCTTCCAATTTTATTTAGAAACGTCCTCCAATTTTATTTAAGAACGTTCCCCCCCCCCCCTCCAATTTTATTTAGGAAACATCTCCAATTTTTATTAGGAAACGTTTCTCTCCAATTTTATTTAAGAAACGTTCCTCCCAATTTTTTATTTAAGAAACGTTCTCCAATTTTATTTAGGTAAACTTCTCCAATTTTATTTTTAAGAAAGCGTTCTTCTCCAATTTTATTTAAGAAAGACGTTCTCCAATTTTATTTAAGAAACGTTCTCCAATTTTATTTATGAAACGTTCTCCACTATTTATTTTAGAAACGTTCTCGCAATTTTATTTAACAAACTTCTCCAATTTTATTTAGAGAACGTTCATCCAATTTTATTTCAGAAACGTTCTCCAATTTTATTTAAGAAAACGTTCTCCAATTGTATTTAGGAAATGTTCTCCAATTATTTATTTAGAAACGTTCTCAAAATTTATTAGAGCAAACGTTCTCTCAATTTTATTTATAAGGTTCTCCAATTATTTTAAGAAACGTATCTCCAATATATTTTAAGAAACGTTCTCCAATTTTTAATTAAGAAACGATCACCAAGTTTTGATTTAGAAAGGTTCTTTCTCCAATTTTATTTAAGGAGACGTTCTCCCATATTTTATATAAGACTTCTCCAATTTAATTTAAGAAACGTTCTCCCATTTTAGTGTTAGGATGACGGTCCCTCCAATTTTAATTTAGGAAACCGTTCTCCAATTTTATTTAGGAAACGTTCTCCAAATTTATTTAGGAAACGTTCTCCAATATTTATTTTTAGAAAACGTTCTCCAATTTTATTTAGGAAACGTTCTCCAATTTTATTTAATAAACAGTTCTCCAATTTTATATAGGAAACGTCTCCACATTTTATTTAGGAAAACGTTCTCCAATTTTATTTAGGAAAACGTTCTCCAATTTTATTTAAGAAACTTTCTTCCAATTTTATTTAGGAAACGTATCTTCAATTTTATTTATGAGACGTTCCCAATTTTATATTAAGAAAAGTTCTCCAATTTTATTTAGGAAACGATCTCCAATTTTATTTAAGAAACGTGTCTCCAATTTTATTTAAGAAACGTTCTCCATTTATTTAAGAAACGTACTCCAATTTTATTTAGGAAACGTTCTCCAATTATATTTAGGAACGTTCTCCAATTTATTTAAGAAACGTTCTCCAAGTTTATTTAAGAAACTTCTCCAATTTTAATTTTGGAAACGTTCATCCCAATTTTATTTAATAAACGTTCTCCCATTTAATTAAGAAACGTTCCCAATTTCTTTAAGAAACGTTCTCCAATTTTATTTAGTGAAACGTTCCCTCCCAATTTTATTTAGGAAACGTTCTCGCACATTTTTAATTTAACAAACGTTTCTCACAATATTATTTAGAAACGTTCTCCAATTTTATTAAGAAATCGTTCTCCAATTTTATTTAAGAAACTTCTGCCAATATTATTTAGGAAATGTTCTCCAATTTTTATTTAAGAAAACGTTCTCCAATTTTATTAGGAAACGTCTCTCAATTTATATTTAAGAGACGTTCTCGAGCAATTTTTATTTACGAGAACGTTCTCCAATTTTATTAGGAAAACGTTTCTCCAATATTATTTAGAGAACGTTATCTCCAATTTTATTTAGGAAACTTCTACCCAATTTTATTTAGGAAACGTTTCTCCAATTTTATTTAGGAAACGTTCTCCACACAATTTTAATTAACACAAACGTCTCCATTTTTATTTAGAAACGTTCTCCAGTTTGTTATTTAAGAAAGACGTTCTCCAATTTTAATTAAGAAACTTTCTCCAATTTTATTTAGGAAATGTTCTCCATTTTATTTAAGAAACGTTCTCCAATTTTTATTAGGAAACGTTCTCCAATATTTATTTAAGATACGTTTCTCGCCAATTTTATTTAAGAAACGTTCTCCAATTTTATTTAGGAAACTGTTCTCAATTTTATTTAAGAAACGTTCCTACAATTTTTATTTATGAAACGTTCTTCCAATATTATTTATAAACGTTCTCCAATATTTATTTAGGAACGTTCTCCAATATTATTTAGGGAAACGTTTCTCCAATTTTATTTAAGAAACGTTCCCAATTTTTATTTAGGAAACGTTCACCAATTTTTTTAGAGAAACGTTCTCCCAATTTTATTTTAAGAAACTTCTCCAATTTTATTTAGGGAAACGTTATCCAATTTGTTATTTAAGAAACGTTCTCCATTTATTTAGGAAACGTCTCCAATTATATTATAAGCAACGATCTCCAATTTTATTTAGGAAACGTTCTCCAATTTTATTTAGGAAACGTTCTCCAATTTTATTTAGTAAAAACGTTCTCCAATTTGATAGCAAACTTTCTTCTCCAATTTATTTAAAAACGTATCTCTCATTTATTTTGGAAACGTTCTCCAATTTTATTTAGGAAACGTTCTCCAATTTTATTTAAGAAACTTCGTCCAATTTTATTTAGGTAAACGTTCTCCAATTTTATTTAAAAACGTTCTTCGCAATATTTATTTAGGAAACGTTCGTCCAAATTTATTTAGGGAAACGTTCTCCAATTTTATTTAGGAACGTTCTCCCAATTTTAATTTAAGAAACGGTGCTCCAATTTTATTTAAGAAACTTCATCCAATTGTTTTATTTTGGAAACTTCTCCAATTTTATTTAGGAAACGATCTCGCAATTTTTTATTTAGGAAACGTTCTCCAATTTTATTAGGAACGTTCTCCAATTTTATTTAAGGAAACTTCTCCAATTATTATTTAGGAAACGTTCACCAATTTTATTTAGAAACGTTCTCACAATTTTATTTAGGAAACGTTCTCCAATTTTATTTAAGAAACGATTCACCCAATTTTAATTAGGAAACGTTCTCATCTCTCAATTTTATTTAAGAAACTTCTTCCAATTTATTTAGGAAACTTTCTCCAATTTATTTAGGAAACGTTCTCCAATTTTTATTTAAGAATACGTTCTCCAATTTTATTTAAGAAAACTCCTCCCAATTTTATTTAGGAAACCGATCTCCAATTTTATTTAAGGAGACGTTCTCCAATTTTAATTTAAAAACGATCCCCAATTTTATTTTAAGAAACGTTCTCCAAATTTTATTTACGATGACGTTTCTCCAATTTTATTTAAGAAACGTTTCTCCAATTTTATTTAGAAACGTTCTCCAATTTTTATTTAGGACTAACGTTCTCCAATTTTATTTAGGGAACGTTCTTCTTCAATTTTATATAGGAAACGTTCTCCAATTTTTATTTAGGAAACGTTGCTCTCAATATTATTTAAAGAACGTTCTCCAATTTTATTAGGAACGATTATCAATTTATTTTAGAGGACGTTCTCCAATTTTATTTAACAAACGTTTCCAATTTTATTTAATAAACGTTCTCCAATTTTATTTAGAGTACGTTCTCTCAATATTATTTATAAAAAGCGTTCTCCAATTTTATTTAGGAAACGTTCTCCAAATTATATTTACAAACGTTCTCCAATTTATTTAGGAAGACGTTCTTTCAATTTTATTTAGTGAAACGTTCACTCAATTTTATTTAGGAGACGGTCTCCAATTTTATTTAAAGAAACGTTCTCCAATTTATTTAAAAACGTTCTCCCAATTTATTTAAGAAAAACGTTCTCCAATTTTATTTAGGAAACGTTCTCCAATTTTATTTAAGAAACGTTCTCCAATTTTATTTAAGAAACGTTCTCCAATTTTATTTAAGAAACGTTCTCCAATTTTATTTAGGAAACGTTCTCCAATTTTATTTAGGAAACGTTCTCCAATTTTATTTAAGAAACGTTCTCCAATTTTATTTAGGAAACGTTCTCCAATTTTATTTAAGAAACGTTCTCCAATTTTATTTAGGAAACGTTCTCCAATTTTATTTAAGAAACGTTCTCCAATTTTATTTAGGAAACGTTCTCCAATTTTATTTAGGAAACGTTCTCCAATTTTATTTAAGAAACGTTCTCCAATTTATTTAGAAACGTTCTCCAATTTTATTTAAGAAACGTTCTCCAATTTTATTTAAGAAACGTTCTCCAATTTTATTTAGGAAACGTTCTCCAATTTTATTTAAGGAAACGTTCTCCAATTTTATTTAGGAAACGTTCTCCAATTTTATTTAAGAAACGTTCTCCAATTTTATTAGAAACGTTCTCCAATTTTATTAGGAAACGTTCTCCAATTTTATTTAGGAAACGTTCTCCAATTTTATTTAACAAACGTTCTCCAATTTTATTTAGAAACGTTCTCCAATTTTATTTAAGAAACGTTCTCCAATTTTATTTAAGAAACGTTCTCCAATTTTATTTAAGAAACGTTCTCCAATTTTATTTAGAAACGTTCTCCAATTTTATTTAAGAAACGTTCTCCAATTTTATTTAGAAACGTTCTCCAATTTTATTTAGGAAACGTTCTCCAATTTTATTTAGGAAACGTTCTCCAATTTTATTTAAGAAACGTTCTCCAATTTTATTTAGGAAACGTTTTCCATTTTCTTATAATGTTGTTATTTCCAAAACGTTCTCCAAGTTTAATTCCCTTACGTTCTAGGAGTTCGTTTACAAAGTTTCCTTTTTAAAAGCAAAACCTCGAGAACAAACTTTGAGAACAGTTCCCATCAGTGAGTGGACCGCATGCAGACGTTGGACAGAACCAACAGAACCAGTGGTGCTGAAGAACTCACCTGGATCCAGTCCTTCTTCTCTTCCTCCGTCCTGCAGAAAAACAAACATAGTCAGTTCTAAGGCGGTTCTATCACAGTCCGGACCTGATTCTAGGTAGAATCAGAACCGATCCAGAACCCTCGGTTGGACCTGAAAGGTGAGGTGTGTGCGCTGACCTGGCCTGCAGCTCCAAGGATCTCTGCTTTCCAGACACCAGGAAAGTTCTGCTAGGAATAGCGACGCTGCTCGTCTCCTTCAGCTGTGGACACAAACGCTTCACGGTTAGCTCAACCAGAACCAGAACCTTTGGAGCAGCCACCGGGGGGCGCTCCGTCTCACCTCCATGCCGTCCACGTCGATGCGAGCTCGCACGCTGTACTTCTGACCAATCAGACGCAGCTTTGGGACGCAGTAGAGCAGGCGGTCGTTAAACTGAGGAGAAACAGGTGAGCGGTTAGAAGCGGTTAGAGCTGGTCAGAACCAGCAGAGGGATCGGACAGAACCAGACGGTACCAGGATCAGGTATCGGTCCTGCGTGGTGCCGTTCTTATTGGACAGCTTGAGGATGTGTCCCTCTTTGATGAGCTCGTTAGTGGGGCTAACGATGTCCTCCTCGCCTCCCAGCAGCTCGTACACCTTCAACAACTTCCTCATTCGCTCCTGGAAGACAGACGGGAATGGAAGAACCTCAGTTTCCATCTGAGATCAGAAGAACCCTGCAGGGAACCTGAAGGGGAACAACCACAGAACCTTCACATGAACGGCTTTAAGACGGATCAACGGAGCAGAAGCTCCAGGTGAGAAACAAAAAGGACGATCCTGAAACGTTTCAGGTTTTCCTTTTTGACTCAAGGAAAAACTTCAATCAAGTCTCAGCTGCTTTAGAGGAAAAGTTAATTTATTTCAACCTGAACCTTAATTTGATCAAATATTACATTCATTTACTCACCCAGACCAGTTAGGAGCCACTTGGAGTCCTTCAGGAGAAGTCTCTATCCAGTCTGATCAGCGTATCCATATAATGGGAGCCAATCAGGGCTGTAATAAGGAATTATCTGCCCCATAACTCCTTCATTTATCCAGGTTATGTTATTAATAATTATCAGTATTTCCCTCTGAGGTGTTTTATTTCTGATCCAGGATGATTTAGAGGCTATAATCCATCTACACTAACATCCCAGCTGTATCTGATCAGGACTTTCTTTGCTCTACGGCGGTCGGTTAGACAGAACTACTGCAGACATCATCATGGTTCATGTTTGGACCAATAGGACTAAGTTCAGCTTCTACAGGCTCTATTTCTACAACACAGACTACAGCTGGGATGGAGGACGGCTGATAGTGGAAGATGGAATCAGTTACATTAAAAGCCTGAAAAACAACCAGAAGCTAATAGCTTAGCATCTCTGAGACGTTCTGACCTCACAGGGAGAATATCAGTAATTATTAATACCTGGTTAAATGAAGGAGTTATGGGGACGATAATTCCTTATTACAGGCAGTAAATCTCAGACTGGATAGAAACTTCTCCTGAAGGACTCCAAGTGGCTCCTAACTGGTCTGGGTGAGTAAATGAACGTAATCAATGCTCGAAATAAGATCCAGGTTGGAAAAAAGACGAACTTTTCCCATGAAGGTTCTGTTTCATGTTCCCAGCCTTCCTCTTATTCCCACGTCATCCTCATCACCATCACCACCAGCTGACGACCACGTCTTAAATAACACAGAACAAAGTTCTACTGGGTCCCATTAATGGGACTAAATCATTTGGTTCTGGGTTCTACTGGGTCTCACCATCTTCCTGATGGCAGCGTTGGAGTGTTCTGCAGCGGTGGCGATCAGTTCCAGAGACTCTGCAGAGACAAAGACACGAGACGTTTGAGGACATCAGGTGTTTTCAGCTTCCTGCTGTCACTGCAAAGAAGCAGCGCCCCCTACTGTGTGGAGTCTAGAACAGCAGAAGAAGCAAAACCAGCAAGTGGAGATGGTGCTGATGGTGTATAGGGTGTAGAGTGCAGATCTCCTGCTGTGGAAGGTGTTTGACGTCGGGTGCGTTTGTTTTCGTACTCTGGGCGTCCCGGTGATCCGGAGCTTCCTCAGGCAGTCGGTTCAGGTAATCCTTGAGCAGAAGCTCGTAGCGGGGGATCCTCTGAACCGGTTCCAGCATGTGGTGCTGCAGGGTCAGGTTCCCACAGCGCTCCTCCCTCTGCACGCACACAACCAGCCAACATCAGCCCACGACGCGCTGCACCAGAAGCAGAACCAGAACCAGAACTCCTACCTGGATCTCCTGGATGATGGCCTTGAACTGAGCCGATCTCTCCGTCCAGATGTTCACCAGCTCCATGGCTCGGTCAAAGTTCTTCACATACTCTCCATACATCTTCAGGAAGGGAGCCAGCTTCTGGAGGATGTCTCCGATCCGTGGGTTGGAGTCCCTGCAGGCAGAACATGAAGTCAGAGCGGAAGCAGAGGTGGAGGTGGAGGTGGTGGGAGCAGATGCTCACCACTCCTCCATGCGCTTCTGCAGAGCCGGCAGCAGGAACTGCTGGTGGAAGCAGTAGATGGAGCAGATGTTGGAGAAGATCCCCTGGACCACATCGCACGGGAAGGAGGAACGGGAGCGCGCCTCCTCCAGGAGTCTGGCACAGAAAACCTGCAGGACGAAGAGAAGGTTTCAGACGCAGCAGGGGGCGGGGCTTCTGCTCCTCCACCTGCTGAGAGACTCACCTGGTCCAGCAGGTAGAGCTTTGACACGTAGGCGATCTCGGTGAGCAGCAGCTCGTTGGCGATGTTGAAGACCCTCTGATGGACCGACAGCTGGACACAGAGACAGGATGGGGTTCTGAGAGACGGACACAGAACTCCAGGGACAGTTTGGACCTCCTGGACGGGACTCCAGATTCTTTGCAGGGTTTTACTGATTGGAATGTTTGTATGATTGTATTGAAATGATGGTTTTTGCTAAGTGCCTTGAGATGACATCTGCTGTGAATTGGTGCTAAATCTGGAGACTTAAACGGAAAGTTCATTTATTCCAAACTGGACCTTATTTTTATCAAATATTACATTCATTTACTCACCCAGACCAGCTAGGAGCCACTTGGAGTCCTTCAGGAATATCAATAATTATTAATAACATAACCTGGTTAAATTAAGGAGTTATGGGGCAGATAATTCCTTATTACAGCCCTGATTGGCTCCCATTATATGGATATACTCTGATCAGACTGGATAGAAACTTCTCCTGAAGGACTCCAAGTGGCTCCTAACTGGTCTGGGTGAGTAAACGAACGTATTACTTGCTATAAATAAGGTCCATGTTAAAAAAAACCTGTAACTTTCCATTTAAACCCAGTTTCTACTTCTTCGTCAGCCAGTTTGCACCCAGACGCAGATGTATTGATGAAAACGTTTTACGTTTATACTTCTCCGTTGGTTTTTCGGCGTTGCAAAGCAATTCCCCACCAGGACAGCAGGGGGTGCTGCTACCTTCTCATGGTGAATCTACCAGCCGCAGTTTCTGATTAAGTACAGTTTATTTTCCTCAACTTGTGAACCCATTTCTCTCCTCAAGGAGCGATGGACGACAGAAAGTAAGTTCTGATTGGCTGTAAAGCTTTTTACTAGAAGCTCATAGAATCCTCTAGAAACTCATGGAAACAAACTCAGCGTCTGATTGGTTGTTTCTCTGCACCTCCTGGTGTTCAGAATCACCTACAGACCATAATAGATAAATGATCCTTTCATTATAAAGCATGTAGTGGCCAAACGCTGCATGAACTACTGATTACAGCGACTATAGCGCCCCCTACTGGTGAAACGATCTCTGGCTGATCCTGAACTGACCAATCAGATGCAGACGCTCTCCGTTGGTGGAGCCGGATAGTTAGAAAACGGGGCTCTACTCCGTCTGTCGCTGCGTAGGTGACAGAGAGCCCTTGCATCAATATAATAATGATAATTATTATCTATTAACGGCGCGACGTCAATCTGTTTTGACATAGACTGCGCCAACCAATCAGAGCATCTCACTGTAGTGATGTTACTCCACATATCATGAATGAATCGTGGGACCAGTAAAAAAAAATCATAAATGACACTTACCGAAGACAGATGGACAGGCGCTCCTAAAGAGGAATAGAGAACCTGTTGTTGGTGTCCTGGTAGGAGATTTAAGCTCCGATGCGGCCCAGGAGGTCGTAAAATTAGGCGCGGGACAGACGGAAGTAGCACTGAAAGCGAACCTCATCTATAAGCAGCTCCTGGAGCAAATGTTTAAACTCCCCAAACTCAGAACGCATCTGAATAATGAACACTGATGCAGCCGATGTCGACGTTGTCTAGCTTTATCTAGCTAATAAAGCCAAGTCACTTTCTAGTTACGATCCACCATAGCTCAGAACGTACGGCAACAGAGGAAGCCCCGCCCACGCGCTCCTTTTTGCTCAGAAGCAGGCGTTGCAAACTTCAACGTACATGCATCAAACTACACGTGTTGGATACGTTGCCTGACGCAGACAAACCTTGCGGTGTGAACGCAGCATTATTTTAAAGCAGAGAAAATGCTGATTTTTGACTGTTGGCAAAAGTTACTTTGGGTTTTTGTGTAAAAACACTTTGCGGACTACAAATGAAGAAGAAGAAGAAGAAGAAACATGGCTGGTACCTCCAGGACGAAGGAAGGAGCATTAAACGTGAAGAAAACCTCTATAAATCTGCTTAGTGGCTGCAGCTTCAGTGGCTAGCAGGTACTAACTCGCTTACACATTTGATTTAACCAATATATACACGCTAAAAAGGTAAAACATCGCTCATGAATAGGAGTGTCACAATCTTGATTTTGTATCGAAAACGATCGAAATTACGCTACGACCTTGCACAATGAAATCCAAAAGAGGATCGCGATCACCTCCTGCCATTTTTACATGCGGTGCGTTCCACTCGGGTCTCCGTAGCAACAGTAAGCAGAAAACCGTCTCATCACAAAGGACCACACATTGCATTTTCCCTGCAAAGTAACTTTCACCAGTTCTCATACAACTCACAACAACATCTGGTAACATTTTAACTTCCTGTATCACATCCCCTGTGATCAGAGCTCACATCTACAGAGCACATTAGCTGATGATAGCAAGTAGCTATTAGCTAAGCTACAGCTCGACCATGGCTAGGATAGATGAAGCAGCGGGAGCAGAGCTAAAGCCGCTCCTTATACTCTTAAATCCCCAAAGAAAGAATTTTGTGTTCCTTGCAAGTTAATTCCACATTCACTTTGTAAACAACAGGACCACTGTTAGCTGCATTTTGCTCGCTCCAATGAGCTATGTGGAGCTTTGCGTTAGTCGTTCGGCAGTAACTATAAAGAGTCACTAGATGGCAGTCACCATCTGTTACTAATCATTAAAATATACAGTTAAACTTTAATTGTAAATAAATTATTTCAATTTGACCATTAATACCTAATGCGATACGTTACACAAGAATAATAAAAATTGCATCACTTCTGTCTTTTAAAATAAGATTTACTGTATAAAATTGAATGAATAAAACCAAAGATCGTAGACTACGTCTAAAAATGACATAGGGCTATATACTGTAAAACAGAAAAAAAAACGAGAATCGAATTGAAGATTTGGAGGAACGTGACACCCCTACTCATAAAACATAGCTCTTACGAAAATTGCTCATAAAACAGCGTTTTTAAAAACATTGTTCGTAAAACACTGATAAAACATCGCTAATAAAACATCGTTCATAAAACATCACTTGTAAAACGCTCATAAAACGCTGCATAATACATCCTTGGCATTGAGAAACACCTTAAGCCTGCCGCACACGAGAACAATCTGCTGAGCTAACAGTCATTCGATGCTGTTAGCTTAGCAGGTAGCTCGCTGTGTGCGGCTAATGTTTTGTGAGTTTTCTGCCTTATGAGGCGGTGAGGTGAAAATCAAACAGGTTTGATATTTTTTGCCTCGCAAGGCGAGAAACTCGCTGTGTGCGCTCTCTGTGAGCTGTCTGCTGAGCTAAAATATTCAAGCGACCAATCAAACCGCGGTCTCTGATCACATGATTGCGTCCCTTACCTCAGAAAAATGAATGACACGGAGACCAAAATGAAGCGTCGTCGCATCAAATAAACAGGTATAGTCTGGTAAACGTAATCTTCTCCGTGGGCAGCCATCTTGCAATCATGTGATCAGATACTGCGTTTTGATTGGTCGCTTGAATATTTTAGCTCAGAAGAAAGCTCACAGAGAGCGCACATGGCGAGTTTCTCGCCTTGCGAGGCGAAAAATATCAAACCTATTTGATTTTCACGTCAGCGCCTCGTGAGGCAGAAAACTCACAAAAAATTAGCCGCACACAACGAGCTAGCTGCTAAGCTATCAGCTAAGCTATCTGCTAAGCTAGCTACTAAACTAACGGCCTGGAATGACAGTTAGCTCAGCAGATTGCTCTCTGTGTGCGGCAGGCTTTAGTTTCACTCCTGTTTAAGGTGTTCCAACGTGAGGTAACAGTAATTCAAGAGGTTGCTAGGCAACATGATTCAGTACGGAGCTAATTTTTAGGTTGCTATGGTTACGCAGAACTTAATCAGGTTTCAACTAAGAATTATTTGTTCATGTTCTTGTGTTTTTATGCTCAAGACAGCAACATCTATTACTGCATAATTTAGGTTTTACTAGGTGTGCATTTACTGAGGAATATTTACATTTATCATTTATTTAAGATGTTATTTAGCTTCCAGCTAACCTGCTAGTGTTTAGCATTTGCTGTTTAAAGTGTGACATTCTGTTAATTTCCTCCTATAATTATAGTCATTTTGGTTCCATTATTGTTTTTTATTGCTGTTTTGCTCCATTTTTCACTAAGGAGCAGGGCGCTCACCATCCAGGCTGTAAGGAACAGGTTCAGCTGTTTAATCTGTGTTCAGTAAACTCTGTGGAACCAGAAGAAGCTCAGCTTCAGCAGCGTTCCTGCGGCTGTTTTAACTCCCCCTGATGTAAGCAGAACTAACCCCTGCTGCTGATTGGTCGGTTTGTGTCCTGCCTCACCTCAACAGACTCCTGTCTGTCTGTTTTGGGCGGAGCCAGCACCAGAGATAACTCCGCCTCCTCCTCCAGGTCACTGTCCCCCTCCTCGGAGAAGTTCCGCCTCCTCCTGGCTCCTCCCCTGGCCTCCCGCTCCTCCCCATCTCCACCTTCCCCAGTGTTAGACGACGAGCTGGAGAGGCGGGGCAGGAGGGCGGGGCTATACGGATAAGCCACGCCCCCGTCATCCACACTGGCGAAGCAGAGATCCTCGCTGTGCGACGGGGAGCTGATGCTGTCGATGCCGCTGTCCCGATTGGCCAGCTTCCCGTCCGTCTGTGACGAGGGGAGGGACAGACGCTCGGAGGGCAGCTCTGATTGGTCGAGAGGCATCTGCGGCTGCTGGTCCTCCGTTTCCACGGTAACCACGTCGTCCTCCAGCTGTTTCTCCGAGGCGCTGTAGCCCGACTCCATGGAGAGACGCTTCTGATGGACGTCATCGTCACGGCACGCCGCCGCCAGCTCTTCATCCTCATCATCATCCTCATCATCGTCACACAATTCCCCCTCACCCCCCTCTGTGATGTCATCACGCCCTGCGAGATCGGTCGATGGCTCCGCCCCCTCAGGGTGGGGAGGGGCCGGTGATGCAGACGATGGAGGCGATGAAGAACGAGAGGAGGCGGGGCCTAGGGGGCGGGGACACAGAGCCCCCCCCGTGATGTCGGGCACCACGATGATCTGCTCGCTGCAAAACAAACAAACAATAAACCACCACAACCATTGATGACATCACTCCCCCCAACCAATCACAACTCACCGCTCAAACTTCTCTATCAGCGTCAGGACGCAGGTGGGGGAGGCGGAGCCATCTGTCTGGGTGGGAGGGGTCCAGCCCCCCCGGGGGTCTGTAGGGAGAGGTCTGCAGGGCGGTGGTGGTGGGAGGGGCTTCTCTGGGACTCGGGGGCGTGGCCGCACCCCTCCAGCTTGCTGCTGGAGGTGGGGGGGCTTTGGGGGGACTGTAGAGGAGAAGGGGGCGGAGTCACAGATACGCTTCGTTTCCAATCGTAACCCAGGAGCTGGATGAGCGGACGCTTACCCTGAGGTTTTGGCCCCGGCAGCGGCGGGCGGGTCCGGTTCGGTCCGGTTACCGTCATCGTCGGCAGTTCTGGAGGGCCAGTGTCGTTCACGGAACCACAGCTCTCTCCCCGATCCACATCTTCTTCCACAGAACCGGGCCCTGGGTCAGAGTCGGACGGCAGGGGAGCATCGGGATCCAGCGCCCCCTGGTGGCCACATGGAGAGCAGGACGGCTCCAGAGACAAGCTCTTAGCTAGCAGGCTGGGACTGGTGGAGGAGGCGGGGCCTAATGAGGGGAGGAGGGGCCACATCAGTCAGGCCACACCCACTATCTTACATAGATACAGAAGGCCCGAATAAAGACCAGAATAGAAACCAAAAAAAAAACAAAATAAAGACCAGAATAGACACCAGAAAAAAAAGAATAAAGACCAGAATAGAAACCAGAAAAAAACAGAATAAAGAATAGAATAGAAACCAGAAAAAAACCCAGAATAAAGACCAGAATAGAAACCAGAAAAAAATAGACTAAAGACCAGAATAGAAACCAGAAAAAAACAAATAAAGACCAGAATAGAAACCAGAAAAAAAACAGAATAAAGATCAGAATAGAAACCAGAAAAAAAACAAAATAAAGACCAGAATAGAAACCAGAAAAAAACAAAATAAAGACCAGAATAGAAACCAGAAAAATACAGAATAAAGATTAGAATAGAAACCAGAAAAAACAGAATAAAGATTAGAATAGAAACCAGAAAAAAATAGACTAAAGACCGGAATAGAAACCAGAAAAAAACCCAGAATAAAGATCAGAATAGAAACCAGAAAAAAAACAAAATAAAGACCAGAATAGAAACCAGAAAAAAACAGAATAAAGATCAGAATAGAAACCAGAAAAAAACAAAATAAAGACCAGAATAGAAACCAGAAAAAAACAGAATAAAGATTAGAATAGAAACCAGAAAAAAATAGACTAAAGACCAGAATAGAAACAAAAAAACAGAACAATAAAGACCAGAATAGAAACCAGAAAAAAACCCAGAATAAAGACCAGAATAGAAACCAGAAAAAAACAGAATAAAGACCAGAATAGAAACCAGAAAAAAATAGACTAAAGACCAGAATAGAAACCAGAAAAAAACCCAGAATAAAGATCAGAATAGAAACCAGAAAAAAACAGAATAAAGACCAGAATAGAAACCAGAAAAAAACAGAATAAAGACCAGAATAGAAACCAGAAAAAAACAGAATAAAGACCAGAATAGAAACCAGAAAAAAACAGAATAAAGACCAGAATAGAAACCAGAAAAAAACAGAATAAAGACCAGAATAGAAACCAGAAAAAAACAAAATAAAGACCAGAATAGAAACCAGAAAAAAATAGACTAAAGACCAGAATAGAAACCAGAAAAAAACAGAATAAAGATTAGAATAGAAACCAGAAAAAAACAGAATAAAGATCAAAATAGAAACCAGAAAAAACTAGACTAAAGACCAGAAAAAAACAAAAATAAAACCAGAATAGAAACCAGAAAAAAACAAAATAAAGACCAGAATAGAAACCAGAAAAAAACAAAATAAAGACCAGAATAGAAACCAGAAAAAAACAGAATAAAGAATAGAATAGAAACCAGAAAAAAACCCAGAATAAAGAATAGAATATAAACCAGAAAAAAATAGACTAAAGACCGGAATAGAAACCAGAAAAAAACCCAGAATAAAGACCAGAATAGAAACCAGAAAAAAACAGAATAAAGACCAGAATAGAAACCAGAAAAAAACAGAATAAAGAATAGAATAGAAACCAGAAAAAAACCCAGAATAAAGAATAGAATATAAACCAGAAAAAAAAGACTAAAGACCGGAATAGAAACCAAAAAAAACCAGAATAAAGACCAGAATAGAAACCAGAAAAAAACAGAATAAAGAATCAGAAAAGACAAAAAAAAAACAAAATAAAGACCAGAATAGAAACCAGAAAAAAACAGAATAAAGATCATAATAGAAACCAGAAAAAAACAAAATAAAGACCAGAATAGAAACCAGAAAAAAACAGAATAAAGATTAGAATAGAAACCAGAAAAAAATAGACTAAAGACCAGAATAGAAACAAAAAACAAACAAATAAAGACCAGAATAGAAACCAGAAAAAACAAAATAAAGACCAGAATAGAAACCAGAAAAAAACAGAATAAAGATTAGAATAGAAACCAGAAAAAAACAGAATAAAGAATAGAATAGAAATCTGAAAACAAAAACAGAATAAAGATTAGAATAAAAGAGCAAAATAGCAACTAGAATAAACATCAGAATAGAGACCTGAATAAAGTCAATCTGATCTCCAACCACAGCTCTGTGGCTAAAACCTAACACGGGTCACTTCAGTTCTACTGGGTTCTGGTGCAGCTCAGAACCGACCCAGAAGAACGGCCCCATCTTCATTACCACTCAGCTATGGCTCTATATTCTTATGTTCTCACTGACCTGAAGGGGGCGCCGTCTTGCTTTTTGTTTCAACATTACACAGCTTCATGGTTCGGACGGCTGACAGTGCTCAACCACAGCTGAAAAATACAAACCTGTGGTCCAAATGGCTCCAAAGTTCTGAAGCTAAATCTCTATTAATTCCAGAATCTATTTCAGTTTAAATGAGGATCCTCTCTGATGGGTGAAGGGGCTTAACCTGCTGATACGGTGGTTCTGATGGGTTCTAATAGAACAGGAAGTTGTGGAGTGCAAACAGTCCGATTGCTCACGTTAAACCCGGTCCAACTTGGGAAAATGTGTCCAGTTCAGTGAGGAGAAACTAAGCCCAGCCCTAAATAACAGCAGAGAACGGGCCAAACAGGAAGTGTGTGTGTGTGCTGAACTCTCTAGGAGGTCATGGGAAACCCTGAGTGGGCTGATGTGGACCAGATGTTGCTGTGCAAGAAAACTGCTGACCAAACAACACTACCCACAATCCTCCAGCCCCGTTGTTACGGCTTCTGGACACGAAGGAGGTTATATGGGAAACCTGAGGCTCCTCCTCTTCCTGTCGGCCCCTTATGGGTCCCCAAACCGAAAAAAAAAAAAAGAATGGAAGTCAATGAAGCGATAAAAGTTATTTTCTTGTCCGCTTTGTCTTACGTTCTGAATCTATTTAAATGATAAGTAATGATGTACATTTTGACTGTTTGTCAAGTGATTTGGGATTTATTTGATTTTATACCATTGTCTGGGTGAATACTCGATTCTGATTGGCTGGAGGGTGTACGTTAAAAAGTGATGATGTACACATAGGAAAGGCATCACGTCAAATTGCCTGATAACAGTTCTAAATTACTGCGCTGGCTCAAATGGCAATGGAGACTCAACGTTATATGCATCATGCTCTGGACACAAGCAGTAAGTAGTGTACTGGTCTTCTGAAATGATTCTTTGTATCACGTAACGTAAGATAAAGCCATCATCTCACTTCCCATCACTGATAAACTGGTGCAGTTGCTTGGCAACACCTGTATGTGGGAGATATTAATTACAGCGCTCGACATATAAAAAAAAAATCGCGATTTTAGCTCTAAAACACATTAAAGTATTATTCATTGATTAAATATTTATTTCTTTCATAAGTGACCATGGTATAAGCGGGATAACGCCCGACGACTTCTCCATTATTTTCTGATAATGGAGAAGTCGTCGGGCGTTATCCCTTACGTAAAAATTCGCATTTAAAATGCCTACAAATCAGAAGTCGCATATATGACGTAATTTTGCTAACGTGAGCTAGAACTAGCTATAGCACGTAAAACCTTCACCTAGAGCTTGTAGAGCTTCTCCTCCATGCTGGCTCTCACTCCACCAACTGCTTTATCCCCAACATAGCTGCTACTTTCCTCATGGTCAGATTTATAGAGGTTTTCTCCGTGTTTAATGCTCCTTTCTTCATCCTGGAGGTTAGGACCCTCGCTCTACTTCTTCTTCTGCAGTTGTAGTCCGCTAAACGTTTTCACACAAAACCTAACGTAACTTTTACCTCCGGTCGAAAATCTGCGTTTTCTCTGCATCAAAAATTAGTTTTTAAAATTATCGCTTCATTGACTCTTTTTTTTTTTTTTGGCAGTAGGGACCCATGGACAGGAAGTAGAAGGGCGGGGCTTAGGCTCCCCATAGTGATACCAGTGGGTGGGATATTGAATTTCTATCATAAAAACCACTTAAATGTAAACAAAATGAGCCATATTCTGATTAAATGTATTTTTGTTTTCAATATGAAATGATAATGATAGATGTTCTATGTCACCAAGGAGGTTCTATTGGTCTATTGTAGATGTTCTATGTCACCAAGGAGGTTCTATTGGTCTATTGTAGATGTTCTATGTCACCAAGAAGGTTCTATTGGTCTATTGTAGATGTTCTATGTCACCAAGGAGGTTCTATTGGTCTATTGTAGATGTTCTATGTCACCAAGAAGGTTCTATTGCTCTACTGTAGATGTTCTATGTCACCAAGGAGGTTCTATTGCTCTACTGTAGATGTTCTATGTCACTAAGGAGGTTCTATTGGTCTACTGTAGATGTTCTATGTCACTAAGGAGGTTCTATTGGTCTACTGTAGATGTTCTATGTCACCAAGGAGGTTCTATTGGTCTACTGTAGATGTTCTATGTCACCAAGGAGGTTCTATTGGTCTACTGTAGATGTTCTATGTCACTAAGGAGGTTCTATTGGTCTACTGTAGATGTTCTATGTCACTAAGGAGGTTCTATTGGTCTACTGTAGATGTTCTATGTCACTAAAGAGGTTCTATTGGTCTACTGTAGATGTTCTATGTCACTAAGGAGGTTCTATTGGTCTACTGTAGATGTTCTATGTCACTAAGGAGGTTCTATTGGTCTACTGTAGATGTTCTATGTCACTAAGGAGGTTCTATTGGTCTACTGTAGATGTTCTATGTCACTAAGGAGGTTCTATTGGTCTACTGTAGATGTTCTATGTCACTAAAGAGGTTCTATTGGTCTACTGTAGATGTTCTATGTCACTAAGGAGGTTCTATTGGTCTACTGTAGATGTTCTATGTCACCAAGGAGGTTCTATTGGTCTATTGTAGATGTTCTATGTCACCAAGGAGGTTCTATTGGTCTATTGTAGATGTTCTATGTCACCAAGGAGGTTCTATTGGTCTACTGTAGATGTTCTATGTCACTAAGGAGGTTCTATTGGTCTACTGTAGATGTTCTATGTCACTAAGGAGGTTCTATTGGTCTACTGTAGATGTTCTATGTCACTAAGGAGGTTCTATTGGTCTACTGTAGATGTTCTATGTCACTAAGGAGGTTCTATTGGTCTACTGTAGATGTTCTACGTAACTAAAGAGGTTCTATTGGTCTACTGTAGATGTTCTATGTCACTAAGGAGGTTCTATTGGTCTACTGTAGATGTTCTATGTCACTAAAGAGGTTCTATTGGTCTACTGTAGATGTTCTATGTCACTAAAGAGGTTCTATTGGTCTACTGTAGATGTTCTATGTCACTAAGGAGGTTCTATTGGTCTACTGTAGATGTTCTATGTCACTAAAGAGGTTCTATTGGTCTACTGTAGATGTTCTATGTCACTAAGGAGGTTCTATTGGTCTACTGTAGATGTTCTATGTCACTAGGAGGTTCTATTGCTCTACTGTAGATGTTTTATGTCACTAAAGAGGTTCTATTGGTCTACTGTAGATGTTCTATGTCACTAAGGAGGTTCTATTGGTCTACTGTAGATGTTCTATGTCACTAAAGAGGTTCTATTGGTCTACTGTAGATGTTCTATGTCACTAAGGAGGTTCTATTGCTCTACTGTAGATGTTCTACGTAACTAAAGAGGTTCTATTGGTCTACTGTAGATGTTCTATGTCGATTAGGAGGTTCTATTGGTCTATTGTAGATGTTCTACGTAACTAAAGAGGTTTTATTGGTCTACTGTAGATGTTCTATGTCACTAAGGAGGTTCTATTGGTCTACTGTAGATGTTCTATGTCACTAAGGAGGTTCTATTGGTCTACTGTAGATGTTCTACATCACTAAGGAGGTTCTATTGGTCTACCCTTGATCTTCTGGGCTGATGTTGTGGACTTCCTGATGATAAGGAATTACAGCAGTCCAGCCTGGAAGAAACTAAAACATGGACTATATTCTCTGCATCATTCCTGGACAGGATGTTTCTAATTTTAGCAATATTCCTGGGAAACTGTTTTATATGGGTGTAGAATAAGTCCTATGCAAAGTAACACCAGTGTTCCTTAATTTATAATCGCAGGACAATTTAATCCCATCCAGATGAAGTGATGAACTAAGTCGTTTGTTTTTCCAGAACTTCTGGTCCAAAGAAGAAACTTCTGTTTCATTAGAAATTACCATCTAACAAATATCTAGAATCTCCAGGATCAGAACCTTCTAACCACAAACAGAACCACACAATTATAGGAGCAGAACCAGCCAATCAATTCAGAACCAGCTAATCAGATCAAAACCTTCCAATTAGAATCAGAACTAGCCAGTCAAGAACAGAACCTTTAGCCAGAAACAGAACCAACCATTCAGAAGCAGAGTGGGCCAACCAGGATTAGAACCTTCCAATTACCAACAGAACCAGCCAGTTAGCATCAGAACCGACCAATAAGGAAACAGAGATGGCAGCAACCATTTGTATACCACAGGTTCTGATTCTTGGACATCAGGCTGATAAACAGAACCAGTCAGAACCATGTAGAGGTTCTGGTTCTGCAAATGTTCTGCTCTGGTTTAAAGCTGATTCTGAAAACACTGAAATGGATCTCAAGAAAATCCTCGGAACCAAACGGATGTGGGTTTTGCTTAGAACCTACAGGCTCGGTTCTGGTCCAATCAGCGGGTTTCTCTCTGCTGGCTGTGATGCCCACGCGCACACATCGCTGTCACGTTCACACACACACACACACGGTTCGGTTCGGCCGCCTGGTGACGGATCCGAACCGACAGCAGCTCATCGACCGTCGGGCGGATCGATGACATCCATCAGCAGCAGGGTCACGTGACTGCGGCGGGGCGTCACATCTGTCGCGCGCGGCCGCTGCCACTGCGGGATGTCGGTCAGTCTGTGCGCGTGCACGGGATCATTCACCACACAGACAGGAAACTGGGACACGCGCACGCGCTCCCCGTGCAGCGTGTGTGTGTGTGCGCGCGTGCGCGGACTCACCTCTGCTCGCGCTGCTTCGGTCCATGTACATCGCGCAGCAGAACACAAATCCGGTCATTAAAGAGACGTTGGTGCGGGGGGGGGAGCGGCTCCCCCGGTCCACAGCAGCAGAACTAACGGAACCACACACACACGGCCCGGTTCGGACGGTCCGGACCGACAGGATCCGCTTCAGGACGGAAGATCCGCGCGGTGGTTCTGCCCGGTGCGGCGGCGGCGGCGGCGGCGGCGCAGAGGGAGGGGGCGGGGACGCTCTCCCTCTCTCCCTCTCCCTCCTCGGTTTCCATGACAACAAATTAAAAAGGAAAGGTTACGGTAGATCACGTGGTGCCGACAGAACCGTCTGTAGAACACGCGCGGAACCAGAACCTCTGGGGTGCGATTGGTTCTGATTCCGGGGTTTATGGTTCGGTTCTGATGTCCCCAGAACCAGAACCTGTGATACAGACCCGCACACATCCAGCAGGGGGCGTAGCGACCGGATTTAGCTGCTCAGTCAGCAGAGTAACTGTCCCACTGACCCACAGAACCAGAACCGGAACAGACACCAGATAGAAGACGTAAAAAAACAAAGCTGCGATCCATCAGAACCCGTTTGGGCCGAGAGAACGGCCAGAACCAGCCTGAAGGTACCACGCATGCCCGGACTGAATTCTGGAGCAGAACCAGGTCCAGAACTTAAAATGTAACTTTGTTTTTTATGCTTTTGCTAAATTTTTGTTTTAATAAAATGTTTTTAATTTTCATACACAGAAAATAATGACTTTGTGCTAAAATCTATTACATTAATTCATGTAATTTATACGTTATAAAATCAAGTTTAAGTAACATTTACACAATGCATTCATGTAATAACTGAGACACTTACAAACAATATTTAATGTTTTATAGTCACAGCAAATTTACCAAAAAATGTTAAGTTAATTTTAATATGGAAAGCAAAATGCATTTTAATCTGTGGACTTTTTTTACAAGAGCTTTTTCAGTGGTTGGGGATATATTTTACTGATAAAAGATATTTTTAAAAAATGAAAATGTGTCAGTGTGAATATAGATATCGAAAACATTTGGCCACATTAATATGCAAGTCATTAGATTAAAGAAGGGAAAATTAGCAGAGTTTAGTGATTATGTTTTGCTCTCAGTCCTGCTGAGAAATGCAAATAATCAGCAGCTGATGTTTCTGCTTCTGTTTAGAGAAATGTTGCCTACTTTGAACTTTTGAAAATGTTTTATGTGTTATGGTTTAAAGAGCATTTGACATCATTTTGAATGCTGTAAATGTATCGTTTCAGTGACTTGTAAGGTTCTAATATGACAAAAATCACCAAAGATCTGCGCTGCATGGATTACTAAGTAATTAAAAATGTATTGACTTTTTGGAGCATCCGCAGCTCAGTGGTGGAGCGTTGGTTCAATTCCAGCTTCTGCCACATATTGTGATTTGAGAAATTAAATTCACTTAATTACTTTTAATAAATACAACCTGATTAATTAAATATAATTAAGAAAGATTTACTTCATTTCTTCCCAAATGTTAGAGTTAAGTACATTTTACTTGATACTGGTAGGTAAGTTGTATTTAATATCACAACATTACAATTAGAAAAACTGAGTGCAAATAATGTTTTGATAATGTTAATAATGATGTTTTTATCCGCGTCCTTTTATCATATATTTGGGTTCTTTGCCACCAAATCATGTAAAGAACCTTGAATTGCCTCGTGTTGCCCTGCCTTAAATATCAGACCTGTGAACCTGCAGATCCCGACCAGAACCTCTGGGTCTGCATTGAACTCTGGACCTCTGACACCAGAACTTAGAGGTTGGATCCTGATCCGGTCCAGCTGACGTCCCCACCGAGACCAGAGTTCTGCAGAGTCCAAATCCATCTGACACAGAGGAGGTTCTGCTCCTCAGCAGGTGTTCCTCTCAGCTGCTGGGGGGAAATCCTGGAGTCCGGAGGAGGAATGAAAGACGGGAGGAACCGTGAGAAAGCAGCTGGAGGAGGAGAGCAGCCATGCAGGTTCTGGTTCCAGGAGCGGGATGAGTCGTGGTCCAGATGCTGGAGCAGCAACAGGTGGAGGTCAGAACATTTTCCCCTCCCGTTGGTCTGAATCAAGAAGAACGTTGGAACCCAAGAGATGATGCTGGTTCTGAGCCGATGTTCTGGAGGTCAGACGATCCTGCCGGGCTTCTCCAGACCATGACCCGCCTCTTAGAAGGTTCTGGTTCTGTTTAGGTGGTTCTTCTTCATTTCATCGGTTCCTGACAGAAATAACTAAAAGTAACGAGTTTTGTTTTTAACAAAAAAACTTTTTTATGGTCTGAATTTAATCTTGACCCGTTCTTGGAGGTTCTGGTTCCGGTCCAGCAGATCCTGCAGAGATAAGCTCCGCCCCTCTGCGGAGGAGTCAAAAGTATTCATACTCACTACTCAGGCAGAATTATTAGACTGTTTAGAAATACTTATTTGGAAGCTAAAAGGTTTTCTATTCAAATAAAAGTAAAAAAGTAATGGATTCTAAACGACTTAAAGTATAAAAGTAATTTACTGTTAGAATGTTCATTTGGTATTTCTTTTAAAAAGATGTTCTAAGGTTCATCTTATTTGTACAGATCAAGATTAACCTTAAAGTTTAAGATGCACTACCAAAAATACTTTTACTAAAGCCCATAATGACTGTAATGTTATAGAAAAATATTAATATTCAAAGATTACAGATATAGGCACCTTAGTTCAGCTGCATATGTCCATCCAATGAATGCATTTCAGTTAGAGATGCACAGATACGTTATTATGTACTTTATCAGATGGTTAAAATGTGGAAACTCTGCAATAATTTCACAGAAAATATTCATTCTTCAATTGAAATGTTAGTTTTGTGGTCACATATATATATATATATATATATATATATATATATCCATCTATATTAAGTAATGCATCATTAGTTGAATGAGTGCAGGAGATTATGTTCAATGTTTTGAGCCCCTAATGGATTTGAATTGAAGTCTAAAACAAAGTTGCAGTAACTGAAAATGATTCACCGGTCATTTATTGATCGTGTTACGTTAGCATTACTCCATCACTAAACCTAATACATTGTATATTCTAACTGAGCAAACTTAAGTTTTGTAGTTCTTAACAATCTAAATATGTTTTTCAATCAATAGAGGAATAAAATGAAAACAGTTCTTCTGTTGAGAAACGTATATTATTTATAGTGCAATTAAAACACTGCAAATATTTAAATCCAGTATAACTCCTCCTCTTCTGCTTTAACCAAGAACGAAGGCATTTTTGTTTTTATTTAGTTTTGTTGTTTTACGTTTCAGCATAAATATGTGGACTGGTGAGCATTAATACGCGTTTTATGTTGCAGAATATATGATAACCAGCTGCCTAAATATATAACGCTGTATTTAGTCTTTGTCTACCAGGGGAATCTTTGAACTCGGTAACGTCCGTTTGCTTCGTCCTGCTGGAACACGAAGTGCTTCATATACAGCCAGAGGTCAGCTACACTAAATAAATCCACATTTTTAGATCAGCAGGCGTGTCCTACACAGAGTTTGTTTGATTTTTCATTATTTTACCCCTCTACGACAGAAGATAGATCGGTATCTATACATCTTATGTGTATAATCATACATACATCCCAGTACAGACTGGAAATAAAAGCTGCACGTCAGACTTTTGAAATCAGGGAAGATTTCTCCAACTGAAGTGATCGGAAAGTATTTTCTGAGTCCAGCTTGCTATCTCTGCAGCAGCAGAATAAGCTGTGGCATGATGACTTGTTGGCACCACATCTGACTCTTTAAAGCGAATCTTTAACTAGCATCCGCTAACAGTCACGTTCCAGATCCTCCTGGTCTCAGATGACGCTCGGACGCCATCATGGGAATCTTTACACATTCAGTTACCTGTTAAAAGTATCGCTGTGTCTGCACCAAATGATCAGGGGTGTAAATTATAATCTGTTAAAAAAAACGATGAACCGCTTTCAGATTTTTCTGCCACCGATCTGACTAACCGGATAAATACGGAAAATATTAACGTGACCCCGGTGTGTGATGGATCCATGCAGTCAGAATGGATGTTTAACGTTATTATCAAACCGCAGTCAAATTCTATGCAGTTTTTTTTCATTTTAATAAACACAAAATAACAACAAGGCTAAATGAAAATGAAACAAAAAGGCTATTTTTAACATTTAAGGAGTAAAAAGTACATCCATCTATAATTACCCCAGTGAGCTGTAAACAGTGTTGGGAGTAATGCATTACAGGAATAGATTACTTTTTTCAGTAACTGAGTAATGTAATGCATTACTTACAAAACATACAGCAATATATTACTAGTTACAATTTCAGTAACTCAAGTTACAAATGCATTTTAAATCGTTTTTCTGGCCAACTAATGCAACAGACCAAACCAAGCTGGATACCATAGAAGAAGATCCACTTCCTGTTGCTCCAAACTAAAACATCAGAGAATCAGGACGGCTGAGGAAAAGATGGACTTTATATTTAAACATCATTCACACTGTTTTCCTACCATCTGTTGTAAGACTTCAGACATCAGAGTCTCATCTTTGTCAGCCATCTTTGTGATGAGCACTTTTAGCTCCTTCTTTTGATTATTTTTAACAAACATTACCATGAAATAGAAGGCATGCAAAGGAACTAGAGACTTAATTTTAATAAAATAGTGTTAAAACTACAGTATTTGTGGTGTGACACTTGTGTAAAATGTACATTCATAAGTTACGGTGGTTAGAAGTCGTGTTAGATATTTAGCCAAAAGTAACTTAAAGTAGTGTAACTCAGTTACATTTTTAAGACTGTAATATGTAATGCAAACGTATTACACTTTTGACATTGTAACTAGTAATGTGACATATATTACAGTTTCTTTGTAACTTGCAGAACACTGGCTATAAATACCCCAAATGTCTAACTAATAAGGTAAAGTATTTGTTTTGTGTACAAAGGTGTCAAACGACATAAAACGGACAAACAGAAAAATATTTGGTCAGAGTGACCCCTGTGTGCGCAGTAATGTGATGGAATGGTGGATGATTAAAACTTCTATCAAATTCAATCTAGTTGGCAAATGTTTGGGATGTGTTTAATAAAACAACCAGACTTATTCAAACAGGGACAACAAGGATAGAAAGTACAGATAATTGGATAAAAACGTAAGGAGTAGAAGTAAAAGTAGGTGAATAGAGAATTACTATAAATACCCAAGTATTTCTACCTGCCCCGCCTCATGGAGCCAACACATCCTGCTGACCTCTGACCTTGGATGAACCCCACCAGTAGCAGCTGTTGGAGCTTCCCAGGAACGACTCCAGCAGCTGGAGGTGAAGGGGGGACGAATCGGGATTCGGCACGCTCCAGTCTGTCTGCTTCTATGCTTGCGTGGACATTGTATCGACTTCCAGGGATTTTACTACGCCTAACGCAGACACTTTCCCAACCTTAACTAAAGCATCATTCACTCCATACTGTCTCAAGCTCCTCCTCCAATGTTCACGCCGGCTGGACGTGTCATAGAGGCGGTTTCATTCTTATAACTACCTTGGAATCTGGCTTGATGAGGCTCTTAATTTTAAGCCCCATATAGACGATCTCGTAAAGAAACTGAAACTTAAATTGTCCCTTTTCTTTCTAAATAAATTTGTTTTTTCTTTTAAATTAAAAAAAGCAGCTAGTCACTGCAACATTTTTATCTGTCTTAGATTATGGAGACCTGGTGTATAGGACTGCTTCAGCACAATGTCTGCGTAAGATTGATACTGTTTATCATGCGTCTCTGAGATTTATTACGAACTGTAAAAACTTGACCCATCCTTGGGAATTATACTGCAGAGTGGGATGGCCATCGTTGTCCAACAGGAGTTCGGGGCCCTGGCATATTTTTATTTATAAGGCCATTCTTGGTCTGTCGCCATCCTACATCTGTAGTTTAATCGCATGGTGAAGTGTTGGTTCTTATTGCTGCTCTTTGGTCCATTTGCCCGTACAGAACTAGGAAAAAGGGCTTTTGTTTTCTCTGCTCTTTCTGCCTGGAACTTTTTGCAAAAAGACTTGAAATGATCAGAACTTATTTCCTTAAATGCTTTTAAGTCCAGATTGAGAGAATCTGTTTTAATTGCAGTTGTTTTTAATGATTTGTATTGTATAACTTTTATAAATGTAATTGACACTTGTTGTTTTTTTGCTGCCTCTTGGCCAGGACTCCTTTGAAAAAGAGGTTCTTAACCTCAATGGGACTTTCCTGGTAAAATAAAGGTTACATTAAAAAAATAAAAATACCTCCAAACCCAGGGGCCCTCAGCGTTGGCTCCCAAAGCCATTTAATTTGACCCACCAGGGGATGACTCTGACTTTATATAAAAATCTGCATTCATCAGATAATCAACTAAATATGCACAAAGGTTATTCTTCCACTTCTTGTACCATTTTTTATGAATATGACCGATGAATATATCGAGGGCTTGGAACCAGAGGGGTCTGAGTGGCATCTGATAAACTCTACAGGAGAGCCAGAACAACATTTTGACCACACATCAATTAACTGTATCTATTAACCTTCAAACACAACATTTATTTAATTATATACTATATTATCTATTTGTTGTCCATAGTACTGTATGTGATGTTGCTTGTATGTCTTTTTGCTACTGTCAAAGACAGTTTTATGGACATTAAAGAAGTCTAACATTGCAAACACATACATACTTATTTAAGTATGTATTTAGGTGAACATATTATGGCATATTAACATGATGAACATAATGTAAAACCTTGTAAAATCTTGAAAACGTGGCACCAAAACATTTCCAATGTGTCCTAAAGAAAAATAGGGCATATCTGCCGTGTGTCAGACATTTTAGCTAGTTCTTTTTAGCGGTACCACCCACTTACAACCTTCTGGCTCTGAAAAATACTGTAAGCAGTTGTAATGTTCAGAACCAGAGGGGCGTAAGTGGACCTGCACCCCTCTGGCTCCAAACAAAGCTCAACCTTTTGTGTTAGGTCTTTGTTGTTTGGTTGCTTTATTCAATAAGGTTGATGTCTGGTGCGTCTTTTTGGCACAACTAGATAGAACTCATCACGACCTTTAATTTGATATATAGAACTCATGTTCGCCCAACATGCCACTTACTGGTTCCAAGCCTTCGATATATATTTGAAATACATATAAAATATGAAAAATTAGCTTTGAAAATGAAATACAAGCAACTATAAGGGGCAAGTAGAGTATATTTGTGTAAATTTTTACATTTACACGCTTTAAAAGACCAGAAATAGTCATATTTGATCTATTTATGGAATGTTCAGAAGTCTTTGCTGCAGCACCAGACTGGATCAAACTACCTCCAAGTTCACTGGTTTGTGTTAAAAAAAAATCATCTAAAAATAGATTCTGGATCCATTCTTATGAAAAAAATTCTAAGAATCGATTCACAAGTTCAAAAATCAGTTCAATTCTTTAACATAGTTACAGCTTACAGCTAAAATAAGAATAAAAAATCCAGACAGCCGTTTTAAAGACCCACTCTGATGCAAATCTGTGCTTTTGTGATGTTAACCTGTTTTTGTGGCGTTTTTCTGAGGACATATATTAAGAAAATTAAACTCAAAATTGCATTTCTTGGTATTTCTGTATTAAAATGTAACAAATCCACTGGGCGGACCACAAGCTGCTGCTCCGCTCCAACCTCCCACTTAGGCTTTGAGGAGTACTTATACATGTTTTAAATAACTTGAAAGCTAAGATTTTTGTGATTCTAATATATACCTAACACGGATTCAATTAGAAATGTAAACATAGCGAGCACTTTCGCCATTAAAGACACAAACCTACACACGTTGAGGAGACAGAATATGTGACTTATACAGCCATCCAATAACCGTGAAAAAAATGATCCATCTAGAATAAAACTGTCTTTTTACATCAATAAGTGTTTGATTTATTCTCTAATTAAAGTTGTTTGTCCAACATAATAAAAAACGTAATAATAATAATAATAAAAAGGTAATGAACAGTGAAAATAACCCTCTGAAAGTTTTTGGGCCAAAGATGTTTCAGTACCGTCCTGATGCATCCAGATCTCTGTATGTCTGGTAGTGGAAGAAATATTTCAACATTAGTTTCTTTTTCGTGAAACGTAATTATTAGTCAGAGCAGAAGAGGAATATTACTTTTACTAATATTAGTAAGTTACTCTTTAATTCGTTCGAGATATTTAGGATTAAAAACAGTTTGAACCGACCTAAAGTCGAGTTTCCTTTCCTTTCGGATGCCTGATGGTAACTTCAGAAGTGGATCCAGGGCCGTATCCAGGAGGGGCTAAAAGGGGCCCAGGGTGGGTCTGGGACTGTTGCATCATGGTCCTTTTTAATGTCTCCCTGATTCTGAGGTCTGAAAGTTGGTAAGTATGCTGATAATACAGGCCTGGTGATGAAGATCCATCCTAGTGGATCTCTGTCAGGAAATGGATGGAAAAATTACATTAACTTTGAATTTATCATCAACAATATTATTGTTTGATTTAATAATTATTGTTCAACATGTTCTGAGGCAAAAAAAAACCAAAATTTTAACAGGATAAATTGAATATTCACAAAGTGTGTGGGTTTAGGTAAAAAATGTAATTTTCCTTAAAACTATTTAAATGGATTTATAGCGTTATGAAAAACAGCTTTTCATATATAAAATAATGATTAATGACATTACTTTTCTTTGTATTTAACTTAGTTATGATTTTAAAAAAAGTGTTTGAAAATTTAATTCTTGGTTAAAATTAGTTCATTGAAAAAACAGCAAAATGATCAGGGAGGCACTTAAAATATTTTTTCTACATTTTGTAATAGTTATCGGTAATTAGCACTATCGATCAATACGACTATTCCCCTTATCGATGTGCTCTTTTTCTATGTTGTCCAGCGCTAATTTGTAGCATTGTACACTACATTTAGCTAAGCTACGTTGTAGCCACAGCTGCCCTGGGGGGCACTGACAGAGGCAAGGCAGCTGGACACCTCCACTAGGCAACGGTTGAAGTCTCTTGCTAAAGAACAGAACCACCGAGACAGTCAGAGCTGGGGCTCAAACCGGCAACCCTCCTAATCCACAGTCGCCCCATTTCTGTGACTGCATTCTGTCTAAGCCAGACACTTTTCCTAACTCTAAACCTTAATTAACACAATCCTTCAGCAATCGTGCCTTAAACTGAGGACCAGGCAAAATGTCCTCACTTCATAGGTTAAAAACCTGAATCTGGTCCTCAGTTTGACTGCTAGACAGGAATGCGCACACACACACATTCTTGTCCTTCATTTTTAAACGTCTTCATTCATATCTGTGTGTGTGTGTGTGTGTGTGTGTGCCTCCCAGCTGAACCAGAACCGGCTCTAGAACCGACCCGGCGTATCTTTCCACCCTCCTGCGCCGACCGCAGCCTGCAGCTTCAGCAGAATCCCGGCTCCATCTGGTTCCGGTCTCTCAGCTGTTTTTGGGCCCGGTTCAGAGCCGGCTGCAGGGGAACGTTTCAGACCGGACCTCCCGGTTCTGAAAACCGATCCTTTTAGGTAGAACTTTACTCCCTAATCAGAGGTTCTGATCTGAGCCGTGAGGTTTACAAATAAAAGGAGTTCTGGACCGAGATCGGTTCCGATCCAACCTTCGTTGTCATGTTGGGGATTAAACAAAACGGGTCGGGCAGAACCACAACCAAGTGACCGGGCCACACGCCCTCCTCTCATTGGTTTGTCGTTAACCAATCAGACGATGATGAAGTTGTAGAATCAGAACCATGGAGAAGCTGGACCTCCAGAACCACAGAGTTCTGACAGACATGGATTATACACAAACTGGTTTTGGACCTGCATCCAGCTTAAAGGCCCGGTTCAGTGAGTAACACAGTCATGTGACCTCCTATAACCGGACCTGATACAGAACGACCCAGACCAGATCCACCCCAGAACTGCCTGAGGAACAAGTTCTGATACTCCACCAGGAGAAAGAAGATCCAGAAGAACCCGTCCCGCCTCCCTTCGTCATGTAACTCACCTGTCCTGCGGGGGGCGCCGTGTCCACCTGGCGGCGCAGCGTGGAGATGATAGGAGAACCTCATGGTACCAAAGTGACTGGAGAAGGAGGGAGGAGTCGGACCGACACCGAGCAGGGCGCCGGGAGGTCGGTTCCGCTGCATACCTGTGTGGGAACACCTGGGGTCAAAGGTCACAGAGACGCTGGGCTCAGATCATCCCTCAGGTTCTCTACAGTCGCTGAGGAACCCAAATCTAGAACCAGAACCAGAGTCCAGCTTCAGGTGGTTCTGGCGCCTCTCGTCCTCCATCCTCCCTCATCTCTGCACGTCTCTCCGTCAGTCTTCCAGGAAGTTTGTGGTTCCGCCGCCGCCCTCCATCTCAATCGCCACGGAAACGGTCCGATAAAGACCCGATCGGTTCTGGTTTCGGATCTGACGCGTCCTGGAGTTGTTGCTGTCAGCTCTGGGTTTTCTTCATGAATGTGCCGAGTCAGCGCTCCTCCCCCAGGAGATCCGCCTGGTTCTGCTGCTGGTTCCGTTCCTGGTTCTGCTGCTGGTTCCGTTCCTGGTTCTGCTGGTTCCGTTCCTGGTTCTGCTCCTGGTTCTGCTCCTCCAACAGTCCAGCTCGCTCTGAAATGTCTCTGTTTTCTCCAAGCGGCTCCAGACCCAGCGTTACCGTCTGACCCGAGCAGCAGACTGAGACCAGAACTCCTCCTCCTCCATGCAGACATCTGATCCCAGACCAGCTCCACCTCCTCCACCTCCTCCACCTCCTCCACCGTCTGGTTCCCATTTTCTCCGCTTCTTGTTTTTTTTCTCCCAGCCTGGAATCTGGAGCTAAAGGAAAAGTGGGGGGCAGAATTCCAGCAGGACTTTTTCCGTGCCGCTCAGACAGAACCGACTCCTTCAAGTTCAGCAGAACTTCAGCTAATCTGATCTTCTCACATTCTGCCCCCTGCTGGTCATGACTGAGATGTTCTACCTGTCTGGATTGGGAAACCAGGTGACCCGATGAGGCGTGAGAACGTCCTGGTGGCGGATTCGCTGTCCTGGGGAACGCGTCTTGGTTTCATAAGTACAAAAATAACGAGATGCGTTTTTTAGGAAAACAACATTAAAGTTGAACAGACAGGGGAGTAGCACCACATTTTGGGCCCTGGGTACAAACCATCCTGCTGGGGCCCCCCTACCAAATACAATGGGGAGCCTAAGCTCCTCCCTTTCCTGTAGGGAGCCTAAGGCTGCATCCCAATACTCCTATTACATAGTACGCGAAAGTAAGTAAGCGAGCGATGTCGTAGATCTGAATCTCTAGTATGGATTGGCAAAGTAGGCATTAAGTTACCGGATGTGTACTACCGCCACAGTAAAATCGGCTCTATGCTACGCTATCCCACAATGCAGCGGAAGCCCCAAAGTCGTAGAAGAAGAGTGACGTTGGCTATGCCGAGGACGGGACCACAGGTGATGTAACGTAAACATCCCAATAAAATGGTGGAGCAGTACGTCGGATTTCATCCGTACTACTCGCTCGTTTGCTACACAGTATTTACTGGATCAACGGGCGACTAGCAGCTACTAGTAGTTTGTAGTAGGCTACATACTGTAGGATTCGGATGCAGGGTTAGTCTCCTCCCCTTCCTGTAGGGAGCTGAAGCTCCTCCCCTTCCTGACGGCCCGTGGCTCCCCAAACCGTAAAATAAGTTGTACTTCGATTTAAATAATAACTAACGATGTACATTTCTGTGTTTGTCCAGTGATTTGGGATTTATTTGATTGTAAAAATTCGCATTTAAAATGCCAACAAATTAGAAGTCAGAAGTGGCATATATGACGCCATTTTGCTAACGGGAGCTAGCACTAGCTATAGCACGTAAAACCTTCACCTAGAGCTTGTAGAGCTTCTCCTCCATGCTGGCTCTCACTCCACCGACTGCTTTATCCCCAACATAGCTGCTACTTTCCACATGGTCACATTTATAGAGGTTTTCTCCGTGCTTAATGCTCCTTTCTTCATCCTGGAGGCTACGGCCCTCGCTCTCCTTCTTCTGCAGTTGTAGTCCGCTAAACGTTGTTACACAAAACCTAAAGTAACTTTTTCCTCCGGTCGAAAATCTGCGTTTTGTCTGCATCAAAAATTAGTTTTTAAAATTATCGCTTCATTGACTCATTTATTTTTTTTTGGCAGTAGGGACCCATGGACAGGAAGTAGAAGGGCGGGGCTTAGGCTCCCCATAGTGATACCAGTGGGTGGGATATTGAATTTCTATCATAAAAACCACTTAAATGTAAACAAAATGAGCCATATTCTGATTAAATGTATTTTTGTTTTCAATATTTTCGTTTGCTCTGAAACTTTCTGGCTGTGTGAGTTTCCGCCACCGCAGCGCTACGGTCAACACGTCAATCACGGCGCACACCTCCTCGCTGGTCTGCCCGGCAACGCCTCATTCTGAGGCTTCAGAAAATGTGGGCGGAGTTAGAATCTGGCAGACGGTTAGCTACTCTTTAACTATTAATAATAACAAAATCAGACTTTCAAAACAGAACGCAGAAAAAGCACCAAGTTAGCCGTTAACATGGTTTCTGTGATGGGTCAGAAATTGTGATTCACTTGATAGCTTTAGCAGAGTTAGCATAGCGCTGCTAAATTAGAGCATTCCAGCTAAGCTAAGCTAGCAGGCTAAATCTGCTGCCTAGTTCTCTCTGAGTTAACAGATCACTGCGTTTCATTTGTTAAATAATTTATGAAGATTTGTTTCCACTTTTCATTAGAACCTCTAATCTGTGGAGCAGACTGTGGTTCTGACCCGTTAGCACAGCTTGTCAGAAGAACAGCCTCTTAAACTGTTAAACTGCAGCGCCTACAGCTGGCTAATTAAGCTAATTACAGCCGTTTGATTCACTCTCTGGGATGAACGTTGGCTGGTTCTGATCCATCCACCGGATCCTCTCCAATTGGGTCAGGGGGACGGGAGCAAAAACCACCAGAGGCTTTTTCAGCTGCTGTCCAGCAGGTGGCAGCAACAAGCTGAAATAAACTCAGACACATGTATTAAAAACAATTTTATTAATATTTAGAAAAATGAAACTAAAATCTTTCCAGGGAGAAGAACGCTGAGAACATTAGTGAGCGTCTGAACGGCGACTCCTCAGGCGGTAGCGCGGCTGGAGGGAGAACCAGAAAGAAGAACCAGCATGAATAACCAGAATCAAAGAACTCCAAATGAAAAAACCTGAATCAAAGAACCAGAAACAAAGAACCAGAGACAAAGAACCAGAATCAAAGAACCAGAATCAAAGAACCCAAAACAAAGAACCAGAAACAAAGAACCCGAATCAAAGAACCAGAAACAAAGAACCAGAGACAAAGAACCAGAATCAAAGAACCAGAATCAAAGAACCCAAAACAAAGAACCAGAGACAAAGAACCAGAGACAAAGAACCCAAAACAAAGAACCCAAAACAAAGAACCTGAATCAAAGAACCCAAAACAAAGAACCCAAATCAAAGAACCTGAATCAAAGAACCCAAAACAAAGAACCCAAAACAAAGAACCCAAAACAAAGAACCAGAGACAAAGAACCCAAAACAAAGAAGCTGAATCAAAGAACCAGAGACAAAGAACCCAAAACAAAGAACCCAAAACAAAGAACCAGAGACAAAGAACCCAAAACAAGAACCCAAAACAAAGAACCCAAAACAAAGGAGACGAAGAACAAAACAAAGAACTGAATCAAAGAAAAAAGAACCCAAAACAAAGAACCTGATCACCAGAAACAAGAACCCAAAACAAAGAACCTGAATCAAAGAACCGAACAAAGAACCCAAAAAAAGAACCAAAACAAAGAACTGAATCAAAGAACCAGAAACAAAGAACAAACAAAGAACCCAAAACAAAGAACCTGAATCAAAGAACCAGAAACAAAGAACCCAAAACAAAGAACCTGAATCAAAGAACCAGAAACAAAGAACCCAAAACAAAGAACCCAAAACAAAGAACCTGAATCAAAGAACCAGAAACAAAGAATCCAAAACAAAGAACCTGAATCAAAGAACCCGAATCAAAGAACCCAAAACAAAGAACCCAAAACAAAGAACCAGAGACAAAGAACCCAAAACAAAGAACCTGAATCAAAGAACCCAAAACAAAGAACCCAAAACAAAGAACCCAAAACAAAGAACCCAAAACAAAGAATCCAAAACAAAGAACCTGAATCAAAGAACCTGAATCAAAGAACCCAAAACAAAGAACCCAAAACAAAGAACCCAAAACAAAGAACCAGAAACAAAGAACCAGAGACAAAGAACCCAAAACAAAGAACCTGAATCAAAGAACCCAAAACAAAGAACAAGAGACAAAGAACCCAAAACAAAGTACCCAAAACAAAGAACCCAAAACAAAGAACCCAAAACAAAGAACCTGAATCAAAGAACCAGAAACAAAGAATCCAAAACAAAGAACCTGAATCAAAGAACCCAAAACAAAGAACCTGAATCAAAGAACCCGAAACAAAGAACCCAAAACAAAGAACCCAAAACAAAGAACCTGAATCAAAGAACCTGAATCAAAGAACCCAAAACAAAGAACCTGAATCAAAGAACCAGAAACAAAGAACCCAAAACAAAGAACCTGAATCAAAGAACCAGAAACAAAGAATCCAAAACAAAGAACCCAAAACAAAGAACCCAAACAAAGAACCTGATGACCAAAACAAAGAACCCGAAACAAAGAACCAAAACAAAGAACCCAAACAAAGAACCAAAAAAGAACCGAACAAAGAACCCAAAGAACCCAAAACAAAGAACCCAAAACAAAGAACCAAACAAAGAACCAGAGACAAAGAACCCAAAACAAAGAACCTGAATCAAAGAACCAGAGACAAAGAACCCAAAACAAAGAACCCAAAACAAAGAACCAGAGACAAAGAACCCAAAACAAAGAACCCAAAACAAAGAACCAGAAACAAAGAACCCAAAACAAAGAACCAGAAACAAAGAACCCAAAACAAAGAACCCAAAACAAAGAACCTGAATCAAAGAACCCAAAACAAAGAACCTGAATCAAAGAACCAGAAACAAAGAACCCAAAACAAAGAACCCAAAACAAAGAACCCAAAACAAAGAACCTGAATCAAAGAACCAGAAACAAAGAACCCAAAACAAAGAACCCAAAACAAAGAACCTGAATCAAAGAACCAGAAACAAAGAACCCAAAACAAAGAACCCAAAACAAAGAACCCAAAACAAAGAACCCAAAACAAAGAACCTGAATCAAAGAACCAGAAACAAAGAACCCAAAACAAAGAACCCAAAACAAAGAACCAGAAACAAAGAACCCAAAACAAAGAACCCAAAACAAAGAACCCAAAACAAAGAACCAGAAACAAAGAACCCAAAACAAAGAACCCAAAACAAAGAACCCAAAACAAAGAACCCAAAACAAAGAACCTGAATCAAAGAACCCAAAACAAAGAACCCAAAACAAAGAACCCAAAACAAAGAACCTGAAACAAAGAACCCAAAACAAAGAACCCAAAACAAAGAACCCAAACAAAGAACCAGAAACAAAGAACCCAAAACAAAGACCAACAAGACCCAAAACAAAGAACCCAAAACAAAGAACCTGAATCAAAGAACCCAAAACAAAGAACCCAAAACAAAGAACCCAAAACAAAGAACCTGAATCAAAGAACCCAAAACAAAGAACCCAAAACAAAGAACCCAAAACAAAGAACCAGAGACTAAGAACCTAAAAGAACCATGCTCCAGAGGAACCTCCCAGAACGTGACTCGGCTGGTACCAATAATCAGAAACACCTTCCTGTCCTCCACCAGGATGCTGTAGACCAGGGGGGAGGAGGGGGGAGGATCGGGGCTCTGAACTGATGCATGATGGGAAGTGGAGCGGCGGAGGAGACGGGCGCTCCGACCTGCAGGAGAACCTATAAGGAGACCAGAGGAGAGAACATAATGAGTGAAATTATTTACTAAGGTTTTTTTTTCACAAATAAAAATCAGTTTTCTATTTTATATGAAATAATCTGGATGAAGCGGCAAAAAAAGGGAAAATTAAAATTTTATAAATCAATGACACCCTGAAAGATTAAATGCTGCATTCAAGTGCCACCAGAACTGAAGGAGATGTCGATGTTCGGCCTCTTCAGGTGTCACCATGGTGACGGCCAACCAATCAAGAACAACGGTTAAACCTCAGCTCCGCCTCTCTACAGTCAGCTGACCTGAGGTTTCCAGGTGGGCGGAGCCTGTAGCCAGTGATGACATCATGCTGGACGCTTGGTCTTCCTCTCTGCTGCTCTGGGTGACCCAGGTGTTCCCAGGTGAACAATCTCCTGCTGACCTCACCTTTAACTCCGTCGTATTCTTCTTCTCCTCTGTTAATCTCTCTGAAAGAAAACACCAGAAGCTCCAGTAAGCCCCACCCCATGATCCCGCACCTGGCCGGGGCTCACCTGGAGGCGCACCTGCGCGCTGCAGCGCCTCCTGCAGGCTGCTGTGCGTCTCTCTGAGCTGCTGCAGCACCTGCAGGCTCTGCTGCACCGGGTCCCTGTAGCGAACGCACACCAGCAGGAGGACACACGCGCCGACACACACCGAGAGGCGCCGCAGGACGCCCACGTACGTCGACACCAGCTCCTGAACACACACACACACACACACTGAGCACAAGGAGCTCACCTACACCAGGTGAGCGTCCATCATCACCGGAAACTATGACCTAAACTGTAGTAACCAGACGGAAAAGCAGCGCACATTTCTGTGCTTTGTTACGGTTAGTTTTGTCCAGAGATTGTGTTGATATGATGATAAATTAATACGTTTTCTGACCTAACTGTTCGCTTTGGATATCAGCTCGCTTTGTGTGCCACAGAGTTTAAAAGTTCCTTATTTATGCTGATTTATGCCTGTTGGTTCACCGTACAGCTCCATAGAGAGTTACCGCTGCGTTAAAAATGCTAAAATATTCAGCTAAAGGGACATTTTCTGATTTAAATTAGTGCTAGCTCATTAGCGGAATTAGCTGTGTAGACCTTCACAATAAGAGCGTCCATTTCCTGATGTGATGAACAGGAGAATCTGCTGAGTGTTTACTTAATGGGAAAATGGCAAATTGCGACATTTAATTTTATGTGATGTTTAACACAGACTGCTGATATCCAAATAAGTTTATTTAAATATCTTGCTTAATTCTACCTCTGTTATTGTTTTTCATATGAGACCAAACAAACATTGTGATTGTGGAGTTGAAAACAAAAATTAAATTGATTTCTCCAATATTTAAGTAAAGAGCTACAGCATCTAGATTTGTCTTTTTATTTGCACTGACATTTTTTGTTAATATTTAGGAATGGTGATTAATTCACAGCTACCCTGTGATTAATTTGATGAAATCTTTTTGGACGAAGTTTGTATGTTACCCATTCTTTAAGCACAGTTTCAAAAGTACTGGTTTGGTGCCGGTATCAGATAAAACCTAAACGATACCATCTCTACGTCTATGTTTTTTTTCTTATATTTTCTGGGTCTTATTTCCCCTTAGCAATCAACACAAAGCCTTGGTCCACCCCAACCCATGTTATGCTGTGTTCAGACCGCAGGCTTTGTCAGCATCACGCTACGCCTGTAGGTAGCTGCAGTACCACGCTACGCCTGTAGCTAGCTACAGTACCACGCTACGCCTGTAGGTAGCTCCAGTACCACGCTAAGCCTTTAGCTAGCTGCAGTACCACGCTACGCCTTTAGCTAGCTGCAGTACCACACTACGCCTTTAGCTAGCTGCAGTACCACGCTACGCCTTTAGCTAGCTGCAGTACCACGCTACGCCTGTAGCTAGCTGCAGTACCACGCTAAGCCTGTAGCTAGCTGCAGTACCACGCTACGCCTTTAGCTAGCTGCAGTACCACTTAGCCTGTAGCTAGCTGCAGTACCACGCTAAGCCTGTAGCTAGCTGCAGTACCACGCTAAGCCTGTAGCTAGCTGCAGTACCACGCTATGCCTTTAGCTAGCTGCAGTACCACACTAAGCCTGTTGGTAGCTGCAGTACCACGCTAAGCCTGTAGGTAGCTGCAGTACCACGCTACGCCTGTAGCTAGCTGCAGTACCACGCTACGCCTGTAGCTAGCTGCAGTACCACGCTACGCCTGTAGCTAGCTGCAGTACCACGCTACGCCTGTAGCTAGCTGCAGTACCACGCTACGCCTGTAGCTAGCTGCAGTACCACGCTACGCCTTTAGCTAGCTGCAGTACCACGCTACGCCTGTAGGTAGCTCCAGTACCACGCTACGCCTGTAGCTTAGCCGTGATTAAAGTCATCATGCTGCCCAAAAAAGAAGTAAAGAAAAAGAAGGCAGAATGAGGGGAAACCTCTTTCTGAGACGTGAATTACTTTGCTTACTTTTATGCAACGTGACGTTAAATTTAACGTTCGTCTTTAGCTTAGCTAGCAGCCAACTAAGCTTTGCAGGTGTTAGCATAAAGACAACTAAACTATGGTCCTGTGGGCCAGTTAACGTTTAGCTATCGACTTCATAGACCTGACTCAGCACGATTCGTTGGGTTCTGTTAGCCTGTTAGCTAATGGAATTAGCATGCTAGCAGGGAGAACATCAGCCAGCTAACAACTATAATGTGTTCATTATACGAGAACAAGTATAAACAGGAATACATTCAGACCTGATTGTTGCATAAAACTTTATTTATGCTTTTATTTTATTAGAACGCCTGATTTGTTCTCATGTTCCTGATGGGGCCCACTGACGGTGAGGGTGTAAAGGGCCCCTGTTCACTGCAGCGTTCATAAGAACAGTTCAGTTCACAAAAAAATACGAACAAGTTCAGGAACTGGTTCCAGGTGAGAACACTGACCAGGTGAAGATGTTCCGGATGAGCAGAGCTCAGAACATGTTGGTAGATCTTCTTCTCCAGGTAGAAGTTCAGGCAAACCAAGGCCAGCAGCACCAACCTAAACATGGAGAACGTCAGGAGGAGAACGTCAGGAGAACGTCAGGAAAACAATAGAACATCAGGAGGAGAACGTCAGGAGGAGAACGTCAGGAGGAGAACGTCAGTAGGAGAACGTTAGGAGGAGAACGTCAGGAGGAGAACGTCAGTAGGAGAACATCAGGAGGAGAACGTCAGGAGGAGAACGTCAGGAAAACAATAGAACATCAGGAGGAGAACGTCAGGAGGAGAACGTCAGGAGGAGAACGTCAGGAGGAGAACGTTAGGAGGAGAACGTCAGGAGGAGAACGTCAGTAGGAGAACATCAGGAGGAGAACGTCAGGAGGAGAACGTTAGGAGGACGTCAGGAAAACAATAGAACATCAGGAGGAGAACCTCAGTAGGAGAACGTTAGGAGGAGAACGTCAGGAGGAGAACGTCAGGAGGAGAACGTTAGGAGGACGTCAGGAAAACAATAGAACATCAGGAGGAGAACCTCAGTAGGAGAACGTCAGGAGGAGAACGTCAGGAGGAGAACGTCAGGAGGAGAACGTCAGGAGGAGAACGTCAGGAGGAGAACGTTAGGAGGAACGTCAGGAAAACAATAGAACATCAGGAGGACAACGTCAGTAGGAGAACGTCAGTAGGAGAACATCAGGAGGAGAACGTCAGTAGGAGAACGTCAGGAGGAGAACGTCAGGAGAACGTCAGGAAAACAATAGAACATCAGGAGGAGAACGTCAGGAGGAGAACGTCAGGAGGAGAACGTCAGGAGGAGAACGTCAGGAGGAGAACGTCAGGAAAACAACAGAACATCAGGAGGAGAACGTCAGGAGGAGAACGTCAGGAGGAGAACATCAGGAAAACAACAGAACATCAGGAGGAGAACATCAGGAAAACAACAGAACATCAGGAGGAGAACGTCAGGAGGAGAACGTCAGGAGGAGAACGTCAGGAGGAGAACGTCAGTAGGAGAACGTTAGGAGGAGAACGTCAGGAGGAGAACGTCAGGAGGAGAACGTCAGGAGGAGAACATCAGGAGGAGAACGTCAGGAGGAGAACATCAGGAAAACATCAGGAGGAGAACGTCAGGAGGAGAACATCAGGAGGAGAACGTCAGGAGGAGAACGTCAGGAGGACGTCAGGAAAACAATAGAACATCAGGAGGACAACGTCAGTAGGAGAACGTCAGGAGGAGAACGTCAGGAGGAGAACGTCAGGAGGAGAACGTCAGGAGAACGTCAGGAAAACAATAGAACATCAGGAGGACAACGTCAGTAGGAGAACGTCAGTAGGAGAACATCAGGAGGAGAACGTCAGGAGGAGAACATCAGGAGGAGAACGTCAGGAGGAGAACGTCAGGAGGAGAACGTCAGGAGGAGAACATCAGGAAAACAACAGAACGTCAGGAGGAGAACGTCAGGAGGAGAACGTCAGGAGGAGAACATCAGGAAAACATCAGGAGGAGAACGTCAGGAGGAGAACATCAGGAGGAGAACGTCAGGAGGAGAACGTTAGGAGGACGTCAGGAAAACAATAGAAATCACGAGGAAACTCAGAGAGAGACAGGAGGGAACGTCAGGAGGAGAACGTCAGGAGGAGAACGTCAGGAGAACGTCAGGAAAAAATAGAACATCAGGAGGAGAACGTCAGGAGGAGAACGTCATAGGAGAACATCAGGAGGAGACGTCAGGAGGAGAACATCAGGAGGAGAACGTCAGGAGGAGAACGTAGGAGGACGTCAGGAAAACAATAGAACATCAGGAGGAGAACGTCAGTAGGAGAACGTCAGTGAGGAGAACATCAGGAGGAGAACGTCAGGAGGACGTCAGGAAAAAAGAACATCAGGAGGAGAACGTCAGTAGGAGAACGTCAGGAGGACACCAACGTAGGAGGAGAACGTTAGGAGGACGTCAGGAAAACAATAGAACATCAGGAGGAGAACGTCAGTAGGAGAACGTCAGGAGGAGAACGTCAGGAGGAGAACGTCAGGAGGACGTCAGGAAAACAATAGAACATCAGGAGGAGAACATCAGGAGGAGAACGTCAGGAGGAGAACATCAGGAGGAGAACGTCAGGAGGAGAACGTCAGGAGGACGTCAGGAAAACAATAGAACATCAGGAGGAGAACGTCAGTAGGAGAACGTCAGGAGGAGAACGTCAGGAGGAGAACGTCAGGAGGACGTCAGGAAAACAATAGAACATCAGGAGGAGAACGTCAGGAGGAGAACATCAGGAGGAGAACGTCAGGAGGAGAACGTCAGGAGGAGAACGTCAGGAGGACGTCAGGAGGAGAACGTCAGGAGGAGAACGTCAGGAGGAGAACATCAGGAAAACAACAGAACATCAGGAGGAGAACGTCAGGAGGAGAACGTCAGGAGGAGAACGTCAGGAGGAGAACATCAGGAGGAGAACGTCAGGAGGAGAACGTCAGGAGGAGAACGTTAGGAGGACGTCAGGAAAACAATAGAACATCAGGAGGAGAACGTCAGGAGGAGAACGTCAGGAGGAGAACGTCAGGAGGAGAACGTCAGGAGGAGAACAGAAACAGAAATCAGGAGGAGAACATCAGGAGGAGAACGTCAGGAGGAGAACGTCAGGAAAACAACAGAACATCAGGAGGAGAACGTCAGGAGGAGAACGTCAGGAGGAGAACGTCAGGAGGAGAACATCAGGAGGAGAACGTCAGGAGGAGAACGTCAGGAGGAGAACGTTAGGAGGACGTCAGGAAAACAATAGAACATCAGGAGGAGAACCTCAGTAGGAGAACGTCAGGAGGAGAACGTCAGGAGGAGAACATCAGGAGGAGAACGTTAGGAGAAGGAGAAAACACAGGAGGAAACGTCAGTAGGAGAACGTCAGGAGGAGAACGTCAGGAGGAGAACGTCAGGAGGACGTCAGGAAAACAATAGAACATCAGGAGGAGAACGTCAGGAGGAGAACGTCAGGAGGAGAACATCAGGAGGAGAACGTCAGGAGGAGAACGTCAGGAGGAGAACGTCAGGAGGAGAACGTCAGGAGGAGAACGTCAGGAGGAGAACATCAGGAAAACAACAGAACATCAGGAGGAGAACGTCAGGAGGAGAACGTCAGGAGGAGAACATCAGGAGGAGAACATCAGGAGGAGAACGTCAGGAGGAGAACGTCAGGAGGAGAACATCAGGAAAACAAGACATCAGGAGGAGACGAGGAGGAGAACGTCAGTAGGAGAACGTTAGGAGGAGAACATCAGGAGGAGAACGTCAGGAGGAGAACGTCAGGAGGAGAACGTCAGGAAAACAACAGAACATCAGGAGGAGAACGTCAGGAGGAGAACGTCAGGAGGAGAACGTCAGGAGGAGAACGTCAGGAAAACAACAGAACATCAGGAGGACAACGTCAGTAGGAGAACGTCAGGAGGAGAACGTCAGGAGGAGAACGTCAGGAGGAGAACGTCAGGAAAACAATAGAACATCAGGAGGAGAACGTCAGGAGGAGAACATCAGGAGGAGAACGTCAGGAGGAGAACGTCAGGAGGAGAACGTCAGGAGGACGTCAGGAAAACAATAGAACATCAGGAGGAGAACGTCAGGAGGAGAACGTCAGGAGGAGAACGTCAGGAAAACAACAGAACATCAGGAGGAGAACGTCAGGAGGAGAACGTCAGGAGGAGAACATCAGGAGGAGAACGTCAGGAGGAGAACGTCAGGAGGAGAACATCAGGAGGAGAACGTCAGGAGGAGAACGTCAGGAGGAACGTCAGGAAAACAACAGAACATCAGGAGGAGAACGTCAGGAGGAGAACGTCAGGAGGAGAACATCAGGAGGAGAACGTCAGGAGGAGAACATCAGGAGGAGAACGTCAGGAGGAGAACGTCAGGAGAACGTCAGGAAAACAATAGAACATCAGGAGGAGAACGTCAGGAGGAGAACGTCAGGAGGAGAACGTTAGGAGAACGTCAGGAAAACAATAGAACATCAGGAGGAGAACGTCAGTAGGAGAACGTTAGGAGGAGAACGTCAGGAAAACAATAGAACATCAGGAGGAGAACGTCAGGAGGAGAACGTCAGGAGGAGAACATCAGGAGGAGAACGTCAGGAGGAGAACGTCAGGAAAACAATAGAACATCAGGAGGAGAACGTCAGGAGGAGAACGTCAGTAGGAGAACGTCAGGAAAACAATAGAACATCAGGAGGACAACATCAGTAGGAGAACGTCAGGAAAACAATAGAACGTCAGGAGGAGAACGTCAGGAGGAGAACATCAGGAGGAGAACGTCAGGAAAACAATAGAACATCAGGAGGACAACGTCAGTAGGAGAACGTTAGGAGGAGAACATCAGGAGGAGAACGTCAGGAGGAGAACGTCAGGAAAACAATAGAACGTCAGGAGGAGAACGTCAGGAGGAGAACGTCAGGAGGAGAACGTCAGGAAAACAATAGAACATCAGGAGGAGAACGTCAGTAGGAGAACGTTAGGAGGAGAACATCAGGAGGAGAACGTCAGGAGGAGAACGTCAGGAGGAGAACATCAGGAGGAGAACGTCAGGAGGAGAACGTCAGTAGGAGAACGTCAGTAGGAGAACGTCAGGAGGAGAACATCAGGAGGAGAACGTCAGGAGGAGAACATCAGGAGGAGAACGTTAGGAAAACAACAGAACATCAGGAGGAGAACGTCAGGAGGAGAACGTCAGGAGGAGAACGTCAGGAGGAGAACATCAGGAGGAGAACGTCAGGAGGAGAACATCAGGAGGAGAACGTTAGGAGGAGAACATCAGGAGGAGAACGTTAGGAAAACAACAGAACATCAGGAGGAGAACGTCAGGAGGAGAACATCAGGAGGAGAACGTCAGGAGAACATTAGGGGAAGAATATCAGTGTTAAATATCAGGAGTTCAACGTTCTGAAGGTTCTACAGGTTTCTCTGGATCATCTTCTGTGGATCTCTAGAGGAAACCAGATGTTCCAGAGGAACAGCTGAAGGTTCAGCCTGAACTGGAACCAATCAGTCGGATTTTAGTCCAAGTATGAAAAGGTTTGATCACGATAATCGTGTAGAATGTTTTCAATCGTCACGCCAACTGACCAATCCGGTTAAAGCGTCGCCATGTTGTCAAGATAACTGGCCAATCAAGTCGCAAGACAAAACATACTGTACTGGGAAGGCCCCCTGCTGGTGGGTGAGACACATTTCTGAAGGGAAAATAGAGGACAGGGAAGTTACGGTTTCCATGGTAGAACGTTAGCAGTTAGCGTTAGCACGCAGTTTTAAAGAGATGCTAGCTGGCTGCTGCAGAGGGGGCGGAGTTACCTGGCCTTGGAGGAGCGCGGGGTGGAGGTGATGAGGTAGGAGGCGCATAGAGCGGCGGCGTTGTAGCAGCAGGAGCTCAGGCTGTGGGCCTCCATGAGGAGGAAACTCTGCATGAAGGAGAGTCTGTTGAAGAGCTCAGAGAGCGCCACCTGCTGCTCCATGGAGGCGCTGCTGAGGTCTGAGAACGCCGACTGCAAACCTGGAAGCAGGAGGAGAAGGAGAGACAAGAACGCTGAGTCATGTTCTCTAAAATATATCAGTCGTTACCCAGAGTACGGTCTGTCAGGCTCAGGGTCTATTTTAACCTCAGCTACGGCACTCAGGAGGGTTTATAGTCCAAATACATCCTGTTACCCAAAGTACAGTCTGTCAGGTTGTCGGGTTAATTTAACCCAAAGTACAGTCTCTCAGGTTGTCGGGTTAATCTAACCCAAAGTACAGTCTCTCAGGTTGTCGGGTTAATTTAACCCAAAGTACAGTCTCTCAGGTTGTCGGGTAAATTTAACCCAAAGTACAGCCTCTCAGGTTGTCGGGTTAATTTAACCCAGCCTCTCAGGTTTTTTGGGTTAATTTAACCCAAAGTACAGTCTCTCAGGTTGTCGGGTTAATTTAACCCAAGGTACAGTCTCTCAGGTTGTCGGGTTAATTCAACCCAAAGTACAGTCTCTCAGGTTGTCGGGTCAATTTAACCCAAAGTACAGCCTCTCAGGTTGTCGGGTTAATTTAACCCAAAGTACAGTCTCTCAGGTTGTCGGGTTAATTTAACCCAAAGTACAGTCTCTCAGGTTGTCGGGTTAATTTAACCCAAAGTACAGTCTCTCAGGTTGTCAGGTTAATTTAACCCAAAGTACAGCCTCTCAGGTTGTCGGGTTAGTTTAACCCAAAGTACAGTCTCTCAGGTTGTCGGGTTAGTTTAACCCAAAGTACAGTCTCTCAGGTTGTCGGGTTAATTTAACCCAAAGTACAGTCTCTCAGGTTGTCAGGTTAATTTAACCCAAAGTACAGTCTCTCAGGTTGTCGGGTTAGTTTAACCCAAAGTACAGTCTCTCGGGTGTTTGGTGTGTTTTTACCCTGGGTAGATTCTCTCAGGGTGGCCTTCAGCTTCTCTCCATTCGACAGGATCTCTTGTTGTGCCTGTAAGGCAGCATTCTGGGCTTCCATTAGGTCGTTAGCGATCCGTCTGGTGGACTGAAGCTGCTCAGAAACATCTGCAGAGGTCTCTGTGAGCCTGGAACACACAGACTGGAATCAGGTCTTGAGTTTAAATTTGTAAACGTTGTAGTTCCCTTCTCCCAACAGTATGCGTCAGGAAAAAAATAAAACGTTACACAATCCGTTATTGAAAACAAAAGACATTTCCCTGCAGCGCGTTTCCCCTGTTTGAATAATTTATCTCATATGAACGAATCTAATCTAGATTAAATCATTTCCTTGTTTCCGTTTCATTTTGTTTTCCTCATTATACCAACTGTCCTTTGACTGTTATAGCGCCACCTACCAGTTCCCCCCCCCCCACTGTTTCTGACGTATTTCCTTGACCTAATAAAGCTGCCTTTTTCTGTTCTATGGGTTTTTTTTGTTTTGACATGAAGACCGCCAGATTATTGATTTTACGTCAGTGTGACACATTAATACGCGCATTAGACCATTATGCCATCTGGCTACAACGTTTTTGTTTGAACACGCGGGTGAAAACGACTCCGCGTTTACCCGACAGGGCGAGCGAGCCGATCTTGTTAAATACGTTGTAGTACATATGCCCAGCCTGTAGATGGCAGTGTTTTCTCTGTACGCAGAGTTCTATGGTTGCCCTGAGCAGCTGGTGGTGACGTCTTCGTTTTCAAAAGTCTGCAGCCGTACGTTTACATGCTAACAAATCACCCAGAATTCTCCACTCTGGAAGCCATTTTTAAAAAGCTGCGTCTTCGCTGCTCTACGACTCGTCGTTCCCGTTTAATCTAGTGGCTGAATCGCAGAGAAAAACCTCAGTTTTGCTATAAAATAAAATGTAAAAAAATGCAGCTACTTTCTGTTTGAAACCGTTGGCAACACTGGAGCCCAGAGCAGCTAGATTAGATCAGCCTTGATCGAGGTCATCATGCTGCCCCTAAAGAACAAATCAGTCCATTAAAAGGGAAAGAGAACGAAGGCAGAATGAGGGGAGACCTTTTTCTGAGAGGTCAACTAGTTTAACTGTTGTGTAGTTCTTTTTAATAACAGACAGAATGCTGATCTTAATATAACTAAACATTCTTGGTTTTTATTTTACGTATACAGATTATATTTGCGAACCTGAAGCCAATAAGTTAAGATTTACTTCTAGGGCTGCAGCGATTCGTCGAGTTACTCGATTCCAAAAATTGCTCGCGGCAAAAACTCAAAGCCTCGTTATGATGCGCGCTTTAACGTAGAGATCTGATTGGTCCACACGGACCGTTGTTTGAATCCGTGCGAAGCCCAACAGCAGCGCCTGATACAGTTTGAATTTAGTTGGCGCGATGGCGGAGAATAAAGATGCCCGTAAACGGTAGTTTATTAACTTACATTATTAGTGTTGACTGTTATTTTGTCAAATAAATAAAGAAATAAAGAAAATTAATTTAGTTTTGGAGCTAAATGTTCTGAGTTCTGTTTTTTTGAGAGATAAAAGGAAAATGCTTGATCCTTTTACAGCCACAAAATATTCGTTATGCATGATTTGTTTTTTTAAACGTAAAAAAAAATTATCAGATTAATCGATTACAAAAATAAACGATAGCTGCAGCCCTACTTATCGCATCGGTAAAAAAACGTAATTCCTTCCCGTTTATGAATGTATAAGACCTGCAAGACAGCGCCCAGGGATCGCTGCAGACTGGCTCACCTGTACATGGTGCCTTCTGCTCGGCTCTGCCAGGCCTCAGACTGCAGGAAGTGGCAGATAGAGTGGGTGTGGGTGAAGAACTCTGTGTAGGCGTTAAAGGCCACCGAGTCCATCCCAGCCGTACACCTGCTGACCTCTGACCCCTCAGGGCAGGATGGGAAATCCCTGCCGGAGCTGGAGCCAAACAGGTGAACAAATCAGAAATGACCACAGGGTGGCAGCACTCACTGACAGTCAATCACCCAGAGAACCTTTAAAACCAAAGTGTGGTCTGGGGGCCGATTGTGGCCCTCGTTGGAGTTCAGCAAACGTACAAATTACAGATCCAGATGGAGCTTTAAAATGAGGGATTTAATAGAAGATTAAAAAGGAGCAGGACCAAAATAGGTGATAAGCATCTTCAGTTTGTGCCTCACAGAAACAGCAGCGGGTATCAACATCTTTCTTTAATCGTTCCAAAAAACATTTAGAAGGGTAAATGTTATGAAAGATTTAAAAGATTCCTTCACTTTCTTAGCAAGCATATATCTGTTAAGGTTATTGACATAAGAGCTCCAATAAGCTTCTACATTAGGCTTGGAAGTGAAATGTTTTTGAAATAACGAGCGAGGATGGTGATTATTTTTGCATGATGAAGAGAAACAGAACTGACGGTTATCAGTTTTGGTTGGATCAATAGTCAGACGATGTCCTGTAATGTTGTTAAAGAGCATAATTACTCCACCAGGAATAGCATTTAAAACTATGTTAAGTTCTGTGATGGAGGTCATTAAATTTAATTTTTGGATAAAATCCTGATATGAGAATAAAGATCCATTTGGGTTAAACAGTTGATCAAACCGAGAGGGAAAGAAAAGAGATTTGTTCCTCAGTTATATCCTTATAGTTTCATATGTAGTATCTGTGTCGGGAGCAACAGGTGAGTCAGACCAGGAATCAGGTGGGCGGGGCCAGCAGCAGCTTACCTGCTCAGGTGGCAGTGAGTGAAACGTAACGCCAGGCGGCTCTGACTCTCTGACGTCATGTCCTTGCAGCGCGTGTCCAGGTGTTCCAAAGCGCGCGCCCAACACTCTCCATACTGCGGCTGCGCAGCGAGGCTCTGCACCCGCAGCAGCGCCATCCTGCCGCGCTCAGGGTCCGGACCAGAACCGGAACCGACAGAAGGTCCCAGAATCCGAGAGCCGAACAGCAGCAGCACCAACGCGGCCACACGCTCCATCCTCACCTGCCTTCGCCTCAACCAATCAGAGTGCGGCGTTTTCACCCGCTGACAGCCAATTAACGGTTCCGTTAACAGGTGCTGATCGGGAAAAAACACACCTGGCTGGACAGGAAACAGGAAGTTAAAGCTTTATTTTTTTTTTTTTCTTTATTGAAAAATATAACATGTACAATGCGAGTCAGGACACGTACCACCACTGTCCATCTTTTTTGGGATTGTCTGTTTACAGAAGACTTTTGGAAAGACATTACTGCTTTGATCTCACTGGCTATTAAGCCAGATTTTTTGTAATATTTAAAAAATGTCATTCTTGGCATCACTGAATTCAAGCCAAAGGACTCTTCCAGTTTTTATCTTATTAATCTAATTCTGTTCCTGTCCAAGTACCATATTCACAAATGTAAAGTTATTCGTAAGAAACCACAGTACAATCTTTTTATAGTGGATTTGAATTCATATATGAACACAATTTCCTCTTCAAATAACAAAAAGGCTATAAAAACAAAATGTATTTTTGGTCAATTTCAACTCCTCACTTAATTTATAAGTCTAAACTTGACTTTCTTTCCCTTTTCTTTCTTTTATTTTTTATTTTTGATATTTTCTTTATATGTTCATAAAACTTCTGTAACTACATTCAATGATGTAAAATTGTTCTTTGTATTGTAAGTAATTATTTGAATAAAGGTTTAAAAAAAAAAAAAAAAAGTCAGGACACCAAATTGAACAACAGTTCACATTAAAGAGATGCTGAAGCAAGTCCGATTGCTTTTCAACCAACAAACAAACTGGAGCAGAGTTAAAACAAAACGAAAACATTTTGGCACAAGCAGGCATATTCAAAACAGCAGGTATTTTAAGACTTTTTCATACAATGTGGAGTTTTTTTTGTTCACATCAGAGATTAGCTGAAGTGACTTAAAGTGTAAACAAAGGTAATTTAACATAGGAGCACCATTTTTCCATTTACACCAGTGAATAAAATGTTTACATAGGATAATTACAAAATTAATTACATCTGAAAATTCTGAATCCAAATTATCCATAAAATAAAGAGTATCTTTAGGTGTAAAGGAAGGCACATTATACATTTTCAGTGAAATCCAACTGTGGATGTCGGACCAAAACGCATTAACAGGTTGACCGTTGGAAAAAAAAGTGTTCCAAAGTTTCTCGATTTATATTGCAGAAAACACATGGATTGGGTTCAAAATTAAATCTTTTATGCAAGAACTCTCCAACAGGGTAGATTCCAGATATAATTCTAAAATGTGTTTCTGTCATCTTGGGTGCGAGTGGATATTTTATATAATAGGAGAATGATTTCTTTTTGAACGTGTTATCAAGGTATTGTCTAACATTAATATTGTAGTTACAGAAAATTTTTTGTTTAAAGATTAGAGTGACTAATTTATTGTTGCATCTTTTAGTGGGATGTTTCCTACAGGAAGTTAAAGCTGCTACGGCCATCCATCCATCCATTTTCTGAACCGCTTAGTCCTCCAGGGGTCGCTGGTTTTTATCTCCTGCTGTTAAAGGGCGAGAGGCGGGGTCTAACCTGGACAGGTCGCCAGTCCATCAGAGAATTACGCCCATTGGAAAGAAAACAAAATATTTTGGAGTCAAATTCCACCCAAAAAACTCAGATTTTGAGATTAAAGTCTTTCACAAAAATCGTAAAATTACAAGTTAAAAGTTTCATATATTTTCTAGGAAAAACACATAATTTTATGATGTAGTGAAGAGGAAAATTTGCAAGAAAAACGAAGAATTGTCTGTGATTAATGGCATACATGTTCGATATCTAAACTAAGATATTTCTGACATTGTAAAATCAGACATTTTTAAAATAAAAAAAACGGCTTTAAACATAGAAATTTCTTAGTTTTTTCTAGCAAATATCTATATCTGAAATTAATCTAAAAATGTCTGTTTTTTAACTCGTAATATTACAATTACTTCACAGAGAATTGAGTATTTTTGGGGGGGAAATATGTGCAATTAATCTCAGAAATTCTGAGTTTTTACTCGTAATTTTGATACTTTTTCACCTCAGAGAATTTCCGATTATTTTTCTGAAAAATTTGACTTCAATCTCAGAATTTCTGAGTTTTTTTGGGCGGAAATTTACTCTAAAATATTTTTGTTTCGTTTACAAAGCCTTAATACTCCGTCATAAAACTATAAATCAGATCGAATCTCTTTAAAAAATTAGGCATTTAGTGTTTGAACGTGTTCGGTTTGATGTTGTTCGTCATCATAAAGGTTCTTTGGAGGTTCTCCAACGTTCTCACAAAAACGTTTAATTCTCGTTAAGAGTTTTGGACAGTTTGACGCATTAAAGCAAAATTAATTGAAAATTAATTGACTAAATAAAATGGATGTAGGTTAAACATAAAAGCGCTATATAAATTCAATCCATTTACCATAAATATCAGTGACTAAACAGAATAATAAAACTAGCAAATGTGACCCACTCACTCCTGCCTTCACACTCTGGACCTCAAGCTGAGAAAAGCAATGAGTGGAAAAAAAAAAAGTATTTCCTCATAAATCTGTGCTTTCTGACCATTTTTAATTTTTAATAACGTTTGAGTTCCTTTGAGTACTTTAAAGAATCTGTTACATTTTTCTCCGAACCACCAGCAGAGGGCAGCAATTCAATGATTAACCCCTCACAAATTCATGTTTTGGTTCAAAGTCATTGTGTTTAACATTAGACACTGTAAAACAGAAGGTAATCAGCGATAAAACGCTGTCTCCCTGGTTTAATTCAGAGGTTCGTAGTTTAAAGAAGAGTACTGGTGAATTAATGAGAAAAAGACACGTAAAGGATTCGTATTTAACCTGAAAAAAACACTCCTGCTGTATAAAACATGCATCAACAAGCTAGAAAAGCACATATTTCATCATTGGTAGAGGTAAACCAGATTAATCCTTGGTTTCAGAGCTCCGTTGAGCCAATTACAGCACTCTGAGATGCTATGTATTTGGAAAAATGCTTTATAAATAAATAAATCCCCCAGTTATAACTCCTAATGAGTTTATGGGATACTTAATAAATAAAATGTATTATATTTTCTGATGAAAATTAAAGAGAGAGATCAGAAGACTTCCAGTATGGCAGCTTACCAGGGGAACGCCCACTTCCCTTCCAGAATAATTTGTAAATGTATTTAGTTACAGAATACTGAATACCTTCTTTAAAATGTATTTTGTAACGTATTCTGTTACTTTGCTGAAGTGGAATATTTCCCCTTAAATGACTTGTTGTTCAGGTGTATTATGGGATAGTCTACACAACGCAGAGACACACATTTCCCAATATATATTAACTAATCTTTCAGGAAAACACACAAGTATTCCAAAGGTATTACGAAAGTAACTGTATTCTGAATATCATGTTTAAAAATAGTAACTGTAACTGAACACAGTAACTCATAATTAGTATTCTAAATACGTAACGCCGGTACATTTATTCAGTTACTCCCCAACACTGCTGAGAGGTGAGACCTGGTTGACAACATAGTTAGTGTAAACTTCTACATTAGCAGATCTGAAAAATGTTAGTTGTAAAGGTTATATGTGAGTAAAGTGCACAATAAAATAGACGGAATGCGTTATCGTTAGGGATAGAGCGATATATCGGGCCATTACTATGTTTTTACGTGTATCGGCCGGTAAGCGTCTGCTGTGTTTCCCAGCATTATTGCACACTTTTTTAAGATGCTTACTTCTTTCTACTTTGTGCAATACTGTAATTATTTCATGTATGCTTAAATGTTTATTAGAATTTAAATCATGCAGTTTTTCAGCTACATTAAATGATTTTTATATTTGTTAAATAATGTTTATCTACTTGTTCTTGTTCTATATAGTATATATATAGTAGGTGCTCCGGATTAGCCCTGCTTGACGACCCTGACTAAGATGGCATTGCAGTGACGGAAAATTCTCCACGTCCTGCAACAAACTTGTGCATCAGTTCTGTTGCTCTTTCTGTGTCTCTGTTATGTATTCTCCAAGCCACAGACGGTCGCGGCAGATAACCGCTTGTGCTGAGCCTGGTTCTGCCGGAGGTTTCTTCCTGTTAAAAGGGAGTTTTTCCTTCCCACTGTCGCTGCATGCTTGCTCAGTATGAGGGATTGCTGAGAATTACACAACGCAATCTTCTGTGGTTCTGTAATTTCTACACTAAACATTGTATTGTAATAACTCTTCTTGTAAAGTGCCTTGAGATGATATCTGTTGTGAAATGGCGCTATATAAATAAACTGAATTGAATTGAATTCTACCTCAATTATCATTAAATATTATTTTAAAGTTCGATAACTGTTAAATTGGGACTTGTATCATTTTTTATCATCAATGTATTTATGATGCAAATGGAGGGAGCAGAATCAGTATCGGCTCCAAAATATCGGCTTAACAAAATCGGCAGCCCGTATCGGTCATCTGCTAAGGCTGATGAAAAAAATCGGTAACTGCACAAAAAAAATAAAAATCCCTATCGGTCGATCCTTAATTATCGTCGTACATTTCGGGTGGTTAATCAAAAATCTGGACAACATCGTCTGATATGATTGAACAGTTTAACGAACTATTTGGTTTTTTTTATAATACTGAATGTTTTTTTTCCTTGTGCACTTTGTCATGAATTCTTTGCGCCCCGATAAAGTATTAGTTCTAGTGACGCCCCGTTCTAACCTATCAGAACCTTTCACGGTTTAGGAACCAGATCGGCTCGGGGGTCTGCGCCTAGTTATGACGAAGCGTTACATCATTGGATGGACGTTAGAACGTAGTGTGCATTTTTTTGAATAACTTTATTAAACAAATAGCAAATATACAAAACAAATGAAGTATATAGAGCAGGGGTGCCCAAACTTTTTCCCTCAGAGTGCCAAAATGAACAGCTACAAGAGAATCGCCGGCCAAATGGAATATTTTACTTGGAATACTAATATCAATAGTAAAGTTGTATTTATACAGTTATTTAGCCTTCATTTCTGTGTTAATAACATTAAAAAAAGGCAAATAAGTCATTTATAGCCAATTAGAACACATATCTATACTTCAGTATTGATGTCAGTAAAAAGTCTTCCTCCGAGCATTTAGAAAAAAATTATTTTACAAACCTACTCTACATTCCCCCTTGTAGTTCTTTGTGTTTGAATTTTAACCAGATTTTTTATGTTTCATATATAATGTAAGCAATATGCGATAGGACCGTATGGACCCAAATATACTCATATAATACTTATTGAGACTATTAACCACAAACCATATCAGCACTGGAAGAATATTCATGATGCATATTTAGCTGAGTGTCTGAACAATGTGGATTTTTATGTAAGACCCAGGGCATTGAATGGTTTGGAGGGCCAACTTTGGCCCACGGGCCCCACTTTGGGCAGCCCTGATATAGAGGGATTCGGGGGTGTTATATAAATACCGTACATGCAAAATGTACGTATATGAATTCTTTTGACAGCCTTCTTCTTGATAGCCTGATATTGATCTGATGTATAGTTAAGCGTATTATTTTTTTGGCGTTCTCTAAAAAAATTAAACAAAACGGAAGAAAACGTTTTTACGTCATAGGAAAATCCGTCAAAAACACCGTAAAGAACAACATGCCAAACTCTTTCCAAAGCCGGTGCGTGAAAGAGCAGTACCAGAGAAATATCATGTTTCCTTAATGTCCTCACAGGAGCTGTTGCCTCAGTGTGATGTTTTCTGAAAGCCCAGGCCCCAAGGAGCCGATCTGGTACCTACACCAGCATCTAACGCCATAAAAGCTGTACCAGGACCTCCCTTCTGTTCATACAATATATTTCAATCCCTGCGTTCCTATTACAAACCAGTTTTGATCTTCCTTAATATTTGGCAGAAGGCTCTCCAATCACTTTGCTGGTATCTTACATAAAGCCTTTAGATCAGAGTTCTTCACAACCGTCAGTAGATTTTCCAGGTTTTGGAAGAATTAGGGGGGGGGCATATCTAGAATAGGTTTTCTGAGCTTTAATGCAAATTTCTTATGAAAATCTATTGGAAGACTGTCTGGCCCTGCAGCTTTTCCACACTTCATACTTGCTTTTGCTGCTGAGATTTCTTCCAGGGTTATATTTGCTCCCGGTGTCCTGCTAACTTTCTATATAATTATCCGTATGTAGAAACAATCACAGACTTTCAAAACCCTCTATTATTTATTTTAGCAATTGAACCTCTGGTCATTGCCATAAGGAACCTTGATATGATTATTGGAAAACATACTAGAGAGTTTGGCAATAAAATACCTCTGTATGCTGATGATGTCATCCTTTTTCTAAATAATATAGGAACATCAATTCCTGCTCTGTTAGACTCTTATCAAGCTACAAAATAAATACTTCTAAGTCCTCTGTAATTATCTTAAATGGCGAGGAAAGAGCTGACCCGCCAAAATATACTCGTCTTTTTAGAAATGTAAATAATTTCACTTAGGTTCCAAAATTGTTCCCAAGTTAGAAGACGTGCTTCAATCCACCGTCGATATTTCTAAATCTATAGAAAGATGGTCAAATCCTCCAATTTCAACAATTGGCTAAATAAATATACTGAAAATGAATATCCTACCCAAAGTTTTATATTTATTTTAGAATATCCCTTTGCCCCCCCGGGTTTCTCCTTAAATCTAAAAACGTTTTAACCAATATCTACGCATATACATCCCAGACTCTGACTGGTTCTCTCTACCCAGTGACAGAGCATCATTGCCCCAGTATGCTCTGGGATTACTGGGCAACCCAGTTAAGCAATAATGTTTTACTATCCTGTAATGTAGATAAACGCTGAATCCCTGTCCCTGTAGCTACCTCTGCTCGATCAGATTTCTTCTGACAAATACAGCAAATTTAAAAAGATACACTTAATCCAAAAGTTACAAATATAATATGTGTCCTGCAGGCCATCAGAAGGTACCTAAATAAAATGTCCCCCAATATGGGGAACTAATACATCTCCTCCTGGCAGAAACGATGGCAAGTTTAGAATCTCTAAATATGATATCCTTCGGGTGAACTGTTCTGTTTTAAAGGTGCAATATGTACGAATTTTACAGTGAATTAATCACACAACAGTCTATTGTTCCAGCCATGTTGGAAGGAACGTTGCATTGAAACAGATTTCTAGCTTTGCCAGCTGGGTGGTTGTAAGTTTCTCTCCCAAAATCGCAGAAGAAGAGCGATCTCGCGAAAGGAATGGCTACCGAAGAACTGTGGATGCCGTCGCAATTTTGGCGTATGAATCTAAGTGCAGCGATGTTACTGATTACTTTAATTGTTTTTTGACAACTGATTAAACATTTAAGTTGATTAAGTAATGTAAACCTCCTGGTCAACAGAAGTGTCGTACGGGTCAAAGGACGCGTAAAACGGTGGATCAGCACGTCCGATTTCATTCCTACTACTCGCTCGTTTGCTACACAGTATTTACTACATCAACGGTCGAGTAGTAGCTGCTACGTAGTAAATACTAAGGATGTACAACTAAGGAACTTTATCAGCTCTTATAATACCGATTTTCCCACGTATTCCTGAAATGTTAACAAAAAAAATCCTTTACAGCAAAGGTATGATTTCTGATTTTATAATCTACTGATGTAATTTTCTTCCTTCTCTAAACTGAAGGCCTGGGAAACGTATTTACAGGAAGCGATTACCGTTGAACAATGGAAGAAAGCTTGTTAGGTAGCCCAAATACATGTCTAAAAATGCCGCATTTTTATTGGCTGAGACTTTGTGTAACACCAGTAAAACGTAACAAATTTAAAATGAACATCCCTGATCACTGTAACAGATGAAGCGCAGAGAAGGGCACACTAGCTACGTTTCCATTACCCTTGAAATTGCGCATATTGTAGTTGCGAAAATAAATTTGCCTAATGTAAACACACCCATTCCGGAAAAACTCGCCTTTTCCGAAAAAAATGTCGGATAAATCGGAATTCAAACATTTCGCAAAACAGCGAATGGAAACACATTTTTCGCATCACACGAGTCACATGATCAACAACCAGATGTTACTGACAAAGACGAAGTACTACTAGGCGGAGAAAGATGGCGCGGCATGTTTGGGTTCCCGAAGAAAGTTTTTTTGCATTTAGTTCGCGATAAAGGCTTAGCTAATAAATTAAAAACAGCAAAGAAACGGTAGTTGAAACCACCTGCTCATCGGTAAATTCACCGACTACACCTTCCCAAAAAACACCGTATACGTTGCGGCTCCCATGTAAAAGTGGCTAGTCGCTCAAACGCCTCTACAGTCTACGTCTCCTCCTCATGGCTCCTCGTGTCTGAAATATTATTTACTTTAAACGTTCACATCCGTTACCATTTTTCTTATTATCACGTGAAAAATTGTGATTCAAACCGATTTTGTTATTTAATGGAAACACCGCAATTGCAAAATAGTTTTTTCTACATTTAGACAATACCAACAAAGTTTTGTGCATGTTTGTAATGGAAATGCAGCTAGTGTTTCATCTTATACAGTTATGTCCAAAAATCTGAGAAATTTGGAGATGATGTTCCATCATTTGGACAACATCTACAGAGAATAATATAAGCAGATTACAGATTGCACAAAATAAAGCAGCTCGGCTTGTCCTAAACTGTTCTTTCAGAACAAGTATTAGGGACATGCACAACCAGTTAGCATGGCTGCATGTAGGAAGTAGAATCAAGTATTCGCTCATTAAATTCCTAAGAAATATAATTACTTCAAAAGCACCTGAAATTATTTATAATAAATTGACTTTTTTTAGTAACATTCGTTATTATTTCACTCGTCAATCAAGCGAAGGGCGTTTTTTTGTTACCGGCCTGTCGAACAAATCTGCTTCAGAGAACATCGTGCTATAGGGCTAAGAGATTCACCATCCCAGCTTTTCCAAAACGCTTAGACTGTCTTTATATACTTTGGAGTAACTGTAATATTTATGCAATAATACCCAGAGTGGGCAGTATTTTGTATAGAAGACCTTATACTGTATTATGTATATGCGTGTATATGTATATATTTGTATATATGTTATGTGTGTATATGTTTTATTGTATATGTGTGTGCACTTCTGTGTTCATCTTCATTGTTGCACAGTTTTGATGTAATTTCTGTTAAGAAATGTTTAAGATCCCAGGAAGAATAACTACTTCTTTATTTCAGTAGCTAATGGGGATCTAAATAAACAAACAAATGAGTGTAGGAAATGGCTTCGAGAATTTTCTTTAGGTTTTAGGAAATTTCATTGATTATATCTGGAGATTTGACCAATTTGTTGCCGTTATCTGAGAAATCATAGTTTTAAAAAGCTCCACTTTTAATCCTGTTTTTACTGTTTCCTATTTTTCTCATTGACTCAGTTTCTGGTATAAAATGTACCTGATTGTGTTGGTTTCTTATTTTATGTTATATAATATTTGTATTTTTTTTTCTCTTTCTTTCTGTTGTAAGCAAGTGTGTTCTTATGTATACTTGTATATGTATTTTTCTTTTTTTTTTTGGACATATGTAATATGTAAAAATGTAAATCGGCACTATTATCATGGGCTGATAAAACAATAATAATGTCAACTAAAAGCTCTATGGGAATAACATTTAGATTTATGAGTTTTCCGTGGACTTTAATTGTAACGATCATGAAATCATCTGCCTGTATCTTAATGTATTAAAGTAAGAAATGTTTAAATCCTAAGAAGTTTGTGACAGGAGATCCAGTTAGATGCAGGTCAATGAGTGGAACCAGTCGGGATGAGTCTGTTCTGGACCAGCCTGTACCTAAAGGTGTTAAACCTGGGAAGAACACGTGGAGCATTACAGAACCAGACGGTCGGTTTGATGAGGAAGAGAAGAGAAACACTGAGACCACAGACACATCAGGGACAACAAATGGTTTTAGTTAGAAAGAAAAATAAGAAAACAGGTAAAAACTAGTTTTTCTACAGCGACGGTGTTTTCTGGAGTTTCACTGAATTCCAACCAGAGTAAAAGCAGAATATTCATCCTCAATATTAGCAACTATGAAGTCACCACACACATTACTACTAAGGTCTAGAAACACAACATGGCTCGGCTGACATGGTGGCTTCTGGCAAGACGCACAATAATATTATTATTATTCTTAATATAGGCACTAAACTCTGGAACATGCAATACGCTGGCTGGTTACTGTGGATTGTGCCGGGTTGAGTCCTGTGGAGTGGATCTGATCACAGAGGATCGTTTCTGCGGTGGCGTGCAGCCGATGGGTTCGCTGCTCTGAGCAGGTGGCGGCGGCGCGTATGTAAAGGCCTGGCTTCACCAGGGAGACTCCCAGCGAGCCGGGTTAGTGGGTCCAGAACAGAGAGAACGACCAGGAGGTTCCGGTCGGAGAGTCACGGGGTCCTAACAGGAAGCTCCAGGAGCGCAGAGTAAATGAACGCCAGATTACATCCGTTTTCTGAGGGTCTGAGTAGCCTTACCACCCAGAAACACTCCGGTTCCTCAGACTGGGTCTGAATGCTGGTTTATTTTAGTCCCGTTCTAAAGGTGGAACTTAATGGAAATGAAAAGGGACATGACTGGGACAGGACACTGAGAACACTCAGGACTCACCGTCCACAGAGCTCCATCCTCAGTGTTTGGGGTGGCAAATATTTTTAGTATTTGACGGAAAAATGTGACCAATTATTGTTGACACCCCTGACCTCTTGGTGCAGACGCGCGGATTCCAGGTAACTAAATAAATCAAGACCAGATTCCCATGAGAGCGTCTGAGCATCATCTTAGACCTGGACGTTGTACTCAACGTGTCTCCCTAACTAGGCGCTGACGGCGTCTTGAAGAGTTACTCAGGCTTTGCTAACCACAGGTGCAGAAGGATTGCATGCTGTTGGATTTCAGAAACAATACGTCTTCTAGACTTCTGATTGGTTTAATTGGAGAAATGTCCTCTGATTTCCAAACTTTGGCTGAAGCGACGCTTAATTCCAGTCTCCAGTGTGGCAGCGAAGCGCAGCTTCAGCCTCCAGATCTAAAACTCCATGGGAAGACATCTGTCCGACGTAAATCCCACCATTTGGTTACACATGGATGGTTCCGTGCTGAGCAGGAGGAACTTGAGACTGAGTTCAGGCCACAACAGGTGAACTGTTCTGTTTTAAAGGTGCAATATGTACAAATTTTACAGTGAATTAATCACACAACAGTCTATTGTTCCAGCCATGTTGGAAGGAACGTTATATTGAAAGAGATTTCTAGCTTTGCCAGCTGGCTGGTTGTAAGTTTCTGTCCCGAAATCGCAGAAGAAGAGTGAACTCACAAAAGGAATCGCTACCGACGAACTCTCAACCATTGATGCCGTCGCAATTTCGGTGTATGAATCTAAGTGCAGCGATGTTACTGATTACTTAGTTTTTTGACAACTCAATTGATTAAACGTTTAAGTTGATTAAGGCGAGCTTTTGTAATGTAAACATCTGGGTCAACAGAAGGGTCGTACGGGTCAAAGGACGCGTAAAATGGTGGAGCAGCAAGTCTGATTTCATTCCTACTACTCGCTCGTTTGCTACACAGTATTTACTAGCTCAATGGTCGAGTAGTAGCTGCTACGTAGTAAATACTAAGGATTCGGATGCAACGCTCGTGTTAATATCTGTCCCGCTTCCATACTTCCTGGTTCCAGAACCAATCACATGTGAGCCCGCAAGGTTGCCAAGTCTTCAACAAAAACAGCGCGCCACCAATTGGGCTAACAGCTAACGTTGAGCTAACAGTGCTAGCAGTAAGAGTCTAAAATATCTCAACCTACTTTTTCAATTACCACCAAGTCGTCAATGCAATGAAACGTATTTATCTAATTACTGTGTATAACTCGTCTTCGTCTATCTTTTGGCCGATCAGTAACTGGCAACTGTCAGTAGCGTGGGGGGGGGTGCAGCCTTTGGTACCCCAATTGGACCGCTGGATGTCAATGTTACATATTGTGCCTTTAAGTGGAATAGTTTAATTTCATAGTTTATGTGTAGTTCTCTGTTCAGCTTGTTCTGATTTAACGACTAAAAAGAATAGAGACTATTGGATATGTTATCTCTTTAGGAATAGATTATGACCGGATGTTTCCGACTCCGTTGGTCTAAAAATACCTTCATGCGACCTCTGGTCCAGACTGGGGTTCAGGGTTTGGTGAATTCCTCACAGTCAGTAGCTGGTGTGCAGTATGGGGTTCTCTGGCTTTGCTTCACCTCCAGAACTTGTTGGGTTTTATTTATTCGCTTTCGCACTGTAGGAACCTTTTCTTGTTCCTGTAACCTTTTCAGCAACCAGACCGTTTTTTTTTTGTGTGCATTTGGACAGATAAGAACTAGGGACCATGACTCTCAGTTGCTAGAACCACTTTACCTCCTATTCTGAGGGAGGTTCATTTCGTGGTTCCAGTGGAACTCATGTGATGTAGGTGAAATATAACCTACGGCTCTGTAAGCTAGATTTCTGCTTCTCATTGAAAAAAAAAAAAACTAAAACGAGAAAAAATTAAAATTAAACGAAACTTTTTTAAGGGTCCTTGACTTCAGTGTGAATGGAATCTGAAAACGTTCCCCTAAGACGGGCAGTTATAGGAACTAAATTCTAAGAGAATGATTCTACGAACATCATTTTTAGAGCTTCTCTGTCCGGCAGCAGCTATTGTTTTTATCCTTCTCTCTTCCCTGTGTCTAATGTTCTCCGGAGTCTCTGTGACCAAACTTTGTTGGTCCTGCTTGCCTTGACCCATAACACTCCATGAAAATTCGAAGGTGCCGCAATGAATGCTGAAAGATCTTCCAGTGAATCCTGTTGTGGACGGCAATTATTAGACTCAGACTCTGAAAAGTTTTCTGAAACGTTCTGCGTATTTTTGTGGTCGGTCGTTCTTGGTGGTGAGAACGAGCTGTTGGTCAGGCCGTCCCTTCCAAACCGTGACCCTCCGATCTGAACTTCCTGGTTAGACCCGACCCTGGACCATGAACTCGAGCCACGTTGGCCTCTACGTACGAGGGCTCCGGTTGAAGGCCCGCAGGGTCTCTGAGCGACATGCAGGGCGGTTGATTGTATAAAGTCGAGATGTGCAAACTGTTCCAGACGTCCGACGTAAAGACACATTATGAATGGGTCCTTTCCCACAACATTCATTATTAAAAGAACTCAAATAAAGCTACTGTAGGCGTGGGTTTGGTTTGATATTAAAAGTGCTTACGTTAGAAACAAAACATGAGGAAAACACAAGTTCATGGAGACCAGTTTAGGAAAAATACTGGAAGAACAGGCTGAACTGGAAATGTTGATAACACCAATGAGCAGCTTTTCTTATGGGCCGGATTCATCGGATGCTAAATCGGCTGGGAGGAACTCATCGAGCTGCTAACATCCTCCTGAATCCGGCCGTGCAGACGGGGAGCTTCAGCTTGTTCCAGATTCACGCCGCGTCTGAGGAAATCTGGAAGGGGACTGAGAACTTTACTACATTTGATCTCAGGCGTGAATAAGTGCAAGAACCGAGAACACAAATGAAAGGCTCTTCGTTTCTGGGTTTCATGGAAAACACAGAAGAATAAAATTAACTATGAGATTTCTAGGAAACCAAGTTAAGGTGCAAACCGCCAACCCGCAACACCTCACAGACCTTCAGTTCGGGACTGGTTTGAGGACGGGACTGTCAGTCAATGTGGGCCATGTTGGGGTCAGGGCAGTTGGTAATATTACTTTTTAAAGCTGTATAACAAAGACAAAACAATCGACTACTAAATAAAAACAGGTTATATTCCGGAAGCAACATTTTTATCAGAGTAACGTGTTGTTAAGCGTTGGTTTTTAGTTCCAACCTACTTCCCACCTTCCTACGGCGACTAGCAGGATGAAACAGCTGCCTTTAGATTATATACACACACATTTTTTCGTTTTTTTCTGTTAAGTTGTGGGGGGTTTTCTAGAAAAAGACACTCCGTTCCCTTCTCGATCTGTCCGACAGCGGCGAGCCGGCTGTACCGTCTACAAAGCCTCCAGAGTCCGACAGTGGAAGCTGTGACAGTCCTTCCAGCTTCTGTCTGGAAACAAAGATCCAACAGCTCCATCGACAGCCCGACCGTTGACCATCAGCTTTACCTTCTACATAGCGAAACAATCAGCTGACTCGTTCAGTGACGGCAGTTCGTGACTCTACGGTTTCCTCACAGCTGGGACGGGGAACGGTGGACTGGGGGACAATGTCTCTAAGCTCCTTGCTGTCACCTGCTGCCTCCGGCTCCCCCCTCAGTCGAGCCCTACCGTCGGCGCCAGGCACCAGGCTGGACCCTGCTACTCCAGGAGGTCCAGGGGCCACAGAGCTGGGAGGCCTTGATGTGCTGTTTGACCCTCTTTCACCTCCTAAAACTTCTCTGCTGTCTGAGAGCAGCTCCCCTCTCCCCTCTATCCTGACGCCCTCCGTGCTGGCCTCTCTTCTTTGGAACTGGCTTCCTTGGGTAGGCCTTGTGGTGCTCAGGTCCTGGGGTTGTTCACTCTGGTTCTGCGGAGCAGGGACGAGGTTGGACAGGGTATGGCCGGATGACGATGACGACCGGTAAGGAAAGAGGTTCGGCGCATGCAACCTTGTGTCCACAGAGGGGGACTGAGGATGCAGCTGGGTTTGAAAGCTTTGAAAGTGAGGTTGCGTTTGGGACTGGGAAATGGGTGGCCCAGACTGGGGTGGAGCTCTGGATAGGGTTGGGAGATGGTGCTGTGAGGTCTGTCTCATGCGTGTTTGAGGCAGCACATGAAGGCCAGATTGCACGTGGGGTTGAGCTGGAGCCCTTGTCTGCAGTTGACTCTGATTTTGGGTTGGCATCCTTATCTGGGTAGGACTGTGACCTTGTACTGGTGTCCTGGACTGCGATGCAGTCTGAACTTGTGCTTGAGACCTTGCCTGGGTTTGAGTCTGAAGTTGGGTTGGGCTCCTGGCTTGAGGTGGACACTGAACTTGTACTGGTGTCCTTGTCTGGGTTTGACTCTGGACTTGTGTCGTTGTTCTAGTCTGGGATTGACTTTGACCTTGTATTGGCGTTCTGGTCTGGGGTTGACTCTGTACTTGAGTTTGCGTACTGGTTTGTAGTTGACCATGACCTTGTACTGGTATCCTTGCCTGGTGTTGACTCTGGACGTCTGGCGTCCTTGTTTGGGTTTGACTTTGACCTTGTGTCGGTGTTCTGGTTTGGAGTTGACTGTGACCTTGTACTGGCGTCCTGGGCTGGGATTGACTTTGTCCTTGTGTTGGTGTCCTTGTCTGGGGTTGACTGTGACCTTGTTCTGAAGTCCTTGTCTGGTGTTGACTTTGTCCTTGTGTTGGTGATCTGGTCTGGGATTGACTGTGACCTGTTTCTGACGTCCTTGTCTGGTGTTGACTTTGTCCTTGTGTTGGTGATCTGGTCTGGGATTGACTGAGACCTTGTACCGGCGTCCTGGGTTGGGATTGACTGTGACCTTGTACCAGCGTCCTTGTCTGAGATTGACTTTGTCCTTGTGTTGGTGATCTGGTCTGGGATTGACTGTGACCTTGTACCGGCGTCCTGGGTTGGGATTGACTGTGACCTTGTATTGGCGATCTTGTCTGCTGTTGACCCTGGACTTCTGCCGTCCTTGTCAGGGATTGACTTTGTCCTTGTGATGGTGATCTGGTCTGGGGTTGACTGTGACCTTGCATGGGAGTTCTTGTCTGGGTTTGACTCTGGACTTGTGTTGGTGTTCTGGTCTGGGGTTGACTTTGAGTTGGTAATCTTGCTTGGGACTGAGACTGTGGTTGCATTGGGATTATTGCCTGTGATTGAGACATAGTTTTGGTTGGGACCCTGGTTTGGGATTGTGACTGAGACTGTTGCTGGATTCTTGATTGGGACTGGAGTTGGGGCTGAATCGATGTCTGAGGGTGAGATTGTTTAAACTGGACTTGGGTATGAGACGAATATCTAGGATGGATTTGAGGGTGGGTTGCTGTGGGAGGCTGGGTTTGTGTTTGTGGATGCCTGGTTTGCGATATCTGAGCATGCAGAATAGGTGGGGACTTAGGTGGAGCATGCGAAGTCTGATGCTGGCTTTGGTGTTGGACTGTGGAGTATCTAGGCTGTGAATGGACGGTCTGGTTGGTAGACAATGACTGACTGACGGGTTGGACTTGAGGTTGTTGGGGCCTTGGCTCAGGCAGTAGGTGTCTGGTGGGGCATGACTGGGATCCTTCCATAGTATGGGCTTGGGATGGTCTGGGTAATAGGGTATGCGGAGAAGAGTGGGTCTGGTGGTGTGGTTGAGGGACAATTTGCAGGGATTCCGCCAGAGATGGAGGCATAGACTTTTGGTGTGGTTTAGGAGGAGCCTTTTGTTCGGGGGTTAGATGAGGCATGGTCTGGGGTTGGACCTCAGATCTGGGTTGGCTGGAAGGTGGTTCAGAAACTGGAAGAGTAGGAGGCGAGTGATCTACTGGTGAGCTTGAGGACTGTTGGTGGCGATGATGGTGGTGATGATGGTGTTTGTGAGGTTGTCGTTCCTTCCTTTTGTGGCTTTTTGAAGGGATGATGCTACTGCTGCTGCTACTCCTCCCGCCTCCTCCTTCATCTTCACCAGCATCCTTGCTTTTGCTTCCTTCCTCTCCAGATTCTCTTTTCTCCTTGTGCTTCTGGCTCTTGTGTGCCTTGTGTCCATGGGACTGGCTTTCATCTGAAGCAGAGGGTTGAGTGTCCGATTGGCTTCCTTCAGAGACTGCGGCCTTTGGGTCTGAGCCTGGACTTCCCTTCTCCTCTGCTACACCGGTGCTTCTAGTCTCAGCAGTTGTAACCAACGGAGCTTGAACACTCTCCATCTCTTCCACAGTTTCTCTGGTTTTGCGCTTCTTGATTGGCAGGGCTGTTTCCTGGACAACAGGTTTAGAGGACAACTCCTTGGCCGCTCTCCGTTTGGCTTCAGCAGCCAAAATGGCGGCGTAGCTTCCAGTTGTAGAGCTACTGGAGGCTATGGTTGAGGAGGTGGACGCAGCAGCGACCGATGACGCCACAGAGGTTGATCCTGGTTTCCTTCCTCGTTTTTTGGGGGCGGCCTGAGGTGGAGGTACCTGTTCTGATTTCCTCTTTCTGCCTGGGCGGGACTTGGGCACTGCGGTACTAGGCGCCACCTGCAGGAGGAAGACCAGAACAATTAAGGCATTAGTTTCAATGCTTCATCTTTAGAGGTGGTGAAGGTTCCTCAAACATCTAGAGTTTCAAAATGTCCAGGTTGATGGACTTAACCACTGTCATACCTTTGACGTGGTTCCAGAGGAAGACTCGGCCTTGCCAAAAGGCATTTTCACCAGCAATTTGCCTGGAGTCTTTTCAACCACTCGCTTCATGGCCACACCTTCAGTGGCCTGGCGTATTTTCCCACTGCCTACACAAACACAAGAGATGAACACAGAACACTGGCAGAAGCACTTATAAAAAGCCAAGCTCGTTTCAGGTACTTTTGGGTGCTTTCCGCCCACCCTGTCTTTGTACCTTTGGGCCGCCCTCGTCCTCGTCCCGATGGCTTCACCACTTTCGGTTTTTTGGGAGGACGCTTTTCGCGACGGGATGGGCTTCCACGTCCAGTCACAGTAAAGTCAAAGTCATTGGGATCTGTCTCTTTGTCGCCAATCTTCTCGAAGTAGGCGATGAGTTCCACCTTTGAACGGAAGGCCTTTCCATCCGAGCTTTCCGGAAGAAAAATAACTAAATGTTAACTGGAATCTTACTCTGAAACATCAAAGGGAACCTTCGTCGTGCCAATCGGGACTTACTTGATCAGGTAGACGTCAAACTTCCCGGCGGAGCGTCCGGACTTCCTCTGCTTCAGTTTGCGGGTCCAGCCTTCGGGTAGAGACGGGTCGTCGTACATCGGCCCTCGGTCTCGGATGATGGAACGCCTTTGCCTGGGAGATCCTGCAGATTCACTGCCCACTGCATATGCCGACCCTTGCTCTGAGGGCCCTGCCACTGGCTCTGCCACCTAAAGGGAGGAAAGATGAATAGAAAATCCTGAACATCATTCTGGGTATTACCTTTCCAGTAGAGATGTAATGGTACATGTATCCCTAATCTGATGCTTTTGTTTCAGAGCGTTCTGTACGTCACAGACGCATACTGAGTTTCCACGCGCAAGCAGGGTCCAAAATAAAAAATTTGAGTCACCGGCAAGATTGTCCGGTAGATGAAAAATGTTTTTCGGCCAAGCATATTTTTACCGGCCGAACAGACACATTATTCCATTATATGATATTAAGTTGGAGCCAAACATAAAGGAGTGACAACTTCAAACATAGTTAATAAGAAAAACGTTTTGGTCGGTTCTGATTTTTTGTGTGTGAAATATTTTAGAAATATCTTTTTGAAAAACAAAAAATACATTTTTGAATTTTACAGAATGTATTTATTTAAATAACAGTACATAGTAATAATGTAGCTAAGTTAAATTAAACGGTCCCTCCACTTTTTGGTCAAAAAGCTTTATGCGAAAAAAGTTGCAATGTTTTTATATCTGATTTTCTATTATATTTTCACATAAACCTCAGCAAAAATATAATTACTTTAAATGTCATTTTAACTGATGAAAACTGTAAAATGTGACCAGCACAGAGTGGGTCCCCAGTAAACGAACATCTTTGCTTTTATTTTAGTGCTACAGCCCCAGACCCACCCTGGGCCCTTTTAGCCCCTCTAATTAACGTCATAGATACGCCCCTGCTCAGCAGCACTGATAGAAATAGTTCCTCATTCATCTAAAAACTCTCTGTGTCAGGAGAGAGTGAGAAAGAAAACTTACGGATGTTGGCGTTTAAGTTTCACGTAGGCTTGTGTACATCACATGCAGACAGCAGAGGAACGTCACGGAAATCCTTAGAAATTAGGCAGATAGCAATCCAAATTTGACTCGCAAACTGAACATTTGTTCGCATTTGGTGAGTGGCGAGCGTTAACTTCGGACCCTGCGCGTAAAGCATAGCTCCGTTGCACTTCAGCCATCAACAACCTCCTGTCTGTTTGGCTTCGCGGTGTTCCAGAACAATGCGTTTTCACGTGAAGTGGTTACAACCTTCCGTTAGCTTTGGTTGCTACCACAGCTTAAGATGAATAACCGTGATTTCTGATCCCTCAGGCAGCGCTGCATCAAGAATTGTCATTCATCTATCAGCGATATCACCACATGAGCTCAGCAATACTTTGGTTAACCTTTACCAATAACAACAATATCTACATTACAGACCAAAAGTTTGGACACACTTTCTCATTGAAAGATTTTTCTTTAGTTTTATGGCTATGATTCACACTGAAGGCATCAAAACTATGAATGAACACATGTGGGATTATATACTTAACAAAATAGGGTCAAATTCAAAATATGTCATATTCTAGATTCCTTAAAGTAGCCGCCCTTTGCTCTGATTACTGCTTTGCATTCTCTTCAGCTTCTAGTCACCAGAAATGGTTTTCCAACAGTCTTGAAGGAATTCCCAGAGATGCTTAGTACTTGTTGGCCCTTTTGCCTTCACTCTGAGGTTCTGCTCACCCCAAATCATCTCCATTGGGTTCAGGTCCGCTGACTTTGGAGGCCAGATCATCTGACGCAGCACCCCATCACTCTCCTTCTTGGTCAAATAGGCCTTACACAGCCTGGAGGTGTGATTCTGCACACATTACTAAGTCCAGGCTGTGGAGGAAGAGGCTATGGCTACTGAACTGGCCTGGCTGCAGTCCCACCTGTCTCCACTAGAGGACCCCGTACTATTGGCCACCTTAAGACTCATTAGCAGGAAGAATGGGACAAAATGACACCTGAAACACCTCATCACTTGGTGTCTTCAGTCCCTAAACGTCTTTTAACTGTTGTGGAAAAGAATGGCAACATTACAAAGTGGTAAATGCTTTATTGGTCCTACTTTTATTGAAATGTGTTGAGAACACCAAAAATTATTATTAAAAATTATTATTTTGAAGGAGAAAAAACAATACATGAAAAAAAAATTAATATAAAAAATATATAAAAAATTAAATGTAATACAGGTCAAAGATAATTTAAAATGTTCTGTTTTCAGTTTGATGTTAATTTAACACACCGTCGTCCAAACCTTTTCTGATTGCGGGTTACAGCAGGCGCTAAAAGTCGAAAAGGAGGAGCTCCGCCCCCACCACAGAGTCACACATAAATATTAAAATAAAGTTATTTATCTAACATAATCTTTTTTCATGCTTACAGAAAGGTATAGAAGGCCAAATAAAAACATGAAACCAAGAGAAACTCCAGGGTGAGAAACTGCGGTTCCTCTGCAGCATTGATTAAAGAGATTATCAGTGCCCTGTGACTCCTCCCACCTCACCTGTAGAGCTGATGATGCAACATCCTGTCAGCTGATCGTTTCTTAAAAATAACATATTTAAACTCTTACATGTTATTTTTACTTTATGGTTTATTACATCCATCTTTATGTTGGATTCTTTATGTTTGGTGATGGACAACTTGTTGAAAACATTTACAGGAAGTAGAGTTTGGTTTTACATAAGGTCGACACAACATCTGTCTTTGTTGGATTGTTTTAGAGTTTCTGGCAGATGACAAGACGTCATTGTGGCCGTGTCAGGGGCAGGGAGGTCGTAAGAACATCTTTTTACCACCAAATGAACAGAGCGGTGAACGAAGAATGAACGCCACTAGAAGCAGAAGAACCCAGATGAGTGTTTGCTGTTCTGACACGAGTTACATTCCCAAAGTCATCTAAAAGGACAATTTCCTGATTACTATGAACTAATTCCCATGGCCAGCAGGAAGAATGTTGGAATATGAATTGATTGTGTGATCATTGCTGGGGGGGTCTCCCATACCCATTAGGAGTTGATTTAATAGTTTTTTATGTATGTACAAACGGGAGGACTGTAGTGGAAGAATTATTTCAAGATGAGTTCTTTTCTGTGATCAGTAATAATTAGTAGAAGGAATATTCCAAATGTTGCAGAGTCGTGGAAATTCTTGTTAAAATTTCTGGGACAGGTGTCCAAAGTGCGGCTCAGGGGCCATTTACGGCCCTTGGACTGATTTTTTGCAGCCCTTTATCACCGTCTAAGATTGGTACCTTCTGCAATTTGCACCACAACACAAATTATTGATGCAGACGAGACTTTCTTTTATAAGGGCATCGTTTTTGTTGAAAAATTAAAACGATTATAAAATGATCCATGGTACCAAACAAATTAGTTATCTTTTAACAATCATAACTTTTAGATTTTTTTTTGTTGAGATTTTCGCTTTAAAATTAGCCCCTCGGAAGATTTTTGAAAACTTAACGATTCCTTTTAAGAAGGCAACCTTAAAAGCCCTGTGTTTGAACCTACAACCCTTTAAAAATACCATTTCTACAAGAATTCTTACTTTAACTGTTTCGTTAAAATATTAACTGTTTAATTTATTGTGAAGCAGGAAAAAATAAAAAACACAAATTCTTTACAGAAAAATTAAACATGGGCACTTTCGACATGAAAACTTTGGTCCATGTAGCAAAACGTTTGGACATCTCTGACGTAAGGAATGTGGAACTGAATATAATTTCAGAGAAGTAACCAAAAGAAAAAAGATTTGTTTGAAAATTCCCTTTAAGTTTTTCAGCAGGAAGATATTTTGTAATTTTTTGATAGGAGGATTATTTATTAAGTCATTCAGTAATCTATTAATTCAGAACAATACATTTTAGCTTTAAATTTATCTCTCCAAAATATTTGAAAACTTTACGATTCCTTTGAAAAAGGCTAACCTTAAAAACCCTGTTTTCAACCTACAGCCCTTTAAAAATTATTTCCCGACAAGAATTCCTGCTTTATTTGTTTCCTTAAAATGTTAAGTTTCATTTATTTTTAAGCAAGTAAAAAATAACAAACATCTCGTTTTGGACTTGATGATTTTGGCCCACGTAGCACAAAGTTTGATCATCTCCTACACTGATGTAGTTGGATGACGCAGCTCGTATCTTTTATTGTGTCTGAACATGATGACACCTTATATGGCAGCAGCACAGAGCAGAAGGCATATTCATGTCCGGAGGTGGAGAGCAATTACCCAGAGATGGGTTTCTGTCCAGTTCCTAATAAATAATATCAGACTGAATCGCCCTTATCCTTATGGAAGCCATAAAAAAAACACACTATTTTTTCACTTTTCGTCTCCAACTGAATAAAAAAATGAACTGAAGCGAGATTTTAGTCCGACAGCTACAACTAGCTCTACTTGTGCTCCGTACCTGGCTCTGTGGCTCCGCCCCCACCTGTGGCTGTTCGGCGGCCGCCGGAGGGGCGGTTGAGGCTGCAGACTCCGCCCCCTGGTCGCCATGGCGGCGCTCCCTGCGGGGCTTCTTCGTCTTGCTGTGCGACCTTTCTCTGGGTCTGGTCGGGGGCTCTCCACCTTCCGGTCCCTCCTCCCTGCAGAGAACGGGACGCTGCGTTAATGTCGCATCTATCCAGGTCGCAACACATGGGCACCAACTGAAGCAATGATGAAATAATAACTAGTGACTTTTACAATAAAGCTAGATGAATCCTGGAATTGATATTTCTGCAAGTTCTGTACCCAAATTCATATTAATGCTGTTCTTGAACCGTTTAAGTAGAGATGTTACTGGGGTGTCTTTGGAAAACAAACACAGATAATAAATATGTCTGTGTGCTATTGTTACCAGGCAATGTGAATTTTTATACACTTTAAAAGATTGAATTGTGTGTCCGCCTATTCATTTTCTAAGAATACATGCTGTAAAAGTGGCTTTAGACTGAAATGGTGACCTAAAACCCACTGGGTCGAAAGGCTGAATTATTAGCTTTATAACACACATTTAACAGCAAATATATAAAAAAACTTCTGCACAAAGGCGCCACTTCCTGGGTAAATTTGTTATTCTTCATTGATTAATAAACATCATACTTTGTCTTCTCAAACTAAGCATCATGGTTTTCGTTTTTGCGTTTTATTTTGACAATAGGACAAATATTTTCCAGGAAATTCTCTGTGATGGACTGGCGACCTGTCCAGGTTAGACCCCGCCTCTCGCCCGTTGACAGCCGGAGATACAAACCAGCCCCCCCCCCGCGACCCCTGGAGGAATAAGCGGTTCAGAAAATTCTCTGATTTCAAAAAGTAGTAAAATTACGAGAAAAAACTCAAATTTACTACGATTAATTTCAGACATTTTCTAGGAAAAAAAGCGTAATTCTCCGATAAATATCAATTGAAAATTTGAGATAAAAAACTAAGAAATGTATATGATTAAAAGCATAATTTTTTCTGTACAATTTCTGACTTTACAATGTTAGAAATATATTACTGTAGGTATACCTTTAATTATAGCAATTGTTTCGCAAATATTCTAATTTTCTGCATCAGAGAATTACGCTTTTTTTCCTAGAAAATAACTCAAATTAATCTCAGAATTTCTGTCTTTTAACTTGTAATCTTACAACTTTCGTGACAGAGAATTTCCTACTTTTTTCTCGAAAACATGTGAAATTAATCTAAAAAAATTCTACGTTTTTACTCGTAATTTTACAACGTTTTGAGAACAAGTTAAAACACAGAAATTTTGAGATTAATTTCAGATGTTTTCTAGGACAAAAAACTTAATTCTCTGATGTAGAAAAGTAGAACATTTTTGAGAAACCCCCCGAAAAAAATTCCTATAATTAAATGCATACATTTTCAATACCTAAAATAAGATATTTCTGTAATTGTAAAGTCAGAAAAAAAAAAGTATGCCTTTAATCATAGAAATTTCGTACGTATTTTTCTCTCAAATGTTCTAATTTTCTATATTGAGATTTACGCTTTTTTTTTTTTTACGAGAAAATATCTGAAATTAATCGTAGAAATTCAGAGTTCTTACTCGTAATTTTACTACTATCTGACATCAGAGAATTTCCGATTTTTTTTTTTTTTCTGGAATATTTGTGACATTAATCTCAGAATTTCTGAGTTTTTTGGTCGGAAATCTACTCGAAAAACATTTTTTTTTGTTAACAATGTTCCCTGAAAAGGAATATTACTGCCTCCAATTCATCTAACGTCTTTGTTTTGATTGGCCATCTTGTGTGAGAGACATCCGCGTTTATAGCACTCCATTGGCCATTAGATGCATGAATGATCAGAATTCTGCGCTGTGATTGGTTCGAATGACATAGAGAAGCAGGAAGAACTTAGGGTGATATGGCCTTAAATCTAAGCATGTTTGGTAACGATATGTATTGCGATAAATTCTATATTTTTCTTTATCAAAATGACTGCTTCTGAACATTCTCACCTTCCAGACACAGCAGAACAACGTCCAAAAGGTTTAGATGCCATTTAAGGAACATTTATGGTGCTAAATAGATTTTTTTAAATATTAAATTATCTTCCCAAAATGATGAAAAATAAAAAATCTCAAAACATGAATAAAGAAAAAGATATTTCAAATAAAATGCAAGCTAAATATTATAAAGTTCAAAGTCGTCTGCTTTCCTGGTTACTTATTTATAAATTTAATATCGCACAAAAAGAAACCTGCATATATTTGACTTAAAAATTTAAAAAGTTTATTTCCCTGTCTTCCAATTTATTGAATTTTTGTGTTTGTTGGAAGTACTGACATTGGTACTTGGTATTGATAAGTACTCAGATCCAAGTATCGGTATCGGTTTTGAAAAGAGTGGTATCGTTGCATTCCTAGTGCTTTTTCCTCGTGGCACACAGTTTATGTAACTGCGTGGATCGGTATCGGATCAGCAGATGATGAACCTCAGATATCTGTATCTGAAACCGAAAACAGTGAATCAGTGCATCTCTACAACAATCGGTGCGTTTATGTTGCCGGTTCCACCTTAAAACGAAAAATAAATACGCTTAAAGAGGATTTTCAGCGTTCAGGTGCGTTCATCCAAAAACCACATAGAACCAGGAGATGATTACGGTGGCAGGAGAAATGAAATCAGTCATAACCGATGTAACGTCATAACGTTTATGTTCGCATAAATCAGAATAAAAACCCAGAATGAAGCTAGTAGAGCAGCAGAAACAGCCATGCAGCTGGTGAGGAACATTTATTACTATTATTATTATTATAGACTGTAGAACCATCACTGCTCCTAACAAACTCAATAATCTTTACATGCTGTTATTTGATAATGACAGTATTTCTGTTGTTATTTGATTCAAAAATACTTTATTGATCCCGTAGGATTCAGATTGTTCAGATTTCTGCTGTGGGCAGGAAGGATCTCCTGTAGCAGTCCAGGAACAGCCTCTGACTGAAGACACTGTTGTTGAATGATCGTCTCACAGAGACATGCCCATTATTACTATTAAGATTTGATTTCATACTTTTAGTAATCAGCCTGTATATTTTGTAATTTTTTTTTTTATAATCCTGCTGAGCTACACATACCTGAATATTCTATTTATTAAAACTATTAAAATGTTGCTCTTACTGTACAGTTATTCCTCATTCTGTTTTTTATATTTTAATCTTTGTGTAAATGTTTCCCTTTGCTGCTTTAATGGTTGTGGAACAATTAAGTGGATTTTTATTCCTATAATGTGTTGCTTTGTGACCAAATCGCTCATATTTCTCACTGTAAATGAAAACATTCATGCATTAAATCCGTCCACACTGATATAAATAAAGCTAAAAGCATTTTCGCTCAATACAGACGTCAGGAAACATTTCTTATTGTGTGTTGGTTTCTGTAATGAGAGGAACAACAATCGGTTGTTAGAGACGATAAAAAACCAGAAGCTAAACGCGTTAAACAGCAGAACTTTAGTCTGGTTCCGGGCCAGAACGTTCCCCACCGAGGTTCTGCTGAAGCTTGAACAGAACAAACGTCTGATCGGTGATCGGCTGGTCGGGTCTGACGACGCGGCGCACAGATCCGCTGCTTCTCCTGGTTTCCTTCCTGTTAGTTAGAGAGAACGGCGCTAACGGACCGACGGAAGAGCCGGGTCGGTACCGGTTCTGTTACAGCTACGCAGACGATGAAGAAAGGACAATCAGCAGCTTGCCATGTGGTCAGAAGAACCAGAACCAGAACCAGAACCAGAACCGGGTTCTACAACTGATTTAAAGTGAGTTTGACACTAAAAATGTCTGATTAATCTAAACAGCCCTAAATTACAATAATTAACTATAACGATAATAATTATGTACATAATAACAATAATAATATTATTATTAGTGATCTTAAAATAACAATATTACATATAACAATCATGTATATATAAAATAGTAATAATATAAAATACAAAAATATTTATTATACAAAATAACAATATTAATAATAAAATATTATAAAATAACAAAAAAATATAAAATAATTACATATTTTCATATATAATGTATAGATTTATGTAAAATATTTTTAATAATATTAATCAGTGTATTATGAGCATATTTATATAGATAATTATTAAATAATAATAATATTAACACTAATAATGACATTATATATTTAGTGAAATAATATTAACAGTAATAACAATAAAATAATTATTACAAATCAACAATAAACATATATAAAAATATTATAGGCGATTTATTTGTATATATGTATTATAAATAATGGTATATATATATATAAAATATTCTTTTATAATAATATTACTCATATAATATGTATTATGTATAAATTAGGGAGCAACTGTACCACCTTTTTCAAACAGATTTGATACCAATACTTTAATTTGAGTAAATAAATAAATAAATTATCCAGGTTTTATTTTTTCTCTGAACGTTGATGCGTTAGATAAAAAAGGGAAATTAAAACGACCACAAAACTACAATTTCTGGTTAAAAATAAAAATTTTCTGTGAAATTATTACAGAGTTTCCACATTTTAAGTAAACGGTTACATATATATGTGTCCCTAATATAAATTACTGTTATTAAATATTTGTTATTATTATTATTATTATTAAGGATGCATTTCTGTCCCAACCAGTGTGTGAATAATAATAATAGTAAATCATATTTTCCTGTCCCTGGTAATGGTGGAGAACTTTCTGACCTGCTCTGCAGGTCCAGCAGCAGCTACGCAGCCCAGATCATCACTCTACCACCACCATGTTTGGCTGCAGTGACCAGGTTCTGGTTCTGATAGCTGTGTTAGTTCTACTCCTGATGTAACTGGACCAGAACCTTCCAGAAAGGTCCACCCCAGCCTCATCGCCCCACAGAATATTTCCCCAGAGGGTTTCTGCTCAGTCTGAGTCGGGCCTTCGTGTTCTTCTGGGTCGGCAGTGGTTCTGGTACCAAAACCTCTGACCTTAACTGAGGTTCTGGGTTCTTCTGGACCTCCCAGAGCAGTTCTGGTGGGCTGGTCGCTCCTGGACGGTTCTCCAGGTGTTCTGTGGAGTCCAGAACCTTGGAGATGGTTCTGGTGTTCTGTTTCCTCTTCCCGCCTCCTTCTTGCTGTCAGACGGGTTCTGGTTCTGTTCAGGTTGAGATCTGGATCTGAAGCAGCTCAGCATCCTGGTAGAACCCGATCCAGAACCCGGAGGTTCTGCTGAACAGGTTCTGTTCTGTGGCTCTTATAGAACTTTTTCACCTCCTGGACCTGACTGTTCTGTTTCAGAAAGGCTCGGTTCTGACCCGGTTCTTTCCGAACAGGAAGTCAGCTTCACACACACTGAAACCAGGGGCGCTGCTCAGCGGCACTCCGGCAGCAGCGGCAGCGCTCTAACCGCGGACGCTGAGCTACATGGTGGCTTATGGAGGCGCGCGTGCGTGAGCGCGTGCGCACTAGCAGCTAGCCTGTTAGCTGTGACGGAGCTTCAGCCCCGCAGCCTCCCGGGTCCTCCCCGCTGCTCTGACCGGCCTAAGTGGCTCCTCCCCGGGCGGCGCGGAGCCCCGAGCGGGCCTCTGGAGCTCCGGCTGCGGGGCTCCGATGAGCCTCGGTCCGGGCTGCCTGTGTGACGTTATTCCCGCTAACCCCGCTCCGCGGAGACGGCCCGGGGTTAAAATCTGCGCACTTTGCGTCATTAAGCTGTGCGGAGGAAACGGCGGCGCTGAAGCCGAGTGTGAAGCCGAGAGAAGAGAGGATGGAAGAAGGAAAACACTTACAGTCTGTCCGCTCCGCGCACCACGGCGGCCATTTTTATTTAAATAAATAAATTTATATTAAAAAACTCCAAACATCTCCGCTCTCCTCCGTCAGCAGCGAAACACCGCGAGATCTCAGCCCAATGCCGCGCAGGCAAAGTAAGAGGGGCGGCGTAACCTCGCGAGAGTTGAGTTCGATGACGCTCAGACCGGAACGTTCAGAGGCCGCTCGGAAATTCTTCCTTCGTTCCTACAGAAGTTTAAACAGAAGCTCTTTTTTCCATCTCCTCCTGTCTCTCCATCACCCAGCCTCCATCACCTCCTCTCCTCTGCTCCACCAGCCCGGAGTCTCCTCCTATAAACCCTCCAGCTGCTCCTCCTCCGCCTCAGCTCCTCCTGACTCCATCTTCTCCACCTGTTGTTGTTGTTGTTGGTCGTTCTCTGAACTCGGTTAACTTGAAAAATCCACCGACATGAAACTGTTTCTGAACATCTGATGAAGGAATATTATTTATATAATATATTAATAATATTATTTATATATCTGAGAAACTGTTTACCCACCTTAGCTATAAAATCTCACTTATATATTTTTCTGTGTCATGGGGGGGGGGGGGTTGTTGCCATTTTGGTTGTTTTAAAACAGTTTTTTTCTTATGGGGTTGAAGAAGATTTTACATAACTATTAATGAACAATTTAGCTAAATAAAAGGTTCTGCCTGCTGTCTGGCTTGCAGTAATGGTTCCAGATTTACTGAAAACAGAATCTAAAAAATTTTTTTTTATTTTGCTCATTTTTTTCCTAATACGAATAATTTTTCTCAATTTTAAATGATTTCTACTCGTTTTTATTTCAAAACATCTTTCTTCACCAAATTAGCTTTTATTTCATGGCGTTTTTCCCAATTACTTTTTTATTTTAACCCATCTGCCAATCAGAGTCACAGGGTGGAACCTGATATAATTTTTTTCACAATTTCACTGACGCATTATATATTTGTTTATTGTTTATTAATGGAGACATATTTCAACAAGGTTTTATTTCTTTATTTAATTTTGAGCACTTTGTTGTGCTATAGTGGAAAGCCAGAGGCGCCACATTTAGATAAATCAAAATGACCCAAAATTGATGTTTATACAAGTGAAAACACTAATAAAACTTATACAAATAAATAAGCATTTATATATATATATATATATATATATATATATATATATAAAGTTTTTGTAGTTTTATTAATATTTTTACCTCATTGCTATGTGCTGAAGATCTCACATTTATTTGATCTGTTGACTTAAAAAAATCAAATCCCTCAGAGTAGCTAACATTACTAAAGAAAAGTAGAGTTTTCCCGTCTGAGCTGTTTTGATCTCATAAGTAAAAATTAGCATGCTAGCAGTTCCCATTCACTTACATTGGTTTATGCTAAGCTAAAGAGAACAGACTGCTGCCAGATAAGGATAATTACTGGTCTGGTTACAAAATGCTTTTTTATCGCTTATCTAACTGTGGAATATGGAGACAAACACATTTTTACTTATTGGTGGAATATCCATTTAAAACTGAGTTGCTTTGGAGGTTAACCAATCAGATATGAGGGTTTATTTAGTGAGACAAAATGCTTCAAAATGAATGATTCCATGATGCACTTTATAAAACTTGTTTAATCAGCTAGCAGCTATGCTATGATCTTTTTAATGTTTGATCAGCACATCCCAGCAGCAGCGTCTCAGCAGTAATATTTCACCCCTTCAGATAAAAAACAGTCCCCTACTGATGACATAAAAAGTGTGTGGAAAGGGGTTTTAGAGCCTTAGAATATAATAACTGTAAAAAATAAAGATGACTACTTTGCATATTTCATGGTTCCCCGCATTCAACGAGGGACCATTGTAAATGAAATTTAATGTGTCTGGTTTTTATTTTCTGTGGGTGGGTTGCCAGAAACAAAATATTCATGTAACATTTTTGTTTAAGACTCCCAAAGATAATATGTCGACATGCTGTGTTTGTGTAGAGCGTATTGCCAGAATACTAGTTTGTGCTGAAGGCGAAAAATTCTCGCTATCCACCAGGAAGTGGACAACATTTCCATCAAAACTGGAAAAAAATCAAAAAGAAAAACAACTTCATCCATTATTGAAAGTAAATTATAGTGCAGGGAATTATTATGTGAATATAAATGTGTAATTTAAGTGCAATTTCCTTGTATTTTTTATTTTATTTTTATTATTCTATCTATCCCTTTGGTATATTTTATTTATACATGTCTTGTATTTATATATGTGTACGTTCTGTAACTTGTCGGTGCTGTGCTACTGGAAACCGAATTTCCCAGAGGAACCCGCCCGAGGGATTAATAAAGTTTTATCTATCTATCTATCTAGTCTTTCATTATTTGGATACTGCAGCTGAAATGTATATTGTGCAGAAACCAAACACTGTCCACAGTTGCAGGATTTACCTTGATTTCTCATTCCTGAATCGCTGAAAGCGCTGGATGGACAGACAGCGACAGCATTGCATCATCAGCGTAACTTCAGGAAAAATTCCTTCCTGCACCCTCCACCAAAACAACATATCAACATTTTCCTCTTTGGGACTCTTAAACAAAACATAACAAGTTCTATCCGCTCGCATAAAAGAAACTTCCTCCCGGAGCCGTGATTTATTGTTTTTTCTCAACCTGAAGTAACTTTAAGCAGATCACCCACAGGAAGCTGCTCTATTGCAGGACTTTCAGCTGTAAGTTAAATTTGAAGTTTCTCCACACAGAACGGTGTTGGGGTTGTAAAAGGAGTGCATTTTATTCTTGTGCATTCTGCTGGTACGAGTAAATATCATGTCCAACATTGTTCTTTGTGCTACGATGTGGATTTTAATCAATCTTCCCAACCAACAGCCTATTGGTGACATTTAAAAAGGAAAAATTTGATTTTCACCACGTTCATACACTGCAGTTCATATTGTAATGAAACATGAAAAAGATGATTCATAAATGTCCCCAGCAATCCTCAAACCGCATTCAAGTTTAGAATTATTGTCCCCGGCAGTTTTAAAAACAAACTGACGCTCTTTTTGAACTTTGAGAACCTGCCCCTGTCAATGTCTCTGCACGGCCCTGAGCTATAGTATTAGTAGTATCAGTAGTATCTTTGGTATCATAAGTATCTGTAGTATCCGGATTATCTGTAGTATCAGTAGTATCTTTGGTATCATAAGTATCTGTAGCATCAGTAGTATCTTTGGTATCATAAGTGTCTGTAGTATCTGTAGTATTAGTAGTATAAGTAGTATCTTTGGTATCATAAGTATCTGTAGTATCTGTAGTATTAGTAGTATAAGTAGTATCTTTGGTATCATAAGTATCTGTAGTATCTGGATTATCTGTAGTATCAGTAGTATCTTTGGTATCATAAGTATCTGTAGTATCAGTAGTATCAGTAGTATCTTTGGTATCATAAGTATCTGTAGTATCTGGATTATCTGTAGTATCAGTAGTATCTTTGGTATCATAAGTATCTGTAGTATCAGTATTATCTTTGGTATCATAAGTATCTGTAGTATCTGGATTATCTGTAGTATCAGTAGTATCTTTGGTATCATAAGTATCTGTAGTATCTGGATTATCTGTAGTATCAGTAGTATCTTTGGTATCATAAGTATCAGTAGTATCTGTAGTATTAGTAGTATAAGTAGTATCTTTGGTATCATAAGTATCTGTAGTATCTGTAGTATAAGTAGTATATTTGGTATCATAAGTATCTGTAGTATCAGTAGTATCTTTGGTATCAGTAGTATCTGTAGTATTAGTAGTATCAGTAGTATTTTTGGTATCAGTAGTATCTGTAGTATCTGTAGTATTAGTAGTATTTTTGGTATCATAAGTATCTGTAGTATCTGTAGTATTAGTAGTATCAGTAGTATCTTTGGTATCATAAGTATCTGTAGTATCTGTAGTATCTTTGGTATCATAAGTATTTGTAGTATCTGTAGTACTGGTAGTATTTTTGGTATCATAAGTATCTGTAGTATTAGTAGTATTTTTGGTATCATAAGTATCTGTAGTATCTGTAGTATTAGTAGTATAAGTAGTATTTTTGGTATCATAAGGATCTGTAGTATCTGTAGTATCAGTAGTATTTTTGGTATCATAAGTATCTGTAGTATCTGTAGTATCTTTGGTATCATAAGTATCTGTAGTATCTGTAGTATTGGTAGTATAAGTAGTATCTTTGGTATCATAAGTATCTGTAGTATCTGTAGTATCTTTGGTATCATAAGTATCTGTAGTATCTGGATTATCTGTAGTATCAGTAGTATCTTTGGTATCATAAGTATCTGTAGTATCTGGATTATCTGTGGTATAAGTAGTATCTTTGGTATCATAAGTATCTGTAGTATCTGGATTATCTGTGGTATAAGTAGTATCTTTGGTATCATAAGTATCTGTAGTATCTGTAGTATCAGTAGTATCAGTAGTATCTTTGGTATCATAAGTATCAGTAGTATCTGTAGTATTAGTAGTATAATTAGTATCTTTGGTATCATAAGTATCTGTAGTATCTGTAGTATCAGTAGTATCAGTAGTATCTTTGGTATCAGTAGTATCTGTAGTATTAGTAGTATCAGTAGTATTTTTGGTATCATAAGTATCTGTAGTATCTGTAGTATTAGTAGTATAAGTAGTATCTTTGGTATCATAAGTATCTGTAGTATCTGTAGTATTAGTAGTATCAGTAGTATTTTTGGTATCATAAGTATCTGTAGTATCTGTAGTATTAGTAGTATCAGTAGTATCTTTGGTATCATAAGTATCTGTAGTATCTGTAGTATTAGTAGTATAAGTTGTATCTTTGGTATCATAAGTATCTGTAGTATCTGTAGTACTGGTAGTATTTTTGGTATCATAAGTATCTGTAGTATCTGTAGTATTATTAGTATAAGTAGTATCTTTGGTATCATAAGTATCTGTAGTATCTGTAGTATCTTTGGTATCATAAGTATCTGTAGTAATTTAAGTTCCAGTCTGGTGTATCATTGGTTTGCTGCAGTACCGTGTTGAGACAGCAGATGGCAGTGTGGCGCAGCTGGTAGCTCTGCTGCCTTGCAGGAAACGTCTGACTTATACTTTTTTTTTAACTTTATTTAATATTCAACAGCAATAACATTAGAAAAGGGAACAAAAATAAGAACAAAGCCAAAGACATTCCAAGACTTGATAAAGAGAAACAATATAATTATATGAAAACAGACATTAGAATTAAGTTTAAAAATAAGTCTAATAAGTAATAATAAAAAGGACATTGAAAATGAAATGACAATAAGAAATAAAAAAAATCAAGGCAGAAAGGTTCATTGAATATAATTTGAGTAAAATTCAATGACTGATTTAAATTTCTCATTGGATTCAACGTATAATAGAGACTCAAAATATATTTTTTATGTCGATTAAAAATAATGGGAATGACGGATTAGCATTAGAAATTTTGGCTTCATGAATATGGAATTTACCTAATAATATGAACAGATTAATTATGTTAATTTATTATCCAAAAATAGTTATTTTTCTCATCAAAGTGAGACATAACTGTAGTTTTAGCTAAGAGAACATTTTCCAAATCTTTCCAAAAACGTATATATAAAATAATAATCTTTTTTTTACAGAAGTTACAGCTGTCATCAAATGTCAGAAAACTTTGATACATATGCATTAGTAGCTTTAAATGTAATTGTCTAATTTTCTTAGAAATTACATTTTTAAATGGGAGAAGCCAACGTCTACTCCAATCTATATCAGTAAAGAGTTTCTTCCATCAGGAGTTATCTTCCTTTAGCTATAAAAACATTTTTTAATACGTTTATTGGTACATTTTTGACTAATTAAATGGATTCCGTCTAAGTAAAGTGTCTTGTAGATTGACCCAGTTTATGACGCAGCGCCGGTGAAGCCAAACGGTTAGCGGTTTTTAACTAGAACGGTTAGCGCTCCGTTTGTGCTGCTTTGGTTTCCGAGATTAGATATAGAAAAAGAGCAGATTGATAAAGGAATAGTCATATTGATCGATATCGATAATTATCGATAAATATCACAAAATGTCAAATATTTATTTTAGATGATATTTTAAAGGTCATTTTTATTATTCTTCAGTGAACTAATTTTAAGATTATATCGCTATATAAAGTTTAGGCCGTATCACTTAACGTTAACGGGTACATTAGAACGATATTGGCCCAATATCGATACCAGTATCGGTGCGTTCCTACTCTTTACAAATGTGACATAATTATCGTTTACAGACAATATTTTATATTATTTTCAAAGCGGTTTGATGGGGATTAACGTTTTTAGTGGCTCTTGGTATCGATTTAAATTCCAAGAATAGATTTGATTCCGATTCTCAAGATTTAAAATCGATTGTCACGATCTAATCCGATCTGTTCTGAATTAATTAACTCTTTTCCAATTTGGTACTGATATGGGTCGGTGCTGTTTGAAAAGGTTGTTTTTTTTTAATGTTACCATAATTATATGGCTGTAATTCATTGATGTAACTCTGGGTAACGGTTCACCTGGTGGAAAATGGATTAACCCTTTCAGACACAAGCCTCAAAACGGACGTCTGAACTTTTTCTTCCTATTTTAGCTGTAAAACAGGTGTTCAATAATTTAGTTAATATTTTTTAATTAATGCAGTCCAACTCTAATCTTTCCGCACAGCACATGAAAGAGTTCTGCGTACTCTTTCATGTTATTATGGCCGTCTTATTGTATGACAATCATTGGGCTGTTATCGTTGTTAGCAGCTGGATCGGGTCTCCAGATGTTGGGAGGAAGAGGACGGTACGGCAGCCGGACTGGGTCGTCCCCAGCAGAGACGCTGGGAGGAACTGGGATGAACACTGGAGCTGGTCTGGTCAGGGTTGGTGGCTGAGGAGGAGTTCTGGGGGCTTTTTAGCAGCAGAACCTTCCAGAACCGGTCAAACAGAACAGAGTGTTCCAGCCGCAGGGTGGAGGAACGGAAGCTGCTTCTCGTTTACATGAAGACCATCATCGTGTGTGTGTGAGTGTGTGTGTGTGTGTGTGTGGGGGGGGGGGGGTGCATGTGTGTGTGTGCGTAGTGGTGTGTGAGTGTATGCGTGTGTGTGAGTGTCAGAAACCAGAACCACACAGAGGAAGTGGCTTCAGATCAGAGGTGCTGCTCACATGACATCCTTCTGAGTTCTGTGTTTGGGTCTCATTCGGACCTGTTCAGAACCACAGAACCAGAGCCAGAAGCAGAAGCGGGTCAAACAGAGGCAGCCTTCCTGTCTGGGTTGCTGGTTCCCTTCCAGGTTTCCCCTCTGAATCAGAGTCCTCAGGGACGTAGCAGAGTGGGCGTGGCTACTAACCAGCTAACAGGAAATGAGTCACTTCAGTCAAGCAGGAGAGGAAGTCTTCATTTAGCACTTCCTGTGAGAAAATAAAAGCCCCCACCCCCACCCCCCCAACCCCCCCTGAGGAGGCTCCTTCTAACAGAAAGCTTTCCAGTCTGAGTCAGAAGAAGCTACAGACTTTACCTGAGATCAAATCATTCAAATACCGACCAGTTTCATCACTTATTAACTTCTCCCTAAAGCAAAACAGTTGCAGTTTAAAATAATAAATCATATAGAGCCAGCTAATACGTTTTTAATGGCCAAATTCTATTTGAATACAGATAATTCTGTTTTTTGTTTGACACATTTATTTATTATGTGAACCAGTTCATCATTTCTGGATTGGCTACAGACAAAGAATATTATTTTTTCTCCACTGTCTGAAACAAACGTAATATTTGGATCAGAAAATTACATCAAAACGGTTGATTTTTTATTTAGTTAACATGCTGATATTATGTGGAACGTTCTTTATCCATAGATGCAGGTTCTTCATTTGTTTTATATTTATTCCCAGGATTTCATATTATAGTCTAAATCTGAGACGGGACAAAAATAAAAATGGAATTAAACTACTTTCACTGTTTGAACATTTCCACTTGCTGGGAGAATTCCCTGTATCTTCAGTAACATTTTACTGCCATATCTTTAGCAAGCGATTTACGTTTATGATACTTTGGGCCCCATGAATATACTTAATTTTTTATTTATTTAGTTTTTGTCTGTGTTTTTTCTCTGTTTATTGACTAAAATAAATTTCATTTGTCAATTTGCACAACTTATGTTGAGGTGATTGTCGACAAATTGTACAAAATGCCCAATTAATTGGATTAATTAAAAAAACTGTTGTTTTTTATTTTCAGATTGGCATTAAATACACAAATGAACACAAACATGCTTTCATCTGTTTCAGCGATGGGTACAGTAGCTCCTCACAGAATAGAAATGTGTTGTGCAAAGGTAGAAATTTGGGGTATTTATAATTCACTGGAGTGATTATAAAAAAGCCTACTTCTTCTTGTTCTTACCTTTTAAAAATAACCCTGTTATTTCTGTTTCATTTACTCTAGTTGTTTTATTAAAATGAACAAAAAAATGCAATAACTGGATAGAATTTGGCTGCGGTTTGATAATAACTTTAAACATCTACCTTTCTGACGGCCTGGATCCATCCTATAATCCGAACGCAGGGGTCACTTTAACCGGATATTTCCGTATTTATCCGCTTATTTAGATCATTGGCAGAAAATTCTGATTATAATTTACACCTCTGATCATTTGGTGCAGACGTGCTGATAGTTTAACCTTTACGCGCAGAGTGAAGGTAACTGAATGTGTATTTTATAGTAAAAAGATTCCCATGAAGGCGTCTGAGACCAGGAGATGGGATTGTTTCCAACTTTCCCATTCTGCTGTTTCTATCAAACCAATTTGTGCGAATAAAAAGGCACAACAGAAATGATCGCATCTGTTTCTGCGCGCAGAAGGCAGCGAGCGACGTAGAAATAATTCTTCTAGACTTTATGAGGGAATGAATGAAACGAAAACTAAACACATTTTCTCATTAAGTTTAGTTTGTTTAAGTTAGTTTCGTGAACATTCATTACAGTTTCAGTTAGTTATTGTTTTGTTTCAAATCCAAATCGTTTAACAGTTACTTCTGGTTTTGGTTATTTCGTTCGTTTTTCGTTAACGATGATAACGCTGGTGAGGAGATCCAGAACTGAGGAGTCCAGGAGTTTTGGAACGAAGGTAAGTGAGTCTGCGAGGAGATAACTCAGAGGAGGATCCAAACGACACGAAGGCGGTAGTCTTAGTTGGTTTTCGTTAGGAGGTGGACTTAATACCACAATGACTGTGAGAACCATCTGGCGTCAGCTTGCAGCAGCCGCTCCCCTTTTGAAGCCCCAACGAGCTGCATCTGTTCAGAGCTGCGTGCCACGCTCCTGTTGAGAAGCTGAGAAACACACAGAAACCAGCAGCCACAGAAACGCCTATTTGACCGGAATAGTTGTCCGTTTTCTTTTTTTCCTAGCAGAAACCCTGGTGTGTAAATTTTGAATAACGTCGGGCTCTAAATGGGTTCCGGCTTTAAAAAGATGTCAATCAAAATATACTCAAGGTTAGCTTTGTTTATGAAGCACGTTTTCAACAAACAATGTTGCCCCAAAATGCTGTATATAAAATAACACGTAAAAATCATCAATCATAACAGCTCTTAACTGGAATAAAAAAGAATAAAAAGAAGAAGGAAAGTAAAAATAGAATAAACTGGAGTAGAAATGCTAATTTGCATTGGAAAAATGAGTTTTTTAATGGAAGCTCATTTCATAGCTCAGGGACACAAACAGAAAAGGTTCTGTCTCCCCTTCAGGCTCGGGTCGGTTCGGGCCCAACTTTTAGGACCCGATTGCAGCTCTACTACCTAGCGGTAATATGAGGGCAAAACATCGCTATGGAAGAATTTTTTTATTTTTGGACAAGTGGTATAAAAGTTTCGTTTTCCAAATTAAGAAAATGACGGACTAAAGGAACAAATTATTTTGTAGTTTGAACAAAAATGCTAAAAAAATATATATTTGAGAACACTACGTCAGGTCTAGTTAAAGGTGATTTTTATTGTATATCTGTTTATGTATGATATATGTTTTGCTTTTTACAATTATAGAAAATTCAAACATTGAAGAAATCTATTTTTAGTTATGGAAAAATTCTGTCAGGGTTTTCTCAAAATTGGGTATCAGTGATTGGCCATAACAATGCGATCAGTTCACCCCTAATTAAAAACCTATAAAACCCCCAGAATAAAACAACAAATAACCTCTGAGACGCTCTGAACTCCCAGAGGAATAGAGCTAGTGATTGATAACCAAACAATAAAGGAGTTTAGTGGCAGATAATTCCTTATTTAGAGGCTGATCTTTGGCTGCCCCATTAACTCCCATTATATGGATGTACGCTGATCACCTATGGATCTAAACTTCTCCTGAAGGACTCCTAGTGGCTCCTAGCTGTTGTGGATGAGGAAATTAACATAATAAATGCTATAAGATCCATAAAAAACAAAAATAAAAATAAAAACTCCTAAATCATTATCAGAACTCTGGAGCGTTTGACTCCAGACTGAGTAGGTTCATCAGCCTGGGGTTGGACCAGGGACACAGTTATACATCACTACAGTAAGGCATCATTTTATGGCTGAAATTTATTTTACATTTCCATACAAATGTACAGAACAAAGTTACAGCTTTTACATAAAATTCTCACCAATGTTCCGTTTGTTCCTCACCAAGGAGGAGGATGGGGCTTCAAAATGGTTTCACCTCAACGCAGTGCTCTGGTTCTGGGAATAAATTACAGAGTTAATATTTAAACATCAACTAGAAAAGCTGATTTAGGGCTGGAGCGTAATTCAATAATAAAACAAAAATCTGTCTATCAGTTGATGGACGTTTAGTGTGATAGCAAAAAAAAAAAACCCTGCTGTTAAAATGTTTGATAAAAAGTTTCCCTTCCTTTTATGCATTGTTGTCCATAATGATCGATATCCTCTTCATCTCTTTGCTCTTTTTCTACATCGTCCAGCTCTAATGCTGAAATGCAATGAAAAAGAAGCGAATAATAAATGAAGTAGAACATTATGACCAACCTTAGTTAGTAACGGTTCTCTAACCATTTAAACCAGTAGGTCCCAGCTTATTTCTCTAGAGAACCCCCAATCTGTGTCCAAGAACAGCCAGGAACCCCAAACTCCATCCCACATTAAAAGGTTCTCTACAAACATGTATCTGTAAAACAATAGAGCAGTTCTAGGTATTTTGTTGTCTGAGAACATCTTGGGGTGCCATGGAGTTTCTTCTACCATCAGCAGCAACTGTTTTAGTTGGTCTGCATGGCAGCAGCAGGATGTTCAAATACAATGTTACATAATACAGTTAGAAAACAAACAATAAAACATACCTAACAAAGGGAACCAGACTTCCAACAAAAATCTTACAAAATCTATCAGAAAAACAATAGATTATGTTTAGCTATAGCATAATTATATTACAGAAACATTTTAGCAGCTTTCAAAAGAGTGTTGGGTCCACCGGCCGGGGAGCAATAGAAGATCATCTCCAACCATCCTCCTTCGCTGGCGGAGGGAGGGCCGAGCTTCTGGCAGAAACTTGCTCCAAAGGAACCCAAAGACCACTCCAGGTCAATCTTAAACATTGATAAATAAAGACGTTGTTGCCCGATGAAACCCCTCTGAGTTTCAGGCTGCTGACCGCTGAGAAACGGGAGCTGTGAGCCGAACAAACCAGAACCAACCAGAATCCGCATTTAGACACAGAGCCGATAAGAGGTGAATGCCGAACTGGAGAGCTCCAAAAAGGTACTGTTAAAAAGGTGGACGCTGATCGCCACGCAGCCAGCCAGGTGAAGCCAAAGCCAGGAGCTTCCCACCGCTGCTAGCCAGATTAGCGATCGTTTGTTAGCCTGCTGGCTAACACACCCTGGAGATCCCCCTTTCCTGATCGACGTGCAGCAACTTTAAAAGTTTTTGTTTTAATGTTTAATAAATGTATTTGAGCCACTCTAATGCTGCATTCAGACCGCAGGCTTTATCAGCGTCAGGCAAAGCTCACAAAGCATCTAGTTTGACGGTTCTATGTTGAAGCTTGCAAAGTCTGCCACTTCTGAGTTTGGGGAGTTTAACCATTTGCTCCAGGAGCTGCTTATGGATGAGATTCGCTTTCAGCGCTACTTCCGTCTGTCCCGCGCCTAATTTTACGACCTCCTGGGCCGCATCCGAGCTTAAATCTCCCACCAGGACACCAACTGCAGGTTCTCTATTCCTCCCGAAGAGCGTCTGTCCATCTGTCTTCGGTAAGTGTTATTTCTGATTTTTTTAATCTGTGTTATCTAGACTTAAAACGTAGGTTTTTCCTGCTCCCGCTACATTCAAAATACGTGTAGTGACATCGCTACAATGATAAGCTCTGATTGGTTAACGCGCCGCTTCAGGGCCGTCAGCTCCGTCAAAAGTTCAACTAGATGAACTTCTGTGTTGCTGGCTTTATGAGCTTTGAAGCAGGAAAAGCAGGAAAAGATTGAAAAGTTGACAGAGCCAAAGCTCACAAAGCGCCGCAGAGACCGTGACGCTCCTCCAACGGCCTCAACCGTAGACATAACATGTAATCTAGACGCTGCTGATGCTGATAAAGCCTGCGGTGTGAATGAACCATAAACGCCCCACGTGCGGTGCTGAGAGTTACAGCTAAACAAGCCCACGCGTTGCTTTAGGCCGACGTTTCCTAAACAAAGATCGCTATTTACGGTTCAAACAGAACTCAGTTTAAAAATCGATTGTTTAAGAACAGAAACTTATCTCATTAGCCGTGTCTGAACTCTCCTTATTCGATCAAAATACGCAAATTAGATTGTTTTACTGTCATGATCAAACCATAAATTAAGTAATTCTCCAAAGGTTAATTACTCTTATCCAGATAATTTTTAAACATAACATTTCTTAATCCAAAGAATGTTTTGTGTTTTCTTACATTGCTTATCGGTTTAGAGGTAAACCCCTGGTGCTAAATTAGTTAAACTAATTCAGTTTTATTCCAGCAGCTGCAGATCAAGTCTTGGTTCCTAAAAGGACCCAGATTCCTCCAGAATCATATCAAAATTAATGGTTTCTCATCTTATTATATATTCATCTTTTTGTGTTCTTTCATTTTAACTTTTCTTTTAATCAGTAGTGTGTTCTTTTCTAATTTTTCTTTTTATGAATAAATCTTGTATTGTTGTAAAGTAACCGTTGTCATTTCAACACACATTCCAAAGTTTATGGTCAATGAACGGTAAAGAACTAATTTCTTCAGATTATGAAACTGATATAGATATTTGGCTATTAAAATAGTTCCTCATAAAGGTGGTGCCCTGAATAATAATAATTTTCCATAATCTTATTGACATATTGCCATAAGGAGTCCCGTTAACTTTTAATAGCCAGATAACAACATTCTTGGTAATTTCCACAACAGTAGGAATAAACTTCAGAACCTGCCGGGACGGTAACTATTGTAGTTAAACACGTGTCAAAGATGCAAAAAATGAAATTAAGAAAATAAAAATCTGGACTTAAACAATTCTAGAAATGATGCTGCTTCTGCGTTAGAAAATCAACTTACAGAAGTAACGACAGCATTATTTCTGTAACTCATCTATAAATGCCGAGTTCTAAGTTTGAAACCTTTTAGGATTCAGCACAAACACGATGAAGACGGACGTTATTATGAGCCTCTGTTATCGATGACGATCATGTTTTATCATTTACACGCGTTAAACGTTAAAATAATGAGGTCAATAATTATCAGAACATTTAGGCCCAGACAGGCGATAACAACATGGCCTTACCAGCAGGGGGCGCTGTTAAATTCCCTCTATGACTCTGTGGTTACACTGAGGTTTGTTGGAGCAGCAGGCTGGATAAACTCATCAGCTCTGCTCTACAGCGCCCCCTGGATCCAGTAAAGGTGGTGGGAGACAGAAGGACTCTGTCCAAAATAACGTGTCTGACGGACAGATTCCCCCCCCCCCATACATTGTGGGCAGGGCCGGCCCAAAACATTATGGGACCTTAAGCAGATTCTGACTCAGTGGCGCCCCCTTCCTGTTAAAACCGCTACCTACAATAACAGCGTTTCTTTCAGGATTTGGTCTAATCTCGGAAAGTAAGCGGAGCTTATTTATAAGATCCTAATAATCAGATTTATATCATAATAATTATTATTTGTATTATCTGAGACAATCTGAAGCTGAAACAAAACAGAAAGGTAAAACTAAACCATCAGACTGTAACCATGGTAACATAAAAATCAAACATTGAATATTTAAAAGTATTTTTATATTTATTTTAATTCAGAATTTTAAATATAATGAATATTTTTTATTCGTTTAAATGTATTTAATTTAAATATTTTTGCAAACATTTCTTTTTCAAATTTTTAGAATAAAAACCTAATTTTAATTAAAAACAAAATCATAAAATAATTTATTTACAAAGAAACTTGTTACTGCTCAAAGATTTAAACAATAAAAAAAAAATCTAAAATGAAACAAAACTAAATCAAATGGTGTAATATTAACATTTTCATACATTTTAACATCTGAATTCTCTGTCAGCATTTATGGGGGGGCCCTAAGCAACCACTTAGTTCCCTTCTGCTTTGGGCCGGCTCTGTTTGTAGGACAATATAAACATCATCAAGCTTTATATTAATCAAACAATGTTATGTTAAGGCTTACATATTTCATCTTATGCTTAATGTGACTCTTAAATTGGGACAAACTGTTTTACGGCTTAGAGTATTCGGGAGAAAAAGTATTTGTGTAACAATTGCAGAAGAAGAGACGTTGACTCCAGCACCGGATCTGTTCGCTGGGGAATGAAGGAGGTGAGATGATGACTGCTTTATATGGGAAGAAAGGAGAGAACATGATGTTAGTCAGACATCGCTTACATAGAGTTTATAGATATAACTGTGGAAAATCCATCGTTCATTCTTTGGTTTCTAAAGAAAAGGTTAAACTGTTATTCTTTGTCTTGGTCCTTCCTTTTGGAATCCAACAACATCCCTGCTTTTGTTTTTTTGTTTTCTTAGTTTACATATCCTAACATTGGAAATAATACGTTTACTTTTTTAATGCAAAAGTACAAATGCAGCCTCTGTACAAATTTCTAAATATTTTTAATTATTTAAACGTTTAAAGTACCCTGCTCTGTTGCACATCACAACCTGGGTATGCCACTTTATCTGTATTTTTTTTATTATCTTTTATAACTGCACGGTACTCTGTTCTTTGTAACCATGTTCATTATCTACATGAGTTATGTCAAAATTGGAGCACAATTTAGGTTTCAAAACCAGGGATGCACTGATACCAATCGGGGCCAACACCGTTATTTTAGTGTATCGTATCGGTTAAAGGTAACAGATACTATGAACCGATACTTAAAATGTGGAAACTCTGCAAAAACAGAATTTTTTAATTCAGTTTTGTGGTCATTTTTATTCATATTTTATTTTTATTGTTATTCAACATCAATTTTTTGTAACAAGCAGAGAAGAAAATAAAACCTGTCATCCAATTCATTTCATTTTTTGGGTGTGTTAGAAGTATCAGCATTGGTACTCGGTATCGGCAAGTACTCAGATCCAAGTATTGGTATCGTATTGGTTTGAAAATAGTGGTATCGTTGCAACTTTCCCCTTTAATTTATACTGTCATACTATTTATAGATGTCATTAAATAATGGGATTTGTCCAGCCTGTGCATCAATGTTACCCTTATTTTTAAAGATCTTTTATTTATTTTTTTGTGCGCTCTCTCTAGTGCAACCCTGTTATCGATACTCAGGACATTAAAAAAAATTATTTTTCTAAAAAATGGTTGATAAATTCTTTAAAATTATGTAAATAATGTCAAATTCAGTCAAATTTAATTTCAGATAAATCAACGTTTAGAATCCAGCTAAATGGCAACGTGAAATTATAGTAACAGGGTTGAAAATTCAATGCTAATGTAAGCTAAGCGTTTTCCAGGAATAGATGCAAACTGTGAAACATAATTTTACTGATAACAAAAAGGACAAACTTAGCTACATTAATAATTACAGAAAAGGTTTTAATAATTAAGCTGTTATATTCGCTGTGACATCCTGTTTCGCCTCCTTTTATAATTATAGGCTAGTAAGCATTTTAACAATTACTAGAAACAGATTTGAACACAATCATACAAAAGAATTTATATTTAAAACCTATTTCAAAAGTTTTATATGATGTCCAAGTTTCTCATCCGAGAAAGTGAGACTAGAGAAAAATAGTAATTTAGGAGGGATTCAGATTTTTATGATATTTTGAAACAGATTTTTCTATAGTTACAAGTTATGTTTAGGTTAGTTAAGTTAAGTTATTTTTCTATTTTTATGAAGCTTTGCAGCTATGCTGACGGCCCAGTCTGGGACGGACCAGAACATCTCCTCGGAGCAGCATTCTGGACCGGTTCGGACAGCTATACCGGTCTATATCAACAGTTATCAACAGTTATATATCAACAGTTATGAACACGCTTTTATTTTGACAGGAAATACCGGAAGCAGCTCCCAGTAGGCGGGGCTTGTTCGTACCGTAAACGGACGTTGCCGCAGACCAGAAGTTCCGAAGTTGGTTAGTAGTTGTGGAGTTATCGTGCTGGTTCTGATGTGACCCGGTTCGGCAGGGTTCGGTCGGAAACATGTCTAGGGGAGACCTTCGGGGTTGCTACCTGTTCGACCTCCCCCCCTCGGTCCTCTGGGAGTTCTGCCGGGTCATGGACGGACTGTTGGACCTGGACTGGACCCGGTTCGGTGAGTAGCACGCATAGAACCCACCGGACGGCCGACAGTGGAACCCCAAAAAAAACAAAAAACATTATCGTTAACACCTGAGTCACGTGACGAAGGTGAGGAGTCTTTTCTTAGTGACGTCGCCGGTTGAGTCACCAGTTGGGTCCAGGTAAGGTTCTGTTAGGATGCGTTCATGGACTGGTCTTATATGGCGCTTTCTAGTCGTACCAACCATGAATATGTTCTAGTGGTTCTGGTCTTTTCTGTTAGTTCTGGTCGGTTCTGGAGGTTCTGATCTGTTCTGGTGTTTTTTGGTCTCTTTTTGTTGATTCTGTTCCGGTGGTTCTGACCTCTTCTAGAGGTTCTGCAGAACCTTAGAAAATATCCGAACTAGAAATCAATCAGAACCTGATCCAAACGCAACAGCAGTAATGGTTTTTCTTTCCCACCCGGTTCTGCTGAAGGGTTCAGACTGTTTGGGCCAGAACAGTAACTGTAGAACCCGGGTAGAACGGAGCAGCTTTATCGGTCCCTTCACTCTCTGATTGGCTGCGCCTAGGCTGACACTTTCAGTGTCTACGTGAATATTAAAATCTCCTGCTTTTGTTTTCTTCCAAGAATTGAGAGTAAGGTTCTGGTGGACCATTCAGAACCGCAAACAAAAGTGGTTTTAATGTTTTGCAGCTTGGATGAGGAAAACTAAGGATTAGATGTTCAATAGAGCTGTAGTTAATAACTGGTCTAGGGATAAATTATTAAATCTGAATGAAATCTAAATAATTGGAAGGAGTTGATTTACTTTCTGATAGGCAGCATAAATCCATTTTATCACATATCGTCTCATTTACTTATAAAGTCTTTGATTAGAAGAAACTTACGTTTAATAAACCACATCTAACTGCCGAGATTTTCCCAGGAACAGCAAACCGGATCAGAACCAGTTGGGAAGAGAGACACACAGTTGCATTGTTCCTCATAGAGTTCCTTCTCTTAAGAACAGGAAACCAGAATAGTTCTGGACCAGAATCCAAGCAGAAGACATAAAACCCAAAATACGACAGAACCGGGTCGATCCAGCCGGAGGTTCTGTAGAAACGTTGAGGGGTCGGTACCTAGAAAGGTACATCTGGCATGTTCTGACAGAACCCCTCCATTCCAGCTTCTGCTGGCTTTTATCGTGGGTTCTAGCAGAACCAGAGAACCGTCGCAGTACTGGTTCCAGGTTCTTCTGAACAGAACCTCTGAAGAAACTGCAAGAAGTTTAAAATATAGTTTTCTGGTTCAGTTGATGGTTCTGCTGATGACAGAAGGAACGTATTCTTCATTGGTTGAGAACATGGAGCGGTGATTCCCAACCAGGGGTACAAGCACCCCTAGTGGTACGTCGGCAAATTACCGGGGTTACGGGGAAACATTTATTATTTAGTATCCCAGATTATTGGTGTCAGGCGTAACGGCTGCGGGTTACGCGGGGTACATGTCCCCCACACTATCCGTGCCAGTGTTCTCTGTCCTCGGCACTTTTTACGAGCCGTCTTTAAACGCACCTTAAGTGCACACACGCTAACGCATGCATCGGTCACAGACAGGCAGACGCAGCAAACGGAAACAAATATTTTTCCAAACAAGCTGCAGTTTGAGTTTTGCTGCTGCATGCAGGTAATCTTCGCTAAATGATAGCAAGTTAACACATGCAACTATATCGTTTTAAGCTAGTTAACGATACTAGTGTTAGTTATTTTACATAACTTGCTAGTTCATGCTTGGAGTAAACCCAGTACTCTTTCATTTCTGTTTAGATTTTGTGCTCATCATTTCTGTCCACATATATGAGAGAAATATTAATTATCCTTGTTAATAGAGAGATCAGAGTCAGAGAGAAGACTTGAGGCAGCAGCTGCATCTGGGAGGATGATGTTGGGTCTTCAGGTAAGGAGAGAAAGAGATCAGTTACTGATAGAAACCAGGTAATACTAAGTAATACCAGGCGGTTATCAGGACAGAGTTATCATTCTCAGACACACTCCAAAATACGTTTTTGTCTGTATTTTGTTAGATAAAGCAGGATTAATGCACAGGTGAAACGTGAAAATTTTGAATATTGTGCAAAAGTTAATAGAGACATTTGGGAACATTGAACAGTTTAATCTAGCACATGTACTCTGTATGTAGTTTTGCATCACTTCCTGCCTCAGTGAGGCGTAGCATGGATGCCATCAGCCTTTAGCATGGATGCTATCAGCCTTTAGCATGGATGCCATCAGCCTTTAGCATGGATGCTATCAGCCTTTAGCATGGATGCCATCAGCCTTTAGCATGGATGCTATCAGCCTTTAGCATGGATGCTATCAGCCTTTAGCATGGATGCCATCAGCCTGTAGCATGGATGCCATCAGCCTGTAGCATGGATGCCATCAGCCTGTAGCATGGATGCTATCAGCCTTTAGCATGGATGCCATCAGCCTTTAGCATGGATGCCATCAGCCTTTAGCATGGATGCTATCAGCCTTTAGCATGGATGCCATCAGCCTGTAGCATGGATGCCATCAGCCTGTAGCATGGATGCCATCAGCCTGTAGCATGGATGCCATCAGCCTTTAGCATGGATGCCATCAGCCTTTAGCATGGATGCCATCAGCCTTTAGCATGGATGCTATCAGCCTTTAGCATGGATGCCATCAGCCTGTAGCATGGATGCCATCAGCCTGTAGCATGGATGCCATCAGCCTTTAGCATGGATGCCATCAGCCTGTAGCATGGATGCCATCAGCCTGTAGCATGGATGCCATCAGCCTGTAGCATGGATGCCATCAGCCTGTAGCATGGATGCCATCAGCCTGTAGCATGGATGCCATCAGCCTGTAGCATGGATGCCATCAGCCTGTAGCATGGATGCCATCAGCCTGTAGCATGGATGCCATCAGCCTTTAGCATGGATGCCATCAGCCTTTAGCATGGATGCCATCAGCCTGTAGCATGGATGCCATCAGCCTTTAGCATGGATGCCATCAGCCGTAGCATGGATGCCTCAGCCTGTAGCATGGATGCCATCAGCCTTTAGCATGGATGCCATCAGCCTTTAGATGGATCCATCAGCCTTTAGCATGGATGCATCAGCCTTTAGCATGGATGCCATCAGCCTTTAGATGGATGCCATCAGCCTTTAGCATGGATGCCATCAGCCTGTAGATGGATGCCATCAGCCTGTAGTGATGCATCAGCCTTTAGCATGGATGCCATCAGCCTGTAGCATGGATGCATCAGCCTTTAGCATGGATGCCATCAGCCTGTAGTGGATGCCATCAGCTTTAGCATGGATGCATCAGCCTGTAGCATGGATGCCATCAGCCTGTAGCATGGATGCCATCAGCCTGTAGCATGGATGCCATCAGCCTGTAGCATGGATGCCACAGCCTTTAGCATGGATGCCATCAGCCTTTAGCATGGATGCCATCAGCCTGTAGCATGGATGCCATCAGCCTGTAGCATGGATGCCATCAGCCTTTAGCATGGATGCCATCAGCCTGTAGCATGGATGCCATCAGCCTGTAGCATGGATGTCATCAGCCTTTAGCATGGATGCTATCCGCCTGTAGCATGGATGCTATCAGCCTTTAGCATGGATGCTATCAGCCTTTAGCATGGATGCTATCAGCCTTTAGCATGGATGCTATCAGCCTGTAGCTCTGCTGAGGTGTTATGGAAGACATGAATGTTGGTGTTTAATGGTATAAGCTGATTAGAGCATGACACGTTAAACCTAAAATATTTAACCTTTTCACAATATTCTGATTTTCTGAGATTTTGAATTTGATGATGTCATAAGTGTTAAGATATAATCACAATTATAACAAAGAGGCTTGAAATATCTCGCTTTGCATGTGATTAATCTTCATCATCTTTTAGTTTCACCTTTTAAGTTGAATTAATGAAACCAAGCAACTTTTGCTCAATATTCAACGTTTTCTAGTTTTACCTGTAAATCAGCCTGTATAAAACTTTTATTCTGAAGAGTTTATTTGTTATGATTGTGTTTCTTATTGTGATTTACTGAAGCCAGTGCGAAGCGTCTTTCTTAAATCTGTAGTTAAATCTTTCCTTATTAACCTTATAGTCAGTTGAGAGTTATGCCAGTAGGAGAGTTGGTGAGAGTTTGAGAATAGAGACTATTTTGTAAATATTTTTTCTGTCATGGCTACAGCTATCAAAGTACAAGATATTATCTGCATACTGCAATTAATCAATAAATTAAAACAAAGTAGGTGAAAGGTCGTGTAGTTTTTTGTGAGATTGTCTGGAGCCTCCTCTGCTTGGAACCCAGAACAGTCTTCATGTACTACAATGCTGGTTCTGAAGGTTCTTCAGTCGGTTCTCCTCCTTCAGTTCTAAGTGTGCGTTGGTTTAACGCGCCTTGGTGTTCTTCCTGCCTGAAACATGAAGTGAGCTAAACTAGGAAAGAGGAACCATCTACCCCCACCGTGACAGGAGAACATGAAGCAGAACCAGGGGGAACTAATGTTCTACTCCGGTTCTGGAGCTCTTCTCAACACGAAGCTGAGGAAACATCTGTTCTCCATCTGGTTCTTGGTGTCCGCTTGATTTTCCCGAGAGAACCGGGCCACCGAGATGACGTTCCTCATAGAACCGTAACGTCCGCCTGACGTTCCTCTGCTAGAACGATAAAAACCATCCCAGCTGCTTCAGACACGGATCTATAGATACGAGATCCTCCTGCAGCAATAAGAACGGGTAGAACATGTAGACCTGATTATTGACGTGAAATCCGTCCGTAACGTTTAAAGTATCAGCAGCATATGGAACACGTAGTCGGTGTGAAAAATAATCTGTAAAAACAACCAACACTTTTCCATCACCGTTCTAATAAAGAAGAATATTCAGTTAATTTGACCCCTAATATTTGTATATATTAGAGGTGTCACAATCTCAATAAAAAAAAGAAATTAAAATCGATTGAAACGACGTCGCTAAAATCTAAAAGAAGATGGCGCTCAGGCTTCCATGCTGTCGCACAGGAAACAGTCTGATTTACAACCTCGTCGTTGCTTTTTCCCTAACAAGTAACTCTGACCAGTTCTCCTAAAATAACATCTGCTAACAGCTGTACCACTATAAGATCATCCTCAGTGAACAGAGCGGAGCACATTAGCTGACGCTAGCAAGTAGCTATTAGCTAAGCTACAGCTAAACCATGGTTGGGGTAAGAAGCAGCGGGACCAGAGCCAAAGCAGCTCCTTCTACTCTCAAATCACCGGGGAGGACATATTTCTCGTTCCCGGTGGGTTGTCGACATCCGCGCTGTTAACAAGAAGTTCACTATTAGTGTACGGAGACCGACGGCTCAGAGAAGCCAGCAAATGTGAAACGATCAGCCGTCCGTCCGAACTAATCAGCTACAGACACCCGCAAACAGCAGGTAGCTTCACTGATCAGCGTAAAAAGCGCGAAGAGAAGAAAAATAACAACTGAATCAACTTGAATTTAAAGTATGGTGATGTTCCTGCGTTTCTGCTTGATCTGACTCCATCAGACCAGTACATACCTCCATTTAGGTACTCCGTTGGTTCCTTAAATTGCCCAAAAAACAGCCCTATCGGCCCGGACCGAAGTAATGAGACAAGCAGGTATCGGGACATTCCAGTCAAATTATCTTTAAGTTCTGATCAGTTAGTGGAAGGAAGAACTGTGTTTTTACCTTTTGTCTTGATTATTGTCTTATTGTAATTGCTTTCTTGTATTTTAATCATCATATTGATTTATGCTGTGTTCCAATTTTAATCATGTAAAGCAGCTTGAATTGCCTTGTGTTGAAAGTGTGCTGTACAAATAAAATCGCCTTGCTTTGCCTCTGACAGTAGAAACGCTCCTACTGTTGTTGTAAGAGTTGTGCACACGTCTGTCCATGTCTTATTATTATTTTGTAACATTAATATCAGAGCTAAAAGTCTACACAGTCACATAAACCATTGCAAAATAAATTACCTTAAACTTCATTTTTACAGATGAAAACTGTAGAAGAACATCTCTGCTCTTATGTTGGTGTTACAGTCCCAGACATACCCTGGGCCCCGTTTAGCCCCTCTTTATTCACCTCCTGGATACGGCCCTGCTCAGCAGTGCTAAACATTTAGGAATAATCACTTATTAATTGTTCTATAAACTCACAGGAGTCTCTGTGTCTTTGGTCACACCGCAGCATTGAGTCTGTTGATTTTGACGCTTTAACTTTGGTTTCTGACGGACCAAAAAAACGACCAGCTGGAAAAAGATTCTTGTTCCGTTGCTGAATTTACCGTCGCGCATCTGAAATAAAAGGAAACCAGACTTTGGTCGGGCTGGGTATCGATTCAAATTTCAAGAATCGATTCGATTCTCAAGAGTTGGATTCGATTCAATCTGATCCAATTCAATATTGATATTGGTCAGTGCTATTAAAAGCTTCTTTTTTTTTTTTTACTTTTATCTTAATTACATGCCAGAAATTCAATGACTTAACATGGGGTGAGTAACAGTTCACCATGGAAAACTGTATTAACCCTGTCAAACGCACAACTTATAATGGCCGCCTGGACTGTTCCTTCCCATTTCAGCTTTAAAAAGGGCAAACTATTCTAAAAAATAAAATCGATTTTTTTTTTTTAAACTTGTGAATCGATTAGATTTCTATAAAAATCGATTCAGAATCGATTATTTTAACACAGCTCTAGAATTGAGAAGGGTTGAAACCAGAGCTAAAGCAGCTAATCGATTTTTTTAAAAAATGGTTGACAACTAATTAAGTCATCGCTCAGTTGCTTCATAATCACGTTTTACCGTAACCCCTTAACATTCCGACGTCCCGTGGGTGGGCTCGTCCACCATTTTTACTTTTTAATCCATGATATTTATCATTTCTATGAATTTATACGTTTTATATCATTGGAAAGCTAATAGTATTGTGTTTTTTTAACCATATATGCCAATAAAGGACACAATCATAAGTGTGAACACAGCAGTTGTCTTTGTCACCCCCCCCCCCATTCCCTCCCAGAAGAAGAATTATGCACGACTCACATTTTGCAGCCTGCTGTGTCTCACAAATCTGATGAAATGTTTGAGTTTATTTAATTAAAAGCAGAAAATCCAAATGTAAAAATCCACATTTACTCCAACAGACCATGAAAATGTTGGTTATTCATTCTGAGAGCCCCAATGTTGCCCCTAAATATTGCCCAACTAAGTCAGCCTCCTTCATTATGGGCTGAGATATTTTTGTTAATACGCTGTACATTAATTTGTATGAAATTCTACCTCATTTTATATTTTTATGCCTAAAAATTATTCTGGACGAATATCTTGCACAGTTACGCTCATTTTACACAGTTAACTGTGTTCAGGTCCAATAAAATAGACTGCAGTGATCTGAACAATTCTCTCCTGTTTTCATTGTTCTCAATGAAAATGTGTTCGTAATATAGGTGAAGGTAATAGCCAAATATAATTATTAATAAAAACGACTAATCGTAAAAAATAATCGTCAGATTAATCGATTATGAAAATAATTGTTAGTTGCATCCATAATTGAAGCAGAGTTTAATCCTAAATAAGTCTGACGATTTAAAATGTAAATGAAACTACAGGTTCTCTGAGTCACATAAAGACTGTTCTCCTGAAAACCTGCCGCTCCCTGCTACTGTGTCCGTGGATCTTGTAAATGTACCAGTTGCTTCTCTGTAAAATAATGGAACACGTTCTCTTCTAGAAGACATGAAGAACCATTTTTATTTTAGAGATTATCTGTTGATTCTATCAGCTGAACCCACTATGGGTCCTCTCATTCGTCAGATCGTTCTCCTCTTACTACGCCTGCCAGGACCGGTCAGGGAAACATGTCGGGTTCTGGACTCCCGACCTGGAAACTGATGCAGGCTCATAATTCTGGGTCACATTCAGGTTTACAGTCTAGGTTCTGGTTACTGATCCCCATCCGGTGCGTCTCTGCAGCCTCGGAGGTCCTCAAAGACCAGACGGAGGTACGACTGGCCAATCGGAGGGAGCGGCGGACCGACTGGGTGATGAACAACTGGGCAAACAGGAACGGCAGAGTGGGAGAACTGGTCGACCTTCTGGAGTCTCTGGAGCTCTTCAGACCGCGGGACATCATCCTGAGCTGTGAGTTCACCTCTGGTTCTCCCCTGAGCCATGAGTGCTTATGAAACGACGTTTTTACTTGCATCCATACCGCAAGGAGCTGTCCAACAGGGTTTACAGAGACAAACTAAAGAAATACAGTTTACACGTTTTATAACAGATGAATGGCCCCTACTAAACATTTATAAGGAGCAGACGGCGCATCGACGCCTTCGGCCTCTTGGTGCTGATTATATTGGGGCCGCCATCTTGGTCCGATGTGCCCTGCTCAACAGTATAATCTGTTTGACAGACATAATGAGGCGTCAGCATGTTTAATCGATCATAAGTCACTGCACAACCGTTATACATGAAGCTATGATCAGGCATGAAAACGGGTCAGCGGTGATAAAGGTGAGAAGGATTTTACCCATCTAGGATGGTCCGGGGGAAAAATTTCATATTTTAAATAATCAATCTGATGCATTTTGAGATGTTTATTTTTTTTTTGTCAACCTGGGGAGAGAATCAAAGGGGCTATATCATGATATTTTACTGCTTCCAACTTCTGGGAAATACATATATATATATATATTAGGGATGTGAATCTTACAACTACTCACGATTCCGAATCGATTCTCGATTCACAATCAATACTATTAGTAAAAAAATTTTTTGGCAATTTGTAGGGATGAGACAATCTGATTTTCTCCATATTGTATTCTTTTATAATTATTTGGTAAGTGGCGATCAAATTTCAATTGAGATTCTTCAATCCTGAAGATTTTAAATTTACTATATTATTGAAAAGATCCATAATTTTGCGAATGTTCTACTTCCCACATTTTAAACCTTTACAACAGCATGAATGAAAAGTAAAGACTTTCTAAAGTAAACTGGTACAAACTTAATATGCTTATTAATAAAGGCAACTTTAACTTTTTTCCAAGCCTGGGCTGCGCATGTAAAAAAAAATATGTATTTTTTTGAAAAAAAATTTTTATTTTTTATTTTTTATTAAATCAATGCAAAATAGTTACGCAAAGTATGTTGAATCGATTTTGTTTTTTGTTCTTCTATTAGGGGTGTAACGATTCTCAAAATCCTCTATTTGATTTGAATTTTGATTTTTATTTCTTTATTTTCCCTTTTACAGAACCAAGCTCTGTCATTTTTAGAGTGGTCTAAGATCATTGGTTTTATTCATTACAGTTTGTACAGTAAATCTGATTTTAAAAGACAAAAGTGATGCAAATTTTATTATTCTTGTGTAACTCATCACATTAGGCATTAAATGGTCAAATAATTTATTTGCAATAAGTGTAACAGTATTGTTTAATACAAATGGGGGCTTGCTGCCATCTAGTGACTCTTTATTGTTACTGCAGAAAAACAAGTGAAGATGCAATGTTCCAGATGATTCATTAGAACGAGTGAAATGCAGCAGATATGTCGTCCTCTTGTTTACAATGCCAGTGTGGACTTAAGTCGCCGGGAACTCAAAATTTCCTCACCGGTGATTTCAGAGTAGAAGGAGCGGCTTTAGTTCTGGTCCCGCTCCTTCATCTGTCCTAGCCGTAGTCGAGCTGTAGCTTAGCTAATAGCTACTTGCTAGCATCAGCTAATGTGCTCTGTAGATGTGCGCTCTGACGTGATACAGGAAGTTAAAATGTTACCAGGTGATGTTATCGGTTGTATGAGAACTGGTGAGAGTAACTTGTTGGGGAAAATGCGATTTGTGGTTCCTTGTGATGAGACGGTTGTCTGCTAACTATTGCTACGGAGTCCTGAGTGGGACACAGGATAAAAACATGGCAGGAGGTGATGGCGATCCTCCTTTAGATTTTGATGTGCAAGGTCATAACCTAATTTCGATCAGTTTCGACACAAAATCGAGATCGTGACACCCCTATTATATATAGATCGACCTGGAGTCTGACAGTGAATTTGAAGTGCACCAAGTACCAAAATGAAACTGTTATATTAGGGGCTCGGACGTTTGCTTTATTTATTTTTTCTCTATAAAAACCGGAGTCAATAAAGTTTGTCATTTGCTAAATCTCGCTTTAGACAGAGCCCAAACCAACGTAGCTGCGTCCACTAAGCAAATCTTTCCAGCCCAGTATATAAAAAAGCAGTGGTTCTGTTTGCACCCGTTTACTGAACATTCTGAGATGCTACAGATAAATTAATTAACCACACGATGCTGGTAAAAGATCACATAAGCAGCTTGATAAATAGCTAACACACATTAGCATTAGCATGTAGCCGCTTACTTCTCTGTCCATTGTCATTTCTTCTTCCAACCTCTGACCTTTGACCTAGAGAAAATTCTGATGTTGGGCTCTGATTCTCTGCAGGGATGAAGACTGTGAACCCTCCTCTTCCTCCTCCTCTTCCTCCTCCTCCTCCTCCTCCTCCGTATGAACAGCCAGCAGCTCCGCCTACAGGTAAGACCCAGCAGCGCTCTGATTGGCCCGATCAGCTGATGACATCATTCTGTGCTGACCTTCAGCTGAATGTCCGATCAAAGAGGAGGAAAGGCGGCTACCTGGACCGGCCCCGCCCCCCGTCTACCTGTACACCAAGGACCAGCAGCCGCCCGCCTCCAGGCCCCCTCCCGCCTCCGACGGCCGCCCGCCGTCTCCGCCTGCGGCGCCGTGCAGCAGCATCAACCGCTGGACGCATGAAGAGGTGCATGCTGGGACACGAGGGTTCTCCCCCAGCCTTCAGGTGGGCGAAGGGGGGTTCGGGGTCGTGTACCGAGCGTCGCTCAACAACGTGGACTGCGCCGTCAAGAGACTCCGACAGGTCAGCCAATCACAGAGCAGCAAGGAAGCTAGGTGATGAAACACCGCCCCCTAGAGGCAGAAACCGGCTGAAAGCACCTAATCAGTAGTTCTGTTCTATCTTTCTGTACATAAGTTAGATAGTTTCAGGTGTTTTGTGCCGTTGGGGGACATTAGCTGTGAATCGGTGAACGGTATGAATGAAGTGACTGTTGGTAACGTTTTCAGGACAGCCAGATGGACTGGACTCTGCTGAGGAAAAGCTTCCAGACGGAAGTGGAGAAGCTGTCTAAGTGAGTAACTCTGGCCACTGATGCTTCAGAGTTCATGATGAAATGTTAACATGCATGTTGTCTTCAGGTTCAGGCATCCCAACATTGTGGAGCTGCTGGGTTTCAGCGAAGGAGGAGGAGGACTGATGTGTCTGATCTACAGCTACATGGAGAACCGATCTCTGGAAGACCAGCTCCACAAAGTAACTCCTTCACACGCCCGTCTGTCGGTTATGCTTCTTGTTGCAGCCACTGTGGGATGTAATGGTAACGGGAGAGGAAAACGTCTGGGTCAGTGACGGGGAGAGTAGTTTCTCCAGCAGACGGACAGATCTCAGTGAGAAATGGAGGTTCCTGGATCCAGTCTAGTTCCTACACTTCTCCCTCTGATGCCAGTTACCTGAGTCAGCAGATTTGAACCATATCTTGGACTCAACCAGTGCTGGGCGATATGGCTAAAAGTATATATAGCAATATACTTCACAATATAGCAGTTTTTCTGTTCATTTATTTCATGAGAATTGCAGTTTTAAATGATAGATGACAATAATACCACCCACATTCATCATGTACTGATCTCTTTCCATCTGCAGGATCTATGGATATCAGTGATCTTTTAGAACGGCTCAGCTCTACACTCTACCTTTGAATTAAACATATTATCTGAAAAGCATCCAAATATTCGCAGCAATACCAGCTGTCACTCATTTCCTTAACTTTACCGCACGTTTTGGCTGTAGCGTTATTTTCTCTCTCCTCATGCACCCTGTGGTTTTTATTTGTTTCTCTATCTGCGTGTCTCCTTACGTTGTTCCCCCCTCAGCATGTGTTCCGGCTCCACCAACACGCGATGCGGCTGCTGCTGGTAAATGTTGAACAGATGGATCATGTTGGGTTTAGGCTCTGGTTCCTGAATAGTAGGATTAGTAAAATAGTCAAGTTCAATTCAATTCAATTCAGTTTATTTATATAGCGCCGTTTCACAACAGATGTCATCTCAAGGCACTTTACAAAAAGAGTTATTACAATACAATGTTTAGTGTAGAAATTACAGAACCACAGAAGATTGCGTCGTGGAATTCTCAGCAATCCCTCATACTGAGCAAGCATGCAGCGACAGTGGGAAGGAAAAACTCCCTTTTAACAGGAAGAAACCTCCGGCAGAACCAGGCTCAGCACAAGCGGTTATCTGCCGCGACCGTCTGTGGCTTGGAGAATACACAACAGAGACACAGAAAGAGCAACAGAACCGATGCAGAAGTTTGTTGCAGGACGTGGAGAATTTTCCGTCACTGCAATGCCATCTTAGTCAGGGTCGTCAAGCAGGGCTAATCCGGAGCACCTACTATAATAGAAAACAGGTTAGTGCTTGAATTGACAGCACATCATGCAGTTGGGGAGAAGTAGGAGAGAAAGTAGGAACAGACCCTAATAATGTCCTCCAACAGCCTAGCCTAAAGCAGCATAGCTACTAACATTAACCTGTCTCCTAGCTACTAGGAGACCTGGCTACCAACACTCTGTCTGAGTCCTCCTGACCCGTGGACGGTGTAGGGCCGGTAACGGCCCCCGTCATGCCGGGGTCTTCTCGGAGTCGGGTTGTTTGAGAATGCAGCCCAAAGTGGGTGGTAAACTCCATCTAAGGCTAAATACCGGCACGAGACCGATAGTCGACAACTATCTTAAGGAAAAATAGACAGAACTGAGAGGACAGAGTTGAAGAGGGCGAGAAACGTTTAAGAGATAAACGGGTGGGGTCCGCACAGTCTGCCCGGGGGATTCAACCCGGCAGGTAATGGGCGGCCGCACTGTGCGGGAGGATCCCCTTGAGGGACCTCTCTCCGGCGCTGGCTGGCCCCTGTGGGGCACATTTCTTCCGCGGCGGTAAGCCGCGACCGGCTCCGGATCTTTACCTGGCTTACATTAATCTATCTCTACCTAGCTACTCTACCTCTTCCTATCTCTTCCTAACTTTTGACACTCTGCCTGACTACTAACATTAACCTCTCTTCCTATCTACCTGTCTGACCTGACTCTAACTACCTATAAACATATCTCTAACTGTAAGCTTTGTCAAAGAGGAAAGTTTTTAGCCTAGTTTTAAAGATAGACAAATTGTCTGCTTCACGAACCAACCCTGGGAGCCGGTTCCATAGGAGGGGAGCCTGATAGCTGAAAGATCTGCCACCCATTCTACTTTTAGAAATCCTAGGAACTACCAGTAAACCTGCAGTCTGAGAGCGAAGGTCTCTGTTAGGAACATATGGAACAATCAGATCTCTTATGTATGATGGAGCTAGATTATTAAGGGCTTTATATGTCAGAAGTTATAGTTATCGATGCCGTTTGGATATAAAAAGACAGACGCAGATCGGACAACAGATGTTTGTATAGCTTACCAGCTCCCGGTCCGACCAACGGACTCCAACACTACACATTTATTTTATTAGAACCACGACAACCAATGACGTAAGCTCTGATAAACTCCAGAAACAGACGCTGTAGTGCACCACTGATGTGTTGCTAGCAAACAAAACGTCTTTTAGAGCCGGTATCGTTCTGTCTGAGAGACGGAGGGGGAGTGCAGACAAGCATGGAGACCAACTTTGGGTTGTCTGATAATCTTGTTTAGATCCCTGGTCTGAAACGTGTTGGTTATCGTCCTCCTCCCAGTTTGTTCACGTATTGCAGCACAGGAAATCCGTAAGGTGCATCTAGACGCAAGTTACTGTCGTAAAACATTGTGGCTTATACAATAGAGATTCATATAAAATGATAGACATTTTCTATCGTCCTGACGATATATTTTGTCATATAGCCCAGCCTTATACTGAATCTACTGTCACCCAGTGTTTCTGTGTGTTTTCCAGGTGTGTCTCTGTGTTCCAGGTTTGTTTTTGTGTGTTTTCCAGGTGTGTCTCTGTGTTCCAGGTTTGGTTTTTTTTGCAGATGTGTTTCTGTATATTCCATGTGTGTTTATGTGTTACATGTGTGTTTCTGTTTTCCAGGTGTGTTTGTGTATTTTCCAGGTGTGTTTTTGTATTTTCCAGGTGTGTTTGTGTATTTTTCAGGTGTGTTTGTGTATTTTCCAGGTGTGTTTGTGTATTTTCCAGGTGTGTTTTTGTATTTTCCAGGTGTGTTTGTGTATTTTTCAGGTGTGTTTGTGTATTTTTCAGGTGTGTTTGTGTATTTTCCAGGTGTGTTTTTGTATTTTCCAGGTGTGTTTGTGTATTTTTCAGGTGTGTTTTTGTATTTTCCAGGTGTGTTTGTGTATTTTTCAGGTGTGTTTGTGTATTTTCCAGGTGTGTTTGTGTATTTTCAGGTGTGTTTTTTTTTCCAGGTGTGTTTGTGTATTTTCCAGGTGTGTTTTTGTATTTTCCAGGTGTGTTTGTGTATTTTTCAGGTGTGTTTGTGTATTTTTCAGGTGTGTTTGTGTATTTTCCAGGTGTGTTTGTGTATTTTCCAGGTGTGTTTGTGTATTTTTCAGGTGTGTTTGTGTATTTTCCAGGTGTTTCGGTATTTTCCAGCTGTGTTTGTGTATTTTCCAGCTGTGTTTGTGTGTTTTCCAGTAATGTGTGTGTATCTTCCAGGTGTGTGTGATTCTCTCATGGCCTCATCGAGTCAGCATTGTTAAAGGAGCAGCAGCAGCTCTTCAGTTCCTGCATCGCCCTCCCTCAGGTCAGGAGCCGCTGATCCATGGAGACGTGAAGAGGTCAGCGACCCCCACCAGTTTACTCTCATTAACATGTTCCAATCAGACAGCAGAACCTCCTGAACCCAGATGGATCAGAACCCAGACAGCAACCAGCCCATCTCAGGCTCACCTGTCTGGATAGAAACAGAAGCACATGGAATATTCTGGATCATTTTAGCTGTTTAATGCGTATTCAGACCCAACCCTGAACCTGAACCTCTCATGTTCATCTCCCTGTCTGCAGTTCTAACATCCTGCTGGACGAGCACTGGGTACCGAAGCTTTCGGACTTCGGTCTGGCCCGGTACGTTCCGCGGAGCGCGTCCGGCTGCTCCACGCAGACGGCGTCCGTCGGTAAGACGACGACCGTCAGAGGAACTCTGGCGTATCTGCCCGACGAGTACGTGAGGAGAGGGGAGCTGTGCACGGCGGTGGACGTCTACAGCTTTGGAGTGGTGAGATACCGCTGGGGCTGATGGGAAATGTGTGCCAAATGTGACGCCAAATGCAGTTTCCTCTTCATCCACTAGGGGCTGGCTCCAGAAAGGAGCAAGTTCCCATTGACTCCCATGTTAAAAACACCAACTTAATAGCAGATGTTACCGATAACGTATGAGGGGGTCTTCATCCATTTAGATGTAATTAGAGGTTATAGAAGGGTTTTATTTTTAATATGTAAACATCACAATGCTCTGTTACAACATTTAAACATAATGGCTGTCACAGAATAAAACAAATCAATCAAACTTTATTTCTATAAGTTTATATATTTATATATTTCCAACTACAAAAGCTTCTCAAAGTGCTTTACAGATTAAAATGACCCCACAAACCCCACCTTTCCCCAACCCAATCACAACTATACCCCCCACATAACACACACACCCAAACCCGACCTACCTGACCAGCCCCCCGATACAGAGGGCTCCCACAGAAGCACATGTCCAAAAGGGAGAGGGGAAGAATTTAATTTATTTAACCCCACCCCCTTTTCCAAACGCAATTAAACCATCAGTTCCCGTATAAACATTTTCCAAACTCAAAAGGAAACAAATAAGTAATATTAATCATAAACTACCATAATTAGGAAGCCGTAATTATTGTCGGGGTCTAAAGCTCAATCAAAGTCCCAATCTCTAAAGCTTAACATTATGAATAATTAGGGGCGTGTCTAGTGCAGAACAGACTATCTACCCAGATAGTTTGCCTCTGTTGTTCTGGTTGCCGTTTGCATCCCTCAATCTGCTAACGCCAACCTAGTAGGGTGTCACAATCTCCATTTTGTATCGAAATCAATCATAATTACGTTACGACCTCGCACATCGAAATCCAAAAGAGGATCGCGATCACCTCCTGCCATGTTTACACTCTAGCAACAGTTACCAGGAGACCTGCCATTGACTCCGATTTCCTAATCACAAGGAACCACACATCGCATGTTCCCTAACAAGTAACTCTCCTCACAACAACACCTGGTAATATTTTAACTTCCTGGATCCCACGTGAACAGAGCGCACGTCTACAGAGCACTTTATCTGATGCTAGCATGTAACTATTAGCTAAGCTACAGCTCGACCACGGCTAGGATAGAAGAAGCAGCCCGACCAGAGCTAAAGCCGCTCCTTCTACGCTCAAATCAGCGGTGAGGAAATGTTGAGTTCCTGTCAAGTTAAATCCACATTCGCATTGCAAACAAGAGGACCGCTGTTAGCTGCATTTGACTCTGTCCAATCAGGTATCTGGAGCTTTGTGTCAGTCGTTGTGCAGTAACTATAAAGAGTCACTAGATGGCAGCCCCCCTCCGTTACTAATCATTTCTGTTATTTAAACAAGACTGTTACACTTTTATTGTAAATAACCATTAATCAGGGCTTAAAGTACTACGGATCCCCGTCGTTTGACCTAAAATTATCTCCGAGTGGTTTTGGACGCAGCATCCGAGACACGCCGGCGGTTGTTTCTCCTGAAATCAGAAGAATGGAGGCTAAATGCATGAAGCAGAGGGGAGATATAGTGCAACTGTGGGGGGGTAGGTCTTTGCGTAAAATAAAAGCACCATTTGACAAGTCAGAAGCATGGTGCATGGGGGCGCACAACGCATTGAATTTGTTTGACGACTCTTCCTGTTTATTGCTGATCAATAACACAAGAAAAATATACTTTTACAAAACAAAATACTTTTTCATGACAAAAATAGAAATGGCACTAATTGTACCGAACGGTGCCAAATTGGACACCTGGCCTGACTTGCCTGTACTGAAACCTCCAGTTTTTTTCCTGCTTCACATAATCAGTTTCAAACTTTACAGAGATAATGTACATGTTTTATTTAAATTTGATTTAGTCACTGCTGCCATTCAAGCAATATCCATAGAGTTTTTTCAATATAAAACATGTTTTTTCTTTTAGACGGAGCAAAACAATATACATTTCTTCTCTGTTCCACCTTTAGTTTTTCCTAATCTGATAACATCAAAAAATGACACAGCTATCAATTCTACTCAATGTTACCTTTTATAATGACACCAAAATGGTTGAAATACTGCTTTTGGTTGCTGAAATATACTATTTTTTTCATGGGTGAGCATTTTTCAAGAAGTAGGCTTAAAAGTAGGCTTAGGGGGTAAACAATATATATCCACAAGGGGTGCAATTAACATAGAATAAAATGTAAATTTAAATCAAGCACAATAACGACGTCATGTTTCCATCCACCAGCCAGTAGTGGGCGCCATCGCGGGTTGCCAGATACGGTCTCTATGATCCAACTATATGGTCGGTACAGCTGGGCTGGTACTGGGAAGAATGGTGGAGTCAGCAAGTCCAGCAGCTGCTTCAGAGCCCCAGAGATTTTGTTATCCGTCTCAGGAGAGAGAAGCCTACACTAGACACATAAAACATTTCTATGCCATCAAACACACGCAGAAACGGAGACTGTCCTCCTGGATCGGTAAGCTAACTCACTAGCTAACTTAACTAGCTAGCTAACAGAAACTAGATTAGTTTTAGGTGAAGCCTACACTACATGGACCCACATAAAACATTTCTACACCATCAAACACACGCAGAAACGGAGACTTTCCTCCTGGATCGGTAAGCTAACTCACTAGCTAACTTAACTAGCTAGCTAACAGAAACTAGAGTAGTTTTAGGTGAAGCTTACACTACATGGACCCACATAAAACATTTCTACACCATCAAACACACGCAGAAACGGAGACTTTCCTCTGGATCGTAAGCTAACACACTAGCTAACTTAACTAGCTAGCTAACAGAAACTAGAGTAGTTTTAGGTGAAGCTTACACTACATGGACCCACATAAAACATTTCTACACCATCAAACACACGCAGAAACGGAGACTTTCCTCCTGGATCGGTAAGCTAACTCACTAGCTAACTTAACTAGCTAGCTAACAGAAACTAGAGTAGTTTTAGGTGAAGCTTACACTACATGGACCCACATAAAACATTTCTACACCATCAAACACACGCAGAAACGGAGACTTTCCTCCTGGATCGGTAAGCTAACTCACTAGCTAACTTAACTAGCTAGCTAACAGAAACTAGAGTAGTTTTAGGTGAAGCCTACACTAGATGGACCCACATAAAACATTTATAGCATCAAACACACGCAGAAACAGAGACTGTCCTCCTGGATCGGTAAGCTAACTCACTAGCTAACTTAACTAGCTAGCTAACAGAAACTAGAGTAGTTTTAGGTGAAGCCTACACTACATGGACCCACATAAAACATTTCTACACCATTAAACACACGCAGAAACGGAGACTTTCCTTCTGGATCGGTAAGCTAACTCACTAGCTAGCTTAACTAGCTAGCTAACAGAAACTAGAGTAGTTTTAGGTGAAGCTTACACTAGATGGAACCACATAAAACATTTCTACACCATCAAACACACGCAGAAACGGAGACTTTCCTCCTGGATCGGTAAGCTAACTCACTAGCTAACTTTGCTAACATTAGCTGTTAGCTAAACTCCTCTAGCAAACCTTCAAACCCAACACCTGGATTGATTCTTTTATTGTTGTAACTACAGCCTAGAAACACCAGATGGCGCTATGGTGCTCATGTTCCATATACAATGTTTAAGATAACGCTGATTGGTCAAAAAGGGGTTGAAATGATCTAATTTCGTCTTTAAATATTGGTTATTGGGTTAGCACACTTAGCCTGTGGCTCTACGGTGATGAATTAAGGCCAACTGGACGGTGGTTTCTAGCACGGCCATCTTGGCTGCTAGCCACCAGCGCTAGCGCTGACGGTTCATCTGAAACCTGTTATCAAAAGACACACCCCTAAAATGGTTTAAAATTAAAAAAATTGAAAATGTTTTATTTTTTTTTATGTGAACCAGACTATAAAAATATTTATTTTTGTTCTCATTTTTGCTCCTTCTGTAGCCAGCCCCTAGTGGATGAGTAGGGAACTGCTTCACATTTGTCCGACTGAGTTTGGTTCTTCTACATACAGTCTAAAGGTCTCATCACAGAAGTCTGAACTGGGTCTGAAAATGTCCCGTGTGCGTTTCAGGTTCTGCTTGAGGTTCTGACGGGTCGGCGAGCGCTGGAACAGGACAGAAACTCTAGAGACCGATACCTGGTGAGAACATCTACCGGCTCATGTTCCTAGAAATCCACATGTGGGTCTCATGAAGCGTTATAATCTGGGCTGTGCTGCTCTGACTACCTGGTTCTGGTTCTGGTCCGCAGAAGGACCTTGTGGACGAGGTCGATGACTGTCCAAACGGCTCGGCCCAGGAAGCGTGGAGGAGACACCTGGACCAGCGGCTGACTGCAGGTCTGTGACAGAGCTCCGGTTCTGGAGTTGGTTCTGGAGCGTTCTACTTCTGTTTTTTACCCCGAATGTTCTGCTGGCAGGGGGCGCCGCTGAGCCTGAAGGATACCTGCAGGTGGCGGCGCTGGCCCAAAAGTGTCTGAACAGAAAACGGAAGAACAGACCAGCCATGACTGAGGTGAGAACCGCGTAGAACCCTCAGAACCAGTCCTGGTCCCAGTCTAGATTCTACCAGATCCATGGCCGTTTCTGAATACCTAACTACGCAAGTATGTTCTGGTGTACTTGGCAAGTACAGCTGAAAGTCCGTTCTTTAAGGACGCAGTACGGTAGTTCTCCAATAGGAACAGAGCGTACTGGGTTGATGTCACTGCTCAGCTAGGATCATTCCAGAATTTCAATATTTGACCAGTTTTACTCGGGAATTAGATCAATTACACATTTAAAATAAATAGTAAAATAAGAAAAACCTTTTTTGACAAGTCAAATATTAAAAATGAGGACGAAATATTGATACAAAATAGTAAACCTGTAAAATAATGATCTTAAGTTTTCATTGCTGATTATAAAAGGTTCTACTAATTAAATGCTGGTTTACCTCCTCATATTAATTACAGGCTTCTTAGTGAAACATGATTGTTTACTAGAACGAAACTCTTGCTTCCTTCAGAGGATTTCCTTACAAATTATTTATTGCTCAACTGACACAATTGATGGTGAGCAGCTTTAGACTTTGCTGAAGAATATTTTAAAATAGGCAGATTCTTAATAAACTGACCATATAGATGAACTTAGAAGGTTTACTTTCTCGCCTAAAAACATCTTACAACTGCTTTTTGTTACGAGTTAATGGTGATTAAAGCGATTTATTTCAGCACTCACCTTCTATGTTTACTGCTGCTGGTAGCGCAAGGCATTGTGGGATACCTTGCTGGCTGAAGTCTGCAGAAGGAAAAGGATGCTTTGATGCATCCTCGCTAAAATGGGCGGAGCCAGAACACTTCCGGGAACGTTGAGCGTACTTAAGAATACTTGGAGTACGCGAGTACACAAGTACGCGAGTACACAAGTACGCGAGTACACAAGTCCACAAAAGTACGCGGGTACGCGAGTACACAAGTACGCGAGTACACAAGTACGCGAGTACACAAGTCCACAAAAGTACACAAGTACGCGAGTACACAAGTACGCGGGTACGCGAGTACACAAGTACGCGGGTACACAAGTACGCGAGTACACAAGTACGCGAGTACACAAGTCGTACAGTAGCGAGTACACAAGTCCACAAAAGTACACAAGTACGCGAGTACACAAGTACGCGAGTACACAAGTCCACAAAAGTACACAAGTACGCGAGTACACAAGTCCTCACAAGTACGCGAGTACACAAGTCCACACAAGTACGCGAGTACACAAGTCCACACAAGTACGCGAGTACACAAGTAGGCGAGTCCACAAGTCCACAAAAGTACGCGAGTCCACAAGTCACACAGTACGCGAGTACAAAGTCCACACAAGTACGCGAGTACCACACATACGCGAGACACAAGTCACACAAGTACGCGAGTACAAAGTCACACAAGTAGCGAGTACACAAGTCACACAAGTACGCGAGTACACAAGTCCACACAAGTACGCGAGTACACAAGTCCACACAAGTACGCGAGTACACAAGTCCACACAAGTCCGCACACGTACGCGAGTACACAAGTCCACACAAGTACGCGAGTACACAAGTACGCGAGTACACAAGTACGCGAGTACACAAGTACGCGAGTCCACAAGTCCACACAAGTACGCGAGTACACAAGTCCACACAAGTACGCGAGTACACAAGTACGCGAGTACACAAGTCCACACAAGTACGCGAGTACACAAGTCCACACAAGTACGCGAGTACACAAGTCCACACAAGTACGCGAGTACACAAGTACGCGAGTACACAAGTACGCGAGTACACAAGTACGCGAGTACACAAGTCCACACAAGTACGCGAGTCCACAAGTACGCGAGTCCACAAGTACGCGAGTACACAAGTCCACACAAGTACGCGAGTCCACAAGTACGCGAGTCCACAAGTCCACAAAAGTACGCGAGTCCGCAAGTCCACACAAGTACGCGAGTCCGCAAGTCCACACAAGTACGCGAGTCCGCAAGTCCACACAAGTACGCGAGTACGCAAGTCCACACAAGTACGCGAGTACACTAGTCCACACAAGTCCGCACATGTAGGCGAGTACACAAGTCCACACAAGTACGCGAGTACACAAGTACGCGAGTACACAAGTACGCGAGTACACAAGTCCACACAAGTACGCGAGTACACAAGTCCACACAAGTACGCGAGTACACAAGTCCACACAAGTACGCGAGTCCACAAGTCCACACAAGTACGCGAGTCCACAAGTACGCGAGTCCACAAGTACGCGAGTACACAAGTCCACACAAGTACGCGAGTCACAAGTACGCGAGTCACAAGTCCACACAAGTACGCGAGTCCACAAGTCCACACAAGTACGCGAGCCAAGTCCACACAAGTACGCGAGTACACTAGTCCACACAAGTGCACAGTAGCGAGTCACAAGTCCACAAAGTACGCGAGTCCACAGTCCATAGTCCACACAAGTACGCGAGTACACTAGTCCACACAAGTCCAGTACGCGAGTACACAAGTCCACACAAGTACGCGAGTACACAAGTCCACACAAGTACGCGAGTACACTAGTCCACACAAGTACGCGAGTACACTAGTCCACACAAGTACGCGAGTACACTAGTCCACACAAGTACGCGAGTACACTAGTCCACACAAGTACGCGAGTACACTAAGTCCACACAAGTACGCGAGTACACTAGTCCACACAAGACGCGAGTACACAGTCCACACAAGTACGCGAGTACACAATCCACACAAGTACGCGAGTACACAAGTCCACACAAGTACGCGAGTACACAAGTCCACACAAGTACGCGAGTACACAAGTCCACACAAGTACGCGAGTACACTAGTACCTACACAAGTACGCGAGTACACAAGTCCACACAAGTACGCGAGTACACTAGTCCACACAAGTACGCGAGTACACTAGTACACAAGTACGCGAGTACACAAGTCCACACAAGTACGCGAGTACACAAGTCCACACAAGTACGCGAGTACACAAGTCCACACAAGTACGCGAGTACACTAGTCCACACAAGTCCGCACACGTACGCGAGTACACAAGTCCACACAAGTACGCGAGTACACAAGTACGCGAGTACACAAGTACCAAGTCCACACAAGTACGCGAGTACACAAGTCCACACAAGTACGCGAGTACACAAGTCCACACAAGTACGCGAGTACACAAGTCCACACAAGTACGCGAGTACACTAGTCCACACAAGTACGCGAGTACACTAGTCCACACAAGTACGCGAGTACACTAGTCCACACAAGTACGCGAGTACACTAGTCCACACAAGTCCGCACATGTAGGCGAGTACACAAGTCCACACAAGTACGCGAGTACACAAGTCCACACAAGTACGCGAGTACACAAGTCCACACAAGTACGCGAGTACACAAGTCCACACAAGTACGCGAGTACACAAGTCCACACAAGTACGCGAGTACACAAGTCCACACAAGTACGCGAGTATGGCGCAGGTTTAGATTCCATCAGATCCAGGTCCAGATTTTCACTCGTTTTTTCCTCCTCAGATCTTCCACCAACTGAAGGACCTGTGCAGCCTGGTGAGGAAGACCTCGTCCTCCTCTTCCTCCTCCTCCCTGCCCCAGCTACCCCTGCCCCCCCACCAGTCCTTCTCTAGACCCGCCCGCTCCCTGGACTCCTGTGTTACGGACGTTTCCCAGCAGCTGTCCAGACTGGGACCATCAGAACAGACCTACCCCCCCTCCCAGTACTCCTCCTCCTCCTCCTCTTCATCGTTCGGGGCCCTCACCCCTCCTCATCCTCTCCACTCCTCCTGCCTCAGCCCCCTCTCCCTCTCGCTTTCCGGCCCGTGTGAAACCGACGAGAGCCGAGGCTTCTCCCAGTACGAACTCCAGTCCCAGTCGCGGTCCAACGGAACCAGCTGCAGGTCCCAGAACCAGAGTCTATCCAGGCCTGCAGAGTCCCAGTTCAACCAGCCGTCCGTCCCCACTGAGGACCAGTACAACTACCCCCCCACGGACGGCTGCGGCCCCGGGGCGGCAGCGGCAGGCGGGTTCTCCCCTGCAGGGTCTCTGCAGTCCACCTCACCTGGACACTCAGGTACGTCCTCCAGACTCAGTTTGGTTCCGGTGTGTCGGATGAACCGTTCATGGAGACTCTGTTTGTTCAGTTGTGGTGAATCCCAGCAAACAGCGACTGTTGGAGAAGAACAGTCAGTACGAGGCGGGTCGGATCAGAACCGCGGAGCTGCTGTCCTCTGAGGACCTCTGTACGTAAACACACACACACTCATCTCCGTCCTCATCGGGAGGATTCACCTGAACCTGAACAGAACCGAAGGAACACCTGGTACCGCCCAGAATACCGAAATACATCCAGGACGTTTTTATTCACCTTTATGTTAACAAACAGCACTGTTAGACGCGGCTGAACAATCTACTAATAAATAACATAAATTATTCACTTTTGGACTTTAGTGCAACAGTAAATATAAAAAGTCAAAATTAAAACAACTAGCACCTCAGCTTAAATAACAATAATAAGGATAATTAAGGATTTATATTGGAAAGAATCTGTTGGTTTGTATCACAGTGGGTACGATACTATATACTGTAATATACTGCGATACAATAAGACTGTATTTTTTTATTTTAAAACAATATTTAGCAGTAGAAAATCTGTCCAACCATTAATCAGTTCCATAAAACCCCTCAGAGTCCCCGAAGGATCCAGTTCCACCTTGTCTGCGGTACCCTGGCACCATGTGTGCTCCGTATTTTAATTCTAGTTTGGTAAAAGGCGGTTGTGCCTGCCAGTATTAAACATGCTTTGGTGAAACCGCTTATTAAAAAAACCTGCCTTAGAGCTATTTCTAAACTCCTTTTTCTTCTCCGGCGCCTCTCACATGTGGAGTAGCTCAGGGCGCTATGCTTGGACCACTTCCCTTCCCTCTGTGCCCCTCTGTCCCATTGGCTCCTTTCTGAGGAAGTACAATACTGCCTTCCACTTTTATGCTGACGACAGTGAAATCTATCAACCACCTACTTGATTTCACTAAGGAAATCAGCTTTTTTCGCTTCACACACCTTTTTATCTCTCTGGATGACTGAGATTTTAATACGCTTTTGTCTCAACCCGTCTAGACCAGTGGTTCCCGAACTTTCCAGTTTCTGACCCTAAAAATATAAGAGGCCCATGACCCCTGAATCATGATGGAAGATACAAAGCATTTTTTTTTCTGAGTCACTTAAAAAGTGGTACAATGGCAACATAACCAACATCAAAAGTCAATATATTGAGAAATATATATTGCTTTTATTAATTTGAGTCGTGTTTTTTTAAATCTTTGCTCATTGCCATTTCTGGTATAGACATTTATCCTCGAGAACATCTCAAGACTCCACACTTACGAATGTGACCCCAACTTTGGGAAGCACCGGTCTAGACTACTGGAATAAATACACTTTATGTCGGGTGTGGTGGAAAAACTAATGCATCTTAGAGGCCATAATTCAGCCGTCTTCATCCAGGTTTATTAAATGCAGCATGGAGAGATTCCAGAGAGATTCTTTTCACTCTGGGGCTCTTAGCTCTGCAGCTTCAGCACAGAAACATGAGTATTTTTAGTGATCAGCCACATCCTATTGGATCAGCTTCTGACCTGTTAATTAATCAGCTCTGAGAGAACAAACTACTTCATACATGGTTGTAGATAAGAAACTGCTGAGAGAAAGAAAGCTATGTTTTAGCCGTCAAACAGGATGTGTCACAGGACAGCATAACTAAGCAATAACTCAGCAATAACTAAGCAATAACTCAGCATAACTAAGCAATAACTAAGCAATAACTCAACAATAACTCAGCAATAACTAAGCAATAACTCAGCAATAACTAAGCAATAACTCAGCAATAACTCAGCAATAACTAAGCAATAACTCAGCATAACTAAGTAATAACTAAGCAATAACTCAGCATAACTAAGCAATAAGTAAGCAATAACTCCGAATAACTAAGCAATAACTCAGCAATAACTAAGCAATAACTCAGCATAACTAAGTAATAACTAAGCAATAACTCAGAATAACTAAGTAATAACTAAGCAATAACTCAGCATAACTAAGCAATAACTAAGCAATAACTCAACAATAACTCAGCAATAACTCAGCAATAACTCAGCAATAACTAAGCAATAACTCAGAATAACTAAGCAATAACTAAGCAATAACTCAGCATAACTAAGCAATAAGTAAGCAATAACTCAGAATAACTAAGCAATAACTCAGCAATAACTAAGCAATAACTCAGCATAACTAAGTAATAACTAAGCAATAACTCAGAATAACTAAGAAATAAGTAAGCAATAACTCCGAATAACTAAGCAATAACTCAGCAATAACTAAGCAATAACTCAGCATAACTAAGTAATAACTAAGCAATAACTCAGAATAACTAAGTAATAACTAAGCAATAACTCAGCATAACTAAGCAATAACTAAGCAATAACTCAACAATAACTCAGCAATAACTCAGCATAACTAAGCAAAACTAAGCAATAACTCAGCATAACTAAGTAATAACTAAGCAATAACTCAGCAATAACTAAGCAATAACTCAGCATAACTAAGCAAAACTAAGCAATAACTCAGCATAACTAAGTAATAACTAAGCAATAACTAACCATAATTAAGCAATAACTCAGCATAACTAAGCAATGTTTTATCTAGGCACTGTGAGTAATAAATAAAACTTATAAATGCAATAAAATGTTCTATAACATTAGGCTCAGTCAGAAGTGGCCAGAATGTCGCTGCTCATATTTTAGCTGGTCAAAGACCAACAGGAAGCTGAGAGGTGAACCGTCTTCAGCTGCTGCGCCTAAACTCTGGAATATTTTATTGAACAGACTGACTCCCTCCTTTTTTTTAAACTTAAGTATGTTTTTTCACAAACTTTTAACTTTTAGCAGTATTGTTATTTTAATTGTTTGTTGATTCTTGTGTTATTTGGATGTTTGACAGCACTTTGGTCAACTGTGTTGTTTTACATAGCTCTAAAAATAAAAGGGGATCAGAGAACAAACGCCATTGCGTATTTTCTGGAACGGGAATAAACAGAACGGAGAAAGAAACGAAATGAACAAACAGAATGAATGAATGCAACAAATGAAGGGAATGAATGGGTGGAACAAACGAACGAACCGAAATGAACAAACGGAACGAATGATTCAAACAAAAGAACGAGCCGCCTGGTGTTCACTGAGGTCACCTTTGGTGGTTGAACCCGTCTCCATCCTCTGGGCCCTTTAAGAAGCAAACATCATGAAAAACTTTGTCTGTTTAATAAACGCTAAAGTGCTGGTATAAAACAGCCTCCGCTGGTTGGACGTCTGTGGGCTTCTTTGTCCTCTCTGTGGCTCCATTCCGGTTCCTTCTGGACCTCCATTCTCTCAGCCTCGCTGGGAAAACATTCCTGCATGTCCTCTCCAAACGGGAGTTTATGTGGTTCTGTGTGGCCTCAGTACAGTGTTCTATGATATTCTATGATACCCCGAACTCCCGTCTACCTGAAGGTTCTCCCAGAGACTCTGTGACCGGCCAACTAGCGGCACCAACACCGACCGACTTCCTCTGGGCAGCTTGTCGTTATCTGGCATATTAAAGACATTTTCCACCCCTAAGGGGAAAAAAAGCATTTAGTAACCAGCTCATGGACTGATTGGTCCGGTAACAACAGAACTAATATGCAGACTAAGCTATAGTTCAAATAAGCAGAACACTGCAGTTACCTACGAGCAGCCTAAAATGATAAAGAAATCAGTGTGAGTCATAAATTATCTAAGTTTTCAACAACGTGGGGATCTCGTCACTATATTTGCTATTGAATATGTCACCATGATGTCATGATGGCTGAATGGTTCGTGTCGCTGACTCCCACTCGGTAGGTTCAGGTTCACAGACATTCTTCCTGATTTGTGAAAAAAGACTTTTTCTGGGAAAAAAAAAGTCTTTATATTTTGTTTTTAAACCAAGTTGTGACATTAAGACAGTAGCCTGATCAGTTCTGTATGTTCAGTGCTGAACAGTGTGGACGGTCAATAAATGAATGAAGATAGGAGGAATAATAATTATGTTGAGTCTTCTCAATCTTCAATGCATTGTTCAGCATTTATCTCACATCATCATGTTTTTACTGAGATGTCGTAAAATCTGAAAGCAAACATGCCGCGGTGGAAGTTTTAGGTTTTGTATCTCAATAAATGAAACCAAAAACATAATTTTAATGGCAGAGCAGAACTTTTAATTTAAGATTTTTCAATGCAGTATTTCTTCTATTTATTTTTGTGTAAAAATATGATTCCCCTGACTAACATTATTAAACAACCTCTTATTTTACAGGATTAATGGTTCAGGATAGAGGATGAATATTTACATTGTACATTAGTTTAAAAAATCTGTTTTCCAATAAATAAATCTTCAACAACAATGAGAGATGCTTCTTACTAGAGCTTTTGTTAAGGTAAGACGGCCACGTCGTCGCCCACTACAGTTCTTTAGAGATGGTAATGGAAACCGACCCGTTCCGTTCGGTACCGTTCTGGCCCTGCTGGAAATGGGGCATTAGGCGTTGTTGTATTTTACTCTTTTGGGGCTATTTTATATACAGTTAAGCACTCAGAGGTAAAAGTCTGTTTTATATGATTCATGGTTGTAAAACACATTCTTACCAGTATTTTAATTGGGCACCTTTTGAGGAACATCAGAGCCTTGGATATTGTTGGGAGTATGTGTGACCTTTGAGGACCTCTGAGACAAAGAGTTTTATTGCAGGCTGCAAAACCAGGATGTCTGTAGATTAGAAAGTAGGGAGGAACCGGGACCATAAAACCATAAAACTCAGAATGAACTTTTGACTTGGATCCAGGAGGAGGAATGCATAATTCTGGACGGACCAGTGGTTGTCAAGACAATTTTTAAAAATGTTCTGATTGGAGCAGATTCCGAGGGAGAAGAGACGCCCAGATGATGGGAAGTTTTGGATGTGTATAAAAGTTATGACATGAAAACCATTCGTTGTCAGATGTCTTATCTGGCCCAGAGAAAATGGGCATGTTTCTCTGTAAAACTGCATATCTGTTAATCTGTTTAAAATAAAACTGAGAACTGGGAATTGGCTCCTTGTCTCTGCTTTGAACATGCACTGAATTATCTTTTTTATAAAAATTTAATTCTACAGCGTCTCTTACGGGCGCATCGTCGTGTCCTTACGCCTTGCAGAGGCGGCTTTCAGCAGCGCTTTGTCTTTAAGTCGTTTTAAATCAGCTCCTGTAATTCCCTCGTGTTCCTTATTGTTTTCTTCTGCAGTCGATATGATTATTGAGTTCAACAGGAATAATTAGGATATGTATTCAGTCATTTTCATGACTGTTGCACACACAATGCTAGCAGTTACCATTCACTTTCATTGTTTATGCTAAGCTAAGCTGTTTTTTTTTAACTCTGGGGCGTATGGCAACACACTAAATTTTACGTAGGAGTGGAATATTCCTTTAACTCGAATATATTGTGATCTGGAAAATAATAACTTGTGATAATAATCAGAGAAGAAGGCGAGCAGAATGAGGTTTCTTGGTTTTATCTCCTCCGTCTCAATAATTATGATTAAACACAGGTGATATAATGTAATGTTAGTTGTTGAAGCGTAAATGAAGGTCCAGTCTGTCACTGACCCGGTCTCTCCTCTTGTTTCCTCAGACGGAGGGAGGAGCTCAGAAGATCTGCGTGGTCCAGAGGAAAGTGACGAGCTGGAGTATCTTCCTGCTGGTCCTTCCTGACGGCTTCCTGCAGCGTTTCAGACTCAGTCCTCCCAGGGACGGTCCACTCAGAACAGAACCACTCAGGTTCTGCTGCCTCCTGCACTCTAAACACTCAATTATTCCCCGGAAACATCTGGTGGTCCTCACTGGTGCTGCCGTCGGTTATTTCCTGTTCCCCCGGATCACAAATCTCCGTTCCTCGGCTAGAACCCCTCGTTTATCCACCGTACCGACGCACAGATCTGTAGGAACAATTCTACGCATCGTCTGGTATTCATCAATCTGTACTTGTGCGTAGAGACGTTCCTAAATGTAAGTACAGCTCTAACCGTGCGCACACACTGCATCTAGTGGTAGAACGGGGGAACTGCAACGCTTTGAGAGAACATTTCTCTAATCAGTTTATCGCCTCCAAGGAGCTCATGTTGTCTGTTAGCAATATAACTACGGCTGCAGCTAACGATTATTTTCAGAATCGATTATTCTGTCAGTCAGTTTTACGATTAATCGGTTTTATTAATAATTACATTTGGCTATTACTTTCACCTATATAAATTACTACAAACAAAATGAGGTAGAATTTCATACTAATTAATGTACAGCGTATTAACAAAAATATCTCAGCCCATAATGAAGGAGGCTGACTTAGTTGGGCAATATTTAGGGGCAACATTGGGGCTCTCAGAATGAATAACCAACATTTTCATGGTCTGTTGGAGTAAATGTGGATTTTTACATGTGGATTTTCTGCTTTCAATTAAATGAACTCAAACATTTCATCAGATTTGTGAGACACAGCAGGCTGCAAAATGTGAGTCGTGCATAATTCTTCTTCTGGGAGGGAATGGGGGGGGGTGGTGACAAAGACGACTGCTGTGTTCACACTTATGATTGTGTCCTTTATTGGCATATATGGTTAAAAAAACACAATACTATTAGCTTTCCAATGATATAAAACGTATAAATTCATAGAAATTATAAATCACAATATAATAAAAAGTAAAAATGTCGAACAGGCCCATCCGCGGGCCGTCGGAACGTTGAGGGGTTACGGTAAAACGTGATTATAAAGCAACTAATCGATAACTTAATTAGTTGTCAACCATTTTAAAAATGGATTATAATCGATTAAATCGATTGGTTGTTTCAGCTCTAAAAATAACTCAAAACTTTATGTATGGATAGCAATAAACTTTAAGGATGACTTTATGTTAGAAATTTGCCAGGAAATACACGATTTAGATCTTACGCATGGCCACACAAGAGTCAAATATGATGACCAGAGAACCCCAGTAGGTGATCTGGTCCAGCTGTGAGCTGAGGGACGTTTTGTTGTATTCAGTTTGATATGGAGACATTTTTTCCTTTATTTCCAACAGGAAACGTCTCCACTGTCCCGATCGCATTCACTGCCTCTGTCACTTTCTCCTGAGCAGAGTTATTTATTTTAATGGTTCCCCCGCAGCTGATAGAACCAATCATGTTCAGGAGTAATTTATTTAATTTGCTCAAAGATGTTACGGATTTCCACAAAACTTAATGTCCGCAATTGAAACGATTGCCACGTTTTTTTTACGTCTGATCTGCAGTAGAAGCGACAGAGGAACTGGTGTCACCAAATATGGTTAATTGGGGCGTTTCTGTATGCAAATGACTGAGAACGGCCACGAACATCTGGCTACGAACCTGCGTACAAGTGAGCAACGCACATTTCATTAATCCGACTTTTGACTGTTCGTAGGAACATTCTAAAATTCGTTCGTAGGATAGAATATAGAGCAGTTTCTCCGAACGTTTGATAAATGAGGGTCCTGAGGTTCTCCTGTAGCAGCTTGGATCTACTCAGATTTCACTCAGTTCTCCTGTAGGTTCATCTGAGGAACCATATTTAACGATGTTGATGGAACCTAATTAGGGATGCACCGATACTGGTATTGGGTATCGGTGCCGATACTGTACATAAGGTCGGTATCGGTTACTTAAAATGTGGAAACTTTGCAATAATATAACAGAAAACGTTTATTTTTCACTTGAAATTTTTCTTTTAAGGTCATTTTTTAAATATTTTATTTTTATGTAATTCACCATCATTTTTTGTAACAAACAGAAAATAAAATAAAAACTGTCTTTTCGATTTATTGCATTTTTTGTGTGTAGTAGAAGTATCGGTACTGGTACTCGGTATCGGTTTGAAAAAAGTGGTGTCGCTGCATCCGTAAACCTAATGATGAGAAATAAAGAGAGAAACAGAAAAAGATGAGTATGATTTGTGTCACGAACTGTAAAAAAAAACCTGAAGAACAAAAGAGAAATCCAGGAACTCAAACTGGAACGACTGAAGCAGATCTGCTTCATGCCGACAGAATGACCCAAAATAAGTCGGTGCTGGTGTTCGTTCTGTCTCGTTGGCGTCATTGTTTCATGGTTCTTGCTTACTGACAGATCACGGTGGTTTTGCCGTGTTTCAGCAGCCTCTGCTGCCAGAAGTTTCACTTTTGAGGAAGAAATTAAGGCCGCAGAGGCTGCTGAAACATGAAAAGTTAAAAACACTTTGGTCCGTCTGTGATCAAGAACCTCTAAACAAAATGTTGGAGGACCCAGATCGCTGCTCCTTCCGCCTCCCCAGAGTGCCACCGTTGGGTCCGAACGGTAGCAGAACCGGTTCTGATGGAGCTCAACCAGAGAATGATTAAAGGTTGCTCCTTTAAGAAGCTGTAGATCATCCATGTGTTGACTGTTTCTGATATAAAGTGTCTCGATGAATCGCAGTCACACTTCCACCTCATTTAGATCCCAGTGTTTTAGACCACAGAAGGCTTTTAGTCGCATTTTGTGGACTTCCTGATAATAAGGAATTACAGTAATCCAGCTCTGAAGTAACAAATGCATGGACTAGTTTCTCTGCATCACTTCTGGACAGGATGTTTCTAATTTTAGCAATATTCCAGAGGTGAAAGAAAGAAATCCTAGAAATCTGTTTAATATGAGATTGAGATGAAATTTCCTTGTCAAAGTAACACTGTGGTTCTTTACATTACTGGAGGCCAATATAATGCCATCCAAACTAAGAACAACTTCAGCCTTTAACACATAATCATTAGGCCATGTACACACATAGCCAGATTTAAAAACCAAATATTTTCCTCAGCTGGTTTAAACAAAAAGAGAAAATCGACACATAACCGGATAAGTGTGTTCTTAAGTACATTCATAGACACGGCAAACCTGTAGGGGGCAGTAATTCTCCCGAATCCTGTGTTTCTGAGGGGAAACGTCGCACCTTAAACCTCTGGTTTCGTCCGTCCACACGGAGACATTGATTAGGTGAAAACGCAGATCTTCACTTTGGTCAGAGTGTTTGGAAAGATTCGTTTTTGGTGCCGTCAGAATCGGCGTTAGCATGTGAATGACGGGCCGAACCGGAGAAAGAATATCTTGGTTTTGTGAGACAGCCGGCTACATGTGGACAAGGCATAAATGGACAGACCTGCATAGCTTACTGGGACCCAGCCAGTGTTGGGAATGCAGCACTATGTGCATAACTGAGACATGGCTGGAGGATTTTATACACACACACATATGAATGTGCATATGCACACACACGCATATATACACAGATGTACTTATAAGGCTGTCTAAATTGATGCGCTTCTTTGGCTTCTACACGCTAACGCATGGTCGGTTCTTTCATAGAATTAACGTGATACATTTTTATCGCACTCACAGACCACCGCCCTGTTTGTCTTATAATTCAGCCCTCACCACATCCGTTCTCTTTCCTAACCAGCCCCACTATATCTGGATGGGAAGGGATTTGTTATGCAGCAGGACGTCTGTGTGGGTAAATGACATGAAAGTACATTCTTATTATTGATGTATTGGCTTTGAGTTGATATGATTAAGTTCATAAGTTGTCGGTGTGAATTTTCCTACTATCCGCTTCGGCGCAAAGAGTATAAATGCACCGTACTTATGTTACCGCTGCGTTAAAAAATGATTCAGTTAATGTGATGTTGTCTGACTTAAATTAATGCTAACTTATTAGCGGAAGTAGCTACGCATGCTCTTCATAATAAAAGCATGTGGAAGAACAGGAGTTTTATCTGCTTATGAAAAAAATGGTAAATTATGACATATGATCACTAAGTCTATATTACATTTGATTTATGTGATGTTTAACAGACTGTTGATATCCAAATGTTAATCTCCCTCCTTACGTGCACATCACCCAAACCTGTATCAGCAGCTGTGTGGAAATAATACAGAACAAAATAAATATAACAGCCTTTTCTCCGCTGTATCTTGTCATACTGTGAATGGCTTTAAGTGGAGATCTGGCAGGTATGAACCGAGTGATCCCAGTCTGAACCAGAACCTCAGTGAAAACACTTTTCTTGTACGATATTCCCATGAAGAGGATGCTCAGGGTGTTCCAACATGAATCAGAAATAGCTTTACATATAGAAAATGTTGACCAGTTAGTTTGTGTTAGCAACTGGCAGAAAGATAAAAAGGTGAAAAGCACCAGGTGTGAATGTGGAGTTCAAACCAAATATTCCTTTGATCTCTGCTATATTAAAAAATGAGCAGATTTGTCCTTTATTTACACTGAAAATTGTAGTTTTTTTTGTTAAATTCGGGGATGTTAATCGTGATTAATCGCAATTCACAGCTACCCTGTTAGTAATTAAATTACATTTTTTAATCTTTTGTCAGCCCAAATATATATAATATATGCAAAAAAATACATTTTAAGTTAAAAAAACTCTTGTTTATTTTCCCTTTTTTAATATATTCCATTTCAGGAAATTTTAACTTGTTCCATTGATGGAATTTTTTTGAGCTCATAAGCAGAAAACTGTCTTATATAGATTTTTTTTAACTCGTTTCTAGAGCAGCCTGTTTCCAGTATGTATGAAATTCTCCAGCCATGTGTGTCACATTAGCATTACTTAATAACCAAATATACCGTGACATCATTATTTCACCCCAGAAAATACATATTTAGTGGTCAATTGGTCAATACAGCAGTATCAGATAGATGGAAAGCCTATAATCGGGTTTTCAATTCAAGCTTTAGACGTTTAATTTATTCATCACTCGGTCGAAGAACAGCAAATTTCAAGAGAGAAACGCGATCAGGATCTTTAAAGATCTTTCTTTGATTTTTATGGTGGAGCTTTTGCTGCGCACCTCCCGACCAGCAGGCGGCGGTGAGACGCTAGGAACTAAATGAAACCCTCGAGGGAGTTTGAGAATGGCGTTAGCCGCTAGCCGTTAGCAGCAGAGCTCCGGGACTACGCGGCCTGCAGAACCGGGGAACCGGGAGTGGTTCTGGCCGCTCTGAGGAGCCTTTTAAGGAGCCGTTTGGATCAGAATCAGCTGGTCCAAAGGAAGCAGATGCTAAAACCTTATAAGTTTGGGTGAATCGATATCAGAGTTACGGTGGGTCCATGGAGACTCTCACCGGTACCCCCGTTGTGCTGAAGCCCCGTTGGAAGCGGGTTGTAGGCTGGACTGGCCCGGTTCCGCGACCCCGACACGGACACCGGGCCGTGTCCATTAAGGAGCTGATGGTTGTGTTCGGAGGAGGAAACGAGGGGATTGTGGACGAGCTGCACGTCTATAACACAGGTGGGTCCGAACGGGAGCCGGGTAGCAAGCTGTGGGCTTTAAGCCATTTAGCAGGTTGGGTTCTGGGCTCTTAGCCGGGGAAAGCAGCTGGCTTTGGGCTTAAAGGTGAGTGGGGGTGTGCGGGTCCTGGCATTTAACCTGCATCACGGACTGGGTGCTTGTGTTCCCTGTTCCCGGTCTCTGTGACTGCTGGGCTCCGCTTTCGCCGGAGCGTTAGCATGTAGCAGTTAGCATGTAGCTCCGACCAACCGCTCAGAGACACAGTGAAAAATGGCGCCTTTTTACTGAAAACAATGGTGACGTCACATCGCCCCGCCCACACCGAACCAGCAATAGTAAATAAAGGCGAACCATCAAACGGCGGTTTTAATGAATGTTTTTAATTTGTTTTACTTAACCGGATTTATCGGACCACATGAACCGAATCAGGTCCGGAAAATGCAGATTGAAACCAGAAAACAAAGAACCGGACATCCAGCTACCCCACTGACCGAGTGGACCCCCCCCCCTTTACGGCCCTAAGCTGGAGGACCGGAAGGTGGAAGACCGATGAAGAACAAAGGAGATATGAGTGGAAGTAAAACTAGAGACTGTTTCACTGAATGCCTACAATACCATGGTGTTAGAACCTCCATGTAGTGTTCTGTGACCCAGTTAGAACATTTAGTAGTAGTTAAAACCTTTAGTTAGAACATTTAGTTGGAACCTTCAGTTAGAACCTTCAGTTAGAACCGCTACTAAAACCTCCAGTAGAACCTTCAGTTAAAACCTCCAGTAGAACCTTTAGTTAAAACCTTTAGTTAGAACATTTAGTTAGAACATTTAGTTAGAACCTTTAGTTAAAACCTCCAGTAGAACCTTTAGTTAAAACCTTTAGTTAAAACCTTTAGTTAGAACATTTAGTTGGAACCTTCAGTTAGAACCTTTTAGTTAAAACCTCCAGTAGAACCTTTAGTTAAAACCTTTATTTAGAACCTTCAGTTAAAACCTCCAGTAGAACCTTTAGTTAAAACCTTTATTTAGAACCTTTAGTTAAAACCTCCAGTCGAACCTTTAGTTAAAACCTCCAGTAGAACCTTCAGTTAAAACCTTTAGTTAGAACATTTAGTTGGAACCTTCAGTTAAAACCTTTAGTTAGAACATTTAGTTAAAACCTTTAGTTAAAACCTTTAGTTAGAACATTTAGTTGGAACCTTCAGTTAAAACCTTTAGTTAGAACATTTAGTTAAAACCTTCAGTTAAAACCTTTAGTTAGAACATTTAGTTAAAACCTTTAGTTAGAACCTTTTAGTTAAAACCTCCAGTAGAACCTTTAGTTAAAACCTTTAGTTAGAACATTTAGTTGGAACCTTTAGTTAAAACCTTTATTTAGAACATTTAGTTAGAACCTTTAGTTAAAACCTTTAGTTGAACGTTTTTGAACCTTTAGTTAGAACCTTCAGTTAAACCTTTAGTTAAAACCTCCAGTAGAACCTTTAGTTAAAACCTTTATTTAGAACCTTTAGTTAAAACCTTTAGTAGAACCTTTAGTTAGAACCTTTAGTTAGAACCTTCAGTTAGAACCTTCAGTTAAAACCTTTAGTTAGAACCTTCAGTTAGAACCTTCAGTTAAAACCTTTAGTTAGAACCTGTATTCTTCCAGTTAGAACCTTCAGTTAAAACCTTTAGTTAGAACCTTTAGTTAGAACATTTAGTTAGAACCTTCAGTTAAAACCTTTAGTTAAAACCTCCAGTAGAACCTTTAGTTAAAACCTTTATTAAAACCTTGTTAGAACCTCAGTTAAACTTTATTAGAACTATTAAACAAAACCTAACCTTTAGTTAAAACCTTTATTTAGAACCTTCAGTTAGAACCTTAGTTAAAACCTTTAGTTAGAACCTTTAGTTAAACATTTAGTTAGAACCTTCAGTTAAAACTTCAGTTAAAACCTCGTAGACCTTTAGTTAAACCTTTATTTAGCATTTAGAACCTTTAGTTAGAACCTTTAGTTAGAACCTTCTAGTTAGAACCTTTAGTTAAAACCTTTAGTTAGAACCTTCAGTTAAACCTTCAGTTAAAACCTTTAGTTAGAACCTTTCAGTTAGAACCTTCAGTTAAAACCTTTAGTTAGAACCTTTAGTTAGACATTTAGTTAGAACCTTCAGTAAAACCTTTAGTTAAAACCTCCAGTAGAACCTTTAGTTAAAACCTTTAGTTAGAACCTTTAGTTAAACCTTTAGTTAGAACCTTCAGTTAAACCTTTAGTTAGAACCTTCAGTTAAACCTTTAGTTAGAACCTCCAGTAGAACCTTTAGTTAAAACCTTTATTTAGAACCTTCAGTTAGAACCTTCAGTTAAAACCTTTAGTTAGAACCTTTAGTTAGAACATTTAGTTAGAACCTTCAGTTAAAACCTTTAGTTAGAACCTTCAGTTAGAACCTTCAGTTAAAACCTTTAGTTAGAACCTGTATTCTTCCAGTTAGAACCTTCAGTTAAAACCTTTAGTTAGAACCTTTAGTTAGAACATTTAGTTAGAACCTTCAGTTAAAACCTTTAGTTAAAACCTCCAGTAGAACCTTTAGTTAAAACCTTTAGTTAGAACCTTTAGTTAAACCTTTAGTTAGAACCTTCAGTTAAACCTTTAGTTAGAACCTTCAGTTAAACCTTTAGTTAGAACCTCCAGTAGAACCTTTAGTTAAAACCTTTATTTAGAACCTTCAGTTAGAACCTTTAGTTGGAACCTTTAGTTAGAACATTTAGTTAGAACCTTCAGTTAAAACCTTCAGTTAAAACCTCCAGTAGAACCTTTAGTTAAAACCTTTATTTAGAACCTTTAGTTAGAACCTTTAGTTGGAACCTTCAGTTAAAACCTCCAGTAGAACCTTTAGTTAAAACCTTTAGTTAGAACATTTAGTTGGAACCTTCAGTTAAAACCTTTAGTTAGAACATTTAGTTAAAACCTTTAGTTAAAACCTTTAGTTAGAACATTTAGTTGGAACCTTCAGTTAAAACCTTTAGTTAGAACATTTAGTTAAAACCTTCAGTTAAAACCTTTAGTTAGAACATTTAGTTAAAACCTTTAGTTAAAACCTTCAGTTAAAACCTCCAGTAGAACCTTTAGTTAAAACCTTTAGTTAGAACATTTAGTTGGAACCTTTAGTTAAAACCTTTATTTAGAACATTTAGTTAGAACCTTTAGTTAAAACCTTTAGTTAGAACCTTTAGTTAAACCTTTAGTTAGAACCTTCAGTTAAACCTTTAGTTAGAACCTCCAGTAGAACCTTTAGTTAAAACCTTTATTTAGAACCTTTAGTTAAAACCTCCAGTAGAACCTTTAGTTAAAACCTTTAGTTAGAACCTTCAGTTAGAACCTTCAGTTAAAACCTTTAGTTAGAACCTTCAGTTAGAACCTTCAGTTAAAACCTTTAGTTAGAACCTGTATTCTTCCAGTTAGAACCTTTAGTTAAAACCTTTAGTTAGAACCTTTAGTTAGAACATTTAGTTAGAACCTTCAGTTAAAACCTTTAGTTAAAACCTCCAGTAGAACCTTTAGTTAAAACCTTTATTTAGAACCTTTAGTTAGAACCTTTAGTTGGAACCTTCAGTTAAAACCTCCAGTAGAACCTTTAGTTAAAACCTTTATTTAGAACCTTCAGTTAGAACCTTTAGTTAGAACCTTTAGTTAGAACCTTTAGTTAGAACCTTCAGTTAAAACCTTTAGTTAAAACCTCCAGTAGAACCTTTAGTTAAAACCTTTAGTTAGAACCTTTAGTTAAAACCTCCAGTAAAACCTTTAGTTAAAACCTTTAGTTAGAACCTTCAGTTAAAACCTTTAGTTAGAACCTGTATTCTTCCAGTTAGAACCTCTATGATCCAGTTAGAATCTTATGTTAGAGCCTCTTCTTTAGCTGTTCTCCCCGTTAGAACCTCTATGATAAAACTGATTCCGTGAGAACCAACATGAAGTTTCTAATCCTCCATTAAGGATGCCATCAGGTTCTACCTGTGGTTCCACCTCACAGTTGATCCCTAACCCTTAGATCTCCATGGAGAACCATGTTTTATCGTCTCCACAAACACCAGAAAATCTCCATCTTCCACCTGTTCCTGCAGCGTCTCCGGCGTTCCGCCTGGTTGGTTCTGGTTCCCCCTGGTATTCCCCAAACGACCTTGGTTGTTCAGATCAATCAGCCGGTTGTGGAACAGAATTATTCTGATCGGTTCTGGTGGTCAGCAGAACCTTCGTGTTTGGACCAGAACCAGAACAGGGTTTTACGTGGTTTCTAAAGCAGAGTGTGGCGCGTTGATGTTGTCTGACGTGGGTCATGTGATTAACCACAAGCCCCGCCCCCCCCCAGCTACCAACCAATGGTTCATCCCGGCGGTGCGCGGCGACGTCCCCCCAGGCTGCGCCGCCTACGGCTTCGTCTGCGACGGGACGCGGCTGCTGGTGTTCGGGGGGATGGTGGAGTACGGCAAATACAGCAACGAGCTCTATGAGCTGCAGGTCAGTGACATCACTGTGGGGGCGGGGCCACAGGATGCCCCCTGTTGGTAGTGTCGACTAACCGCACTGTGGCGCCCCCTGCAGGCCAGCCGTTGGGAGTGGAAACGTCTGAAGGCCAAACCCCCAAAGAAGGGCCCACCCCCGTGCCCTCGCCTTGGGCACAGCTTCTCTCTGATTGGCTCCCGATGTTACCTGTTTGGCGGCCTGGCCAACGACAGCGAGGACCCTAAGAACAACATTCCCAGGTAGGAACCGCCCGGCCCTCACCTGGCCGCCTTCGCGCTCCGAGCCTCGGCCTGACCGCCGTCCCCTCCCCCTCAGGTATCTGAACGACCTGTACTGTCTGGAGCTGCGGCCCGGTTCCACCGCGGTCAGCTGGGAGATCCCGCCCACATCCGGACCGCCGCCGCCTCCCAGAGAGAGCCACACGGCGGTGATGACAAGCAGGGGCGGAGTCAGCAGACTGATCATCTACGGCGGGATGAACGGCTGCCGACTGGGGGACCTCTGGGTCCTGGACGTAGGTGAGACGCCTGTTCTACCTGTTGCCATGGGGAAAGGCTAGCGGTAAACTCATTCTGATGGTTCTACCTGAATAGCTGTTGCCAGATGTTACGACAGATGTTCTGGATGCATGCTGCTCTGTATTCTCATGTCCTGATTGGTTCTTTTCCTGATGATGTCACAGAAACTCTGGTGTGGAGCCAACCAGCTCTCAGTGGGACCCCGCCCCTCCCCCGCAGCCTGCACTCTGCCACCGTCATCAACAACAAGTACTGCTGCACACACTGCATAGAACCACTGCGTAGAACCACTGCGTTGAACCAGTCTAGAACCACTGCGTAGAACCAGTCTAGAACCACTGCGTAGAACCAGTCTAGAACCACTGCGTAGAACCAGTCTAGAACCACTGCGTTGAACCAGTCTAGAACCAGTCTAGAACCACTGCGTTGAACCAGTCTAGAACCACTGCGTTGAACCACTGCGTAGAACCAGTCTAGAACCACTGCGTTGAACCAGTCTAGAACCAGTCTAGAACCACTGCATAGAACCACTGCGTTGAACCAGTCTAGAACCACTGCGTTGAACCAGTCTAGAACCACTGCGTAGAACCAGTCTAGAACCACTGCGTAGAACCAGTCTAGAACCACTGCTCTAGAACCAGTCTAGAACCACTGCGTAGAACCAGTCTAGAACCACTGCGTAGAACCAGTCTAGAACCACTGCGTAGAACCAGTCTAGAACCACTGCGTAGAACCAGTCTAGAACCACTGCTCTAGAACCAGTCTAGAACCACTGCGTTGAACCAGTCTAGAACCAGTCTAGAACCACTGCGTTGAACCAGTCTAGAACCACTGCGTTGAACCAGTCTAGAACCACTGCGTAGAACCAGTCTAGAACCAGTCTAGAACCACTGCGTTGAACCAGTCTAGAACCACTGCGTAGAACCAGTCTAGAACCACTGCGTTGAACCAGTCTAGAACCAGTCTAGAACCACTGCATAGAACCACTGCGTTGAACCAGTCTAGAACCACTGCGTTGAACCAGTCTAGAACCACTGCGTAGAACCAGTCTAGAACCACTGCGTAGAACCACTGCGTAGAACCACTGCGTAGAACCAGTCTAGAACCACTGCGTAGAACCAGTCTAGAACCGCTGCGTTGAACCACTGCGTAGAACCACTGCGTAGAACCACTGCGTTGAACCAGTCTAGAACCACTGCGTAGAACCAGTGTAGAACCACTGCGTAGAACCAGTGTAGAACCGCTGCGTTGAACCACTGCGTAGAACCAGTCTAGAACCACTGCGTAGAACCACTGCGTAGAACCAGTCTAGAACCACTGCATAGAACCACTGCGTAGAACTAGTCTAGAACCACTGCGTAGAACCACTGCGTAGAACCAGTCTATAACCACTGCGTAGAACCAGTCTAGAACCACTGCATAGAACTAATCAAGAACCACTGCATAGAACCATTGCATAGAACCACTGCGTAGAACCACTGCGTAGAACTATTGCATAGAACCACTGCGTAGAACCAGTCTAGAACCACTGCGTAGAACCACTGCGTAGAACCACTGCTTAGAACCAGTCTAGAACCACTGCGTAGAACCACTGCGTAGAACCCGTCTAGAACCACTGCTCTAGAACCAGTCTAGAACCACTGCGTTGAACCAGTCTAGAACCAGTCTAGAACCACTGCGTTGAACCAGTCTAGAACCACTGCGTTGAACCAGTCTAGAACCACTGCGTAGAACCAGTCTAGAACCAGTCTAGAACCACTGCGTTGAACCAGTCTAGAACCACTGCGTTGAACCAGTCTAGAACCACTGCGTAGAACCAGTCTAGAACCAGTCTAGAACCACTGCGTTGAACCAGTCTAGAACCACTGCGTTGAACCAGTCTAGAACCACTGCGTAGAACCAGTCTAGAACCAGTCTAGAACCACTGCGTTGAACCAGTCTAGAACCACTGCGTAGAACCAGTCTAGAACCACTGCGTAGAACCAGTCTAGAACCAGTCTAGAACCACTGCGTAGAACCAGTCTAGAACCACTGCGTTGAACTAATCAAGAACCACTGCGTAGAACCACTGCATAGAACTAATCAAGAACCACTGCATAGAACCATTGCATAGAACCAGTCTAGAACCACTGCGTAGAACCAGTCTAGAACCACTGCGTAGAACCAGTCTAGAACCACTGCGTAGAACCAGTCTAGAACCACTGCGTTGAACCACTGCATAGAACTAATCAAGAACCACTGCATAGAACCACTGCATAGAACCAGTCTAGAACCACTGCGTAGAACCAGTCTAGAACCACTGCGTAGAACCACTGCATAGAACTAGTCTAGAACCACTGCATAGAACCACTGCATAGAACTAATCAAGAACCACTGCATAGAACTAGTCTAGAACCACTGCGTAGAACCAGTCTAGAACCACTGCGTAGAACTACTGCATAGAACTAGTCTAGAACCACTGCATAGAACCAGTCTAGAACCACTGCATAGAACCACTGCATAGAACTAGTCTAGAACCACTGCGTAGAACTACTGCATAGAACTAGTCTAGAACCACTGCATAGAACCACTGCATAGAACCAGTCTAGAACCACTGCATAGAACCACTGCGTAGAACTAGTCCAAAACCACTGCAGTGCATAGGAACACTGCACAGATTCCATCTAGAACCACTACTTAGAAACTGTCTGGAAACTTTGCACAGAACCGCTCAGGGAACCGCTACTTAGAACCACTGCATACACTGTCTAGAATTAACGTACTTCAAAGAACCATTGCATGAAACCCATTAAGACCCACACATAGAACCATTACTTAGAACCAGTCTTGAACCAGTTAACAGAACCAGTCTAGAACCACAGCAGAACCGGGTCCACGCTCCTGTGTGTGTGGCAGGATGTACGTGTTCGGAGGATGGGTTCCTCTCCTCGGAGACGATGTTAAGATGGGAACTCACGAGAAGGAGTGGAAGTGCACCAACAACCTGGCCTGCCTCAACCTGGGTACTCACTCACCTCTCCGCACACACCTACCTGTCCACACAGGTGCGCCCACTCAGCCGTGTGTGTCTTCGCAGAGACGATGTGCTGGGAGACGGTTCTGATGGACGGCGATGAGGAGAACCTGCCCAGAGCGCGGGCGGGTCACTGCAGCGTGGCCATAAACTCCCGCCTCTTCATGTGGAGCGGCAGGGACGGCTACCGGAAGGCCTGGAACAACCAGGTGTGCTGCAAGGACCTGTGGTACCTGGAGACAGGTGAGGACGGACCCGCCGGCCCGTTTTAGCTTCTTATTAGTTCTGCTGGAGGTTCTAGGATCCAGAACCTTCCGGTCCGGTCTCACCTGAGAGGTGTGTTCGTCTCCCTCAGAGCGTCCCGCGGCGCCGACCCGGGTCCAGCTGGTCCGGGCCAACACCGCCTCCCTGGAGGTGAGCTGGGGGCCGTCCAAGACCGCCGACACCTACCTGCTGCAGCTGCAGAGGTACGACGTTCCGGCCACGCCCGCTTCTGGCCCTGCCCCGGCTCCTGGGAGCCAATCAGCTGCAGGTAAGTCCACCTGCTCAGGTAGGAGTGCGAGCGTGGCTCCTCCTCACCTGCGGTTGTGTTTCTGCAGCCGTCCTGAAGGTGGCGGCAGCTCCAGGTGGAGCCGTCAGATTGACCACGCCCACAATCGCCTCGTCGACACTTCCTGCAGGTGTGGCGCTGCCGACCCAGCCCGGTCAGACGGTGAGGACGAACCAGTTTCCGCGGTAACCCTTACACCATCGTAGACTGCTAGCTGATGCCCCTCCCCCTGTCTGCTCTCAGCCAATCGGCAGCAGCCCTCAGATGAGTGGCATGGCGGCGCTGGCGGCGGCGGCTGCAGTGACCCAGAAGATCCCTCCGTCCTCTGCAGCGAGCCAGACGGTGAGTTACCGTGGTGACGGTTCTGGTTCTGCTCGGGGGTGCGCTGGGTGATGACATCATCGTCTTGATTGCAGGTCACCAACTCCGCCACGCGTCTGTTAAAGACGGCCGCCGCTCAGGTGGGCGGGGCTTCGGCTGTCTCCGTCCCCGGGACGCCGAGCCGGCCAATCATCACCGTGCAAAGGTCGGGCTCTGTGATGGTCTCCCAGCAGCCACAGGTGGTCACGACAGTGGTGGGCGGAGTCACGAAGACCATCACCATCGTAAACAGCCCCGTGAGCCTGGGAGGGGGCGGGGCTTTGGTGAGTGATTGTTGCCATCATGTCAAATCGACTAGTTATGAACATTCTCACTTTCCACATTACAGGAGATTGTAGCGCTGCCACAAACCATTATTTTTTAATAAACGACTAATCGTCTGTTATGTTGCCGATTAGTCGATTAATCGGATCAGCCATAAATTGTATCTTATCGCAGAAGATGCTCAAATATATACACCATTAGCTACTAAATATTAAAAAACATTGCTAAAGCAGACATGACGCCCTCAGGGAAATAAGATCACTGCTGGTAATGTTACCGATTTCAATATAAGTTATTATGTTTTCCATTTAATAAACTCTCGCTTTGTTCAGCCTTTTCATAGTTTTTATGTCCATGAGACCAACAGGTTATTGGGCTGCTGCCATAAACAGAAATAAATGAACCAGCTTACTGCACTCCTACAATTGTATCGACCTTTCACCTCTGCTTTGATGTGTTGTAGGCAGCGTCAGCGCTACGATGTCTGCTTTAAACGGATCAGAACCAGCAACCATCCAGGTTCTGGTGACATGAGAGAAAAGCTGCAATAAATATGAAAAGCTGCACATTTAAATCGATCCATGAATGTCCCAGACAGAACACGCAAAGCCGACATGTACGGGTAAAACGATGTTCAGTCAGCCTACTGTTGGTGTTAGCATTAGCAGCTAACGTGCTAACTAGCTTAGCCGTACCGGGCTTCCTGGTAAGATGCTGGAGCATTAACGCCGTCCTGCCGCGGTAAGCAGGTTCTACCTGGTGAATTGAGGATTACAGATGCTTCTTTAAACATCAGAGCTCCGTTTTTCGTCTCGCTGTGGCAGTTTGGGCTTTTCTGGTGTCGTGCTAGAACTGATCCGGAGTCCCGGTGCTGCTGCGCATGTGCGTCAGGGGCAGAGGGGCAGACAGAGCCATAGGCGGAGAGCAGTGAGCGATACAGCCGCAGTTTTAAGAGAAAAACGAAGCTTTTTTTATTTAAAAAAAAAACCCAATGATGTCGACAGATAGATATATTGTCGACATTTCTGGTTGTCGACATTGTCATGGCAAATCAATTAATAATGGTAGACCTACAGGAGAAGAACTTCAAAAAGTTCAAAATTACTATGCTAAAAACCGGAGATTTCCTGTTTGTCACAGGAAGTGACCTTTGACCCATGATGTCACGTCCTCCAATGCACTTCCCATTGAAAATATCTTTCTCAATGGGTGCTTCTCATTTCTTATTTGTGCATCCTCGTTTCCTTTCCTCGGTTCCGTTCCTCGTGTCTTAGCTCTACCTCTTCAGGATGCGAGGGAAGGACACAGGGAAAAGACGCGAAGGACGGAGGAAAGGAAGCAAGTCAAATGATATATCCTCGCTCCCTTTGGCGTCACTCCAAAGCGTCGTCAAGTAATGATGACTATGCACCGCTGCAAATACTCAACATATTAAAAAGAATTAACTACAGGCCTAAATTAAAATCATTCTCTATTCCCTATTTATCAATATAAGAGGCATTAATTAAACAATTAAAAGCAAGCCAGTAAAATCAAGAAACGTAATAAACAGAATTAAAACTGTGCTGAAAATTACACATTATACATCGAAATTAAAGGCATTGTCAAAAAATAACCCACATTCATGCTTAATACTCACATTTATGTGTGTTTGAATGTTCTGCCATGGTTAGCACTTAGAGCAGATGTGAAGGGGGAGGAGAATTTATACGTGCTTCACATTAAGTCGATAAAAGACTTCCGCATAGGATACACCTCATGAAGCCTCCTCCCTCCTCGATCCTCGCTGTGCAATTGGAGAATTGAGATGTCCTTCAAGATGGGTGAGCTCGATCGGTTTCCGGGTCATGGGATGGAGGAAGGAGGAGAGAGGAGACGAGGATGGATACTGAGAAGCACCCAATTTATGCTTAAGAGTCTTAACATTTTAATCAACACCTTACCTGAGCCAGTAGGAAACAGATTACATCTTCTACTGTCTCACGTTTTCAACAAAATGGAAACTTTGCAAAAAAGTCAGTTTCTCTAACTGTTGTTTGAACCAGTTCTGATAATTGCTGCATCGAATAGCCAAAGGAAAGCTGAAAACGGCAATAGGTTATGGAGGGGTTGGACTTTATCTTTACCATTGGAAACGGCCCACAAGAAGAAGCTTATCCAAACACAGAAAGGAAAGGATTACGCAGCGTTACGCACAGTAAGTAACCCATCGAGTGCTGGGTCAAAACACAATTATTATAATAATTACATTTTATTGTTATTTTAAAATATTTTCAGGCTCAGTATTCCACAAAATTCTGTTTGGCATCTAAATGAAATGTTTTGTGCAGAAATTACAAGAGAGAAAACGGGAGATGAATAAGCATTTAAACAATCTGTCTATATGTACAAAATATACATTAAGAATATTTTACTTCATATCCATTTTCATACACCAGTAATCTTAAAACACATTTAGCCCTACAAAAAGTGTCAGTAATATTATTGACAAAAAACTGCTACAAACATTTGATTAGTAATTTAGTCAAAAACATATTATTGATCAATTTATTCCATTATGTAAACCAGCTGTGTAATGTTCCTTGATGTGGGCAGATGCTATTAATTTAAAAGTCTGATAATAGTTAACGTAACATCAATGACTGAGAGAGTTTGTACTTTTAAACTTAAATCAGCGTAAAATAGCAGAATACGAACTAAAGTAGAGAACAACTTCTGTTTTACTTGTGTTATAAGTAGAGGAACGTATGAAAGACAACAAACTGATATTAGGGATGTAAGAAAATATCGATAATACCTAAATATGTCGCAATATTTTGTGTCACGGAACTGCATCCATATTCAAAAGCCAAGTTGTTGGGGTTTTTTCAGGAATTTGAATGGAACCATTAATGACAGTAATTTTTGTGATGAAAATAAAAGTATAACTGGTAGCTGGAGGCTGTTATTCGTTCCAGTGGATCGACTAGATTTAGCAGTAAAACAGGATTTTATTACGTATGAAACAGGTTGGAGGTTTTGGAATGCTGTGACGTTGTTCTAAAATACATCGTCTTCGTCATGGTAACATGTCATATCGTCAGCTTTGTATCGTGATACACATCGTATCGGAACATTTTTTCCTGATCTAATAATATCTGTCCCAGTTGTGATAACTTGACTAACATCTGCTGCTTCCTTTTCCAGATCGGTAATCTTGGAAACCTGGGGAAGATGGTGTCGGTGGTCCAGACCAGACCAGTGCAGAGCACAGTAGTTACTGGGCAGACTGGGAGCAGCCCAGTCACTCAGATCCTCCAGGTAAGAGAACAGGTTAGAGCCGGTTAGAACTTAACGACCGGTTCCCAGCGGTTCTCTGAGATTAGTTCTAGCAGAACTCCAGGTCACAGGAAGTGACATGATTGTGCCGAGTGTCGTCCTGATTTATCCGCCACATTAGAACCACACAGGTTCTGTTTAACCATTGATCCTCTAGTTCCAGGGAAGCCGCTGGTTATTAAAGTAAAAAAAAAGCCATGGATCCGGTAGAGTCAAATTTAAATTTCCGAATAAAATTATAGCCTTACATTTCGCTTCTTATTGTTGGATAATTAACAAACATCATTTGTTTTAGATTTGACATCTATAATTAAACTTTACGGCATTATGAAGTTTGTTCACACATGAACCTCTCCGTTCATTTCGCCCAGCGCCAGATTTCCCCCCCGTCATAAACTAGGATGTTTATCGTTAAAATGAATTCAAACGTAAAAAAAGAAACCTGCAGTTAGATAAGACCGATCTTTTCTTAGCTACACATCGTTCTTCATCTTACAAATCTCCTTTTAACGGGGGGAAAAAGGCAGCAGGTAGTCTGTAACTACGCTGTAGCTTTAACACTTGTGGTGCATTTAAGGAGCGTTCAAAAAGTCTGAGTTAAAAAACGTATGACATTTAAATGTATAACAAAAAAACCTTAAAATGATGCCATAAGTCAAAAACTGTTTGATTGTGGTTGGCAAGCAACGATGGATGCATACTAAATATGCCGTACTTATTTTTACAAAGTATTAACAGGTAATTCCATTTATTTTTCAACCTGGACCTTATCTTTTGCCATTTTTATGTGTATTCACTCACGTTAGTTTGGAGCCAGTCTGAGGCGTTCAGCAGTTTATTATAGAAAACTATAATATATAATATTGGTCACATTTTACAGTTTTCATCAGTTAAAAGGGCATTTAACTCTGTAGGCGCCAGGGTTTATTTCTATAAAATATTCAATATTAATATCAGTAGTTCAAAATGTAGCTTTATTTGTTTGGAATACTTTTACGGACTTTTATCTTTTTTACTTTGTTTAAAACGTACTTTATTTTGAATATGTATGTATTATTTCTCTATATAGGCCTATATATTTTCTACATATGTATTTTTAGTATTTCTACGCATTTATTTCAAGAACAGGAGGACATATCTGTTTATTTCCTTTGTTATGATGCCCCATTAGTTTATTGAATACATAAAAGAAAGGAAATTATTGGGCTCAGAATTTTCCAGATCCCCAAAATAACCAACAGGCTCATCATATTATCTGATCCCCTATTGATGATCTTCATCAAACCCTTCCTCAAACCTCCCCATCGTCGTCATCTGCAGCGGGAAAGTAAACTTTTCTGCTGTTTACCAGCTTATTAGCGGTCTGATTTCTCTCGTGTTTTTTCACCGTGTCTGCTGTTATTTCCTCTGATTTTTTACATTCCTGCTTCTTCTGTCACGTTTAGCGTGGATGTGACCAGCCGGCTACCCGATCACATAACTTTATCCCAGCAGGAGAACGTGATGAACAGGACCAGCTGCTGTTCGCTGTTTGAATTTAGCTTTCTTTCGCCCTGATCCACTGAACATCTTGATCAGAGGGTAAATATTCCTCTGCAGAATCTGAATCAGCCGTTACTTCCCAGCGGGGAACTCAGACGTCTCGGCATCATAAGTTTTATCTTTCTAAATCTCGTTCTCTCTATGCTGTGACAGCAGCCGCTGCATGCTGTCTCTTCCGCTCGCGGAGCTGAATAAAAAGCTGATTTACTCCAAAGGGTTCCACGGTAACACACCCAAAAATGTGGCTTAAATTAAAGTTACAGATGTTCACCTTCTCCTGATGTGAAGCAGTAATTAAATTAGCGGTCGTATCTGCAGCTGTGGCTCGTTAAAGGCAGCAATATTGCAGCCAGGACGCATAAAGAGTTAAAGTCATTTTATTTTACTAAGGTTTATGTGACAATGTAGCCTCTAACTCTGCTTGGGTTTCAAACAATTTAAGTGGTTGGTGAAAAATAAAATATAATCACAAATAAAAACATTGCAACTTTTGACAAAAGGTTTTTCACAAAAAGTGTGGGGACTGTTTCATTTTGGCAAAAACATAATTACTGTGAAATTAAAGTATTTAATTTGAAGTTGAGTTGAGAAAACAGTGGAAGTTTCTATATTTCACTACTTCAAACCTGGAGGTACGTTGCAGTTCCACTTCCCTGCCCTAAGGGGGGGTGCTCACCTTCAGATTTCTGTAAAGAGCTCCTCCTCTTGCTGTCAGACGAAGGGGGCGCTTCCTGCCGGGACGGTCCTGAAGCTGGTGACGTCAGCAGACGGGAAGCAGACCGCCATCCTGACCTCGCCGCCGGCAGGATCCAACAAACCCGCCACCATCATCAAGACCATCCCGCTTTCCGCCCTGCAGGGGGCTGCAGGTACGCCGCACACACACCTGAGCCACTCCCAATGAGACGGCGCGCTAACGGAAGCTCCGCCCTCCCCGCAGGTGGGAACAGTCCCATCACCATCCTGACCACCAAGGCGGGAACAACCGAGAAGCTGATCAGCGCCGTCCCCAGGATGTCTGTCGGCGGCCAGCAGGTAGGTTACAGGCTGAGGCCACGCCCCCGTGGACAGGTGAGGCGTCTCCAGGTGTTCACCCCTCTGTGTGTGTGTGTGTGGTCAGGTGGTGCTGAAAGGAGCCCCCGGGATGGCGGGCACCATCGTCAGAACCGTCCCGATGAGCGGACTCAGACTGGTGCCTACAGCCGGCGCCGTCAAACCCGCCGCCACCACGCTGGTCGTCAAGGGAACCACAGGTAAAGCCTGTGCAGGTGAGGCAGCGGCTCTATAGCTACGCCTCCTCCACTGTTAATTTTGTTGGCCAAATATTTTTCCTCTTTATTTTCGTCACGACATTAAAGAAACACATACATCGCAGAAAGACGATGTCTAAATCGATCTACGTTTTCGTCTACGAATAAAAGACGAGACGAAATCCAATAAGCTGACGGATAAGACGTAAGGGACAGACAAAAATACCAATCAACAAGTGGAAGAGGCGGGGCTAGCTGAGAAGGGAGCCAATCAGTCGCCTTACTGAGACCTGACGCCAAGCACTGTTTGAATAAACTCCCGGGAACGCAACAGCTGATCACGTAGAAACCGTTAATGGCTGAAAGAAGAAGAAAAAAAACAGAATCGAGAGCAAAAATGCGGAGCAGCTTTTTGTGGAGAGAGAACGAGAGTCAGAAGGGGCAGAATTTAATATTCTCTCCAAGGTAAATTCACTTAGACATTTAGTTTTAGTGAGATAAATTTGAAGACTAGAATGCGCTAACATTGTTAGAGTGGTAACTATGACGACCTGAAAAGTACTTAATAACCGCGTTAGCTTTGTTACATTTCTGAATTAGGCTGAAGTTGGTTTCAGGTTTCCAGCTTCCTGTTGGGAAAATGGTTGAAGGATAATTACACATAATTTATCTCTGCCGAGCGTCTTTAGCCTGCTCTAGTTTAAAAAACGACTTTACCTACGACTAGGCCTGGGCAAAAAAATCGATTTTAATGAATTAGTTCGACTTTTTCTTGGTTCTTAGTTTTTGTGTAATGGCACGTTTTTGGCTCCTCGCAGCTTCCGTAGCTGAATTGGTATGAGTTTACAGTGACAGAGGTGGAGCAAGAGACCGCAAACTGCTAGAGTTGCCTAAAACCCATCGCAGTGAAAGGCAGCAGCACCACAAACCTTTTCCTACACCTGAAACTGAGACATTCAGCCAAATATGAAAAATGAGTTTTGATGATTATTTTATTTTGGATTTGGGAAGGGTGGGGTTTGTGGGTTAATTTTAACCTGTAAAGGACTTTGAGAAGCTTTTGTAATTTGAAAAGCACTTTATAAATAAAGTTTGATTGATTGATAGAATTAGCCAAAGCTAACTATAGCAGCTGCTGCTCCACCTGAGATGAGTGGGGGGGGGGGGTGCGCAGCAGCTCGGCTGCTGAGTAAGGTTCGTCAGGTAGAAGTAGGAGATAGGTGGGAGTGGGTAGTTCAGCAACTCCAATAATTACCAGCAGAGACTCAAACATTATTCAAACATAAGTGGATGAGTCAAAGCAACACTTCAGTTTTTAATGAGTAATTAACATTTTATCAGGATGTTACACGTTATAAAGTCAGTTTTGCATAATACCCCCTCTTTAAAAAAAAAAAAAATACATTTACCGTATTTGGGAATGTGTTATTGTGTAGTTAACGCTATTTATTTCTACAATATGTGAGATGTATATTTTTCATAATTGAGATATATTTATCCGTAGCTGATCAGTGATGGTTGGCATGGTTTGGGCTTTGTGTATTAAATTACACCTCCATGGAGATATGTTTCACAATAGCTGAAAATTATTTTGTTTAAAGAAAAGTGTGAATTTTGTCGCATAATATTAAACTTAAAATACATCTTGACTGAAACTAAAATTAATTTTAGTCAAAAGACCAAAACATTTTTTTGTCTGCAGGCGTCTCCTCCACCGCCTCGATGGGAGGAGCCAACACGTCTTTGGCCACGCCCATCACCACCCTGGCGACCGTTGCCGCGTTGGCCGGCCGGGTTACCATGGCAACCGCCCCTACCTCAGGACCCAGACAGGTACCGCACTGTACGCCGTTCTCATATTGGCTAACCCGCCGTTAGCTCTGGTTCCCACAGCAGTCGTGCCGTTTCCTGTCCGCAGGTGACCCTGATCACGACGCCGAGCGGCGCCGAGCCTCAGTCGCTGGTCCAGGACCTGCCCGTCTCCATCATGGCCTCTCCCACCTCGGAGGACCCGGGGAGCACCACCACAACCACCACCGCCGCCGACACAGGTACACACCTGCAGTAAGAACCCGTAGAACACCTGCAGAGCTCAGGTGTGATCAGAGGAGTTATCAGGTGTATGTGATCTCATCAAACCAAGCAGCGGTGACCCAGGTGTGCTCCGACCCTCCCTGTGAGACCCACGAGACCGGAACCACAAACACCGCCACCACAGCTGGAGCCGGAGGAGTCCAGCAGGTAAGGACACACCTGTCAGGTGATCCCTGATCATTGGTACAGGTGTTGTAATCACCTCTATGTGTTTCCAGATGTGCTCCAACCCCCCCTGTGAGACTCACGAGACCGGAACCACAAACACCTCCACCGTGGCTTCGGCGAGCATCAACCAGCAGCTGCAGGTGAGACGATCTGTAAACTCAGGGAGGCGGAGTTTATGGGAAGCCCGGCCCTTCTACTTCCTGTCCATGGGTCCCCTGCTGCCAAAAAATTAATGAGTCAGTGGAGCAACGAAAATGATTTTCTGATCCCGTTGGAAATGCGCCGTGATTCGATCGTATGATGTCCGTGAATTTTAAAGACACATTTTCGTACAGATATACCTCTGATTTTCAACCGGCGGCAAAAGTTACTTTAGGTTTTGTGTAAAAGCATTTATCAGACTACAACTGAGGAAGGAGGAGAAAAATGGCCGTAGGCTCCAGGATGAAGGAATATTCATTAAACATGGAGAAAACTTCTATAAATGTGACCATGTAGAAAGTAGTAGTAGGAGAAACAGTCAGTAAGTGAGAGCCAGCATGGAGGAGAAGCTCTACAACGTTTCTGGGAGGGTTTTAGTGCTAGCTAGCATTAGCTAGCACTAGCTCCAGACGACATATATGGAACTTCTGATTCGTGGGCAATTTAAAATCAAATAAATCCTAAATCACTTGAAAAACACAGTCAAAACACACATCATTAGTTATCTTTTAACTCGTTTGTCGCCAGCGTTCTTTATATTAAATATTCCATTAATACAAAGAAAACTTTATTGGTGCGTGTTAACTCCAAGTGATACGTAGTATCTAAAATAGTGATTTATAAGGTGATAGGTCATTTTACGTTCATGAACTAATTATAATATAAAACATTATTGTTACAGCAGATACACGATTGTTAATCCATAAAATAATACAACAACTTCGTCAGTCAGGAGCTTCATCCGAACTACAGAAAGATCCTTCCTGCCCACTTTAATCATCTAAAGTCAGAGGAAACATTAGATTCTGATACAATAAGGATTTTAATGCAATAATAAAAATAATAATCAGCAGCTGTTCTGTCTATAAACGGATCAGAACCAGAACCTCTAAGAAGCAACTGTTCTGTCTATAAACGGATCAGAACCTCTAACAGCAGCTCGGGTCGTAGAGGACGTCATATGAGAGAATCTGGACATTTCCATCAATCTATGAATCCCCCTGGATACCAAGGAGAGAAGGTAAAAAGCCGACATGTCGGGTAGAAAGGAGAAAATGGCTCTACTGTTGATGCTAACGTTAGCAGCTAACAAGCTAACTAGCTCTACTGCTGATGCTAACGTTAGCAGCTAACAAGCTAACTAGCTCTACTGTTGATGCTAACGTTAGCAGCTAACAAGCTAACTAGCTCTACTGCTGATGCTAACGTTAGCAGCTAACAAGCTAACTAGCTCTACTGCTGATGCTAACGTTAGCAGCTAACTAGCTAGAAGAGGCTACTGTCCGTGTTTGTCATCAGCCACAGCGGGTTTCCCTTTAAGAAGCTCAAACAACACTGCTGTACTGCTGTGGAAAGCTGCTTCTACTTTGGGAATTTTATTAATTACAGCATTAAACATGTTTCTCTTTTTATTTAATAAAACTGTAGAACGTTGGAGCTACGCTGTCGGCTAACGGCTGTTAAAGATTTTCTAAGCTGCAGCTTAGCCCGACTGCTTCAACTGATAATGTGTGTCAGGGGCAGAAAGGGAGAAGATAAAGGGACAGCGACTGTTTTAGGAGAAAAATAAAGGTTTAGAAAATAATCAACGTGGATTACTATGTTGTTTTTTTTGTGTGTGTGACAGTTTTACTCATCAACGTTGTCGTGACGAATCGTGGCAGCCCTAGTTCTCAGTTATGCAGTGACTCTTGAACTGGCATGAACTTAAATTATGTATAAGTAGAATAAACAATTAATTAAGACACAGGTACATTTTACTGAAAAATATCAACTGTGGTTGTAAAGTTTACTTTTGATATCACTGGTTCAAAAGGTTTTAGCATTAATATGATTATAGATAAAGGTTTAAACCTTCAGTTTGATCCAGAGTTAGTTTTGAGAGTTAGTTTTTGATTTTTTTAAGTATTTATATTTGTATTTTTTAGATGTATATTTTTGTGGGTTTTTTAATGAACAGTTGGACATATCTGTTATGAGTCCATCCACTACATAAAACAGAAAGGAAATTATTGTGCTCAGGATTTTACAGATCCGTCTCTATCCAACAGGCTCATCAAATTATCTGATCCACTGTTGATGCTCTTCATCATCCGTCACTCAAACCTCGTCATCATCATCATTATTTGCAGCGCGACAGTTAATTTTATTCCTATTTACTGACTTATTAGCAGTCTGTTTTCTCTCGCGATTTCCACCACACATGCTGCTATTTCCACAGATTTTTACATTCCTGCTTCTTCTGTCACGATTAGCGTTATTTTGACCACCAGCTTTCGGCGCGTCATGGTGAACGGACGCCAGGTGAGCGATGGCCGTTTAACCTCCTCTTTGTCTCTCCTCCTCCAGGTGTGCTCCAACCCTCCCTGTGAGACCCATGAGACCGGTACCACCAACACCGCCACCACAGCTGGAGCTGGAGGTCTCCAACAGGTCAGCAGCGTCGCCGTAACGCCAACAAATCAAACTCCATTACATACTGGAAAAGAAAGAATAATTGATACTTGATTTCAGTGCACAACAATTTATAGCGCAAAAATTAAATGAAAAACAAAAGCGAAATGATAAATCACATAAATTAAGTGTAACATAGACTCATCAGATGTATCAATTTAGCATTTTCCCATAAGTTAACGTAGATAAAACCCTTTGGTTCATCCAGTTACCATCAGTTGCTCTTATTCTGAAGGTCTACACAGCTACTTCCGCTAACGAGTTAGCATTAATTTAAGCCTGAATTTAATTCACTTTAACTGAATAAAGCGCTAAGTGAGGAGAACTGACCTTTAGGATAAATGGGCTGCTATTCTCTCTATGCGTTAAAAGAGAAATCTTTGCCTTTCTATGAATGAATCGACCTGTTAACACGTACAGGTGTATACGCAACACTCAAAAATATTTAAATCCACAGGAAGAGAATATCTATTTTAGATGCCAGTTTTAGTGTCGATTAATATCCAGGTGTTGATTATTTTGGCAACCCTAGTAAGGACACACCTGTCAGGTTTCCTGCTAATCTCTGATTGGCCGTTTGTGTTCCCAGGTGTGCTCCAACCCTCCCTGTGAGACCCATGAGACGGGAACCACCAACACGGCCACCACAGCTACAGGTAGCAGCTCTCACCTGCTCTCAGGTTCTAGGTCGACATGTTTTGGATGGGTTGTGACTCCGCCTTCTGTTCCGTCGATGTGCAGCACAGCAAAGTGGAGACGGTCTCCATGGAGACGCCGCAGACTCCGCCCCCTCGTCTGACCCTGCCTCGGCCGTCGGTCAGAGCTCGGCGGTTACCACAGTGACGCATGCCACGCCCACACCGGGTCCATCCGTACCGGTACGTCCTTCAGTCACTAAATCAGGGGGCGGAGCCTGTCATGCTCAGTGGGCGGGGTTATTCAGGTGGTCTCTCCACAGGAAATTTCTTCGTTGGTGGGGGCTGAGAGGGCGGAGTCCTCGTTCGCCGTGGCAACAGAAGGGGAGGAGCCAACCCTGACTGACGGCCAATCAGAGGGCCTGTTGTCCTCAGCATTGCAGGTCCAGGTGAATGTACGGCTGGTAAAACTACAACGCCCGCGTGCGAACGCTAACTTATCTTAGCTCCGCCCCCCTCCTGTCTCAGATGGCGGCATCAGATGGAGGTCTTCCTCAGCAGCTGATGTCATCAGAAGGGGACGGGGGCGAGGACATCCCCAGGACGATGACCTTTACGCTGGCGACAGGACGGCTCCCCGTTACCATGGCAGCCGAGGGACCCGCCCAGCAGGCCGACCAATCAGGCGATCCGGCCGTCCGCATCGTTCTGACCGCGCAGGAGCTGGCGGCGCTGGTCCAACAGCAGCAGGAACCAGAACCAGAGGCCAGCAGCGTACCCACAGGTACGGTTAGAATGTCGCACAGCCCGGTTCTGGTTCTGGTTCTGGTTCTCATACAGCCTGTGTTGCAGAGGGCCTCGCCCCGGCAGACAGCCTCAACGACCCGGCCGCCGAGAGCCACGCCCAGCAGCGGGCCGCCTCTGCCATCACCAGCGCCGTCGCCCGGTTGGCCAGCACCTTCGGCCCCGCCGAGACGAAGAGCGCCGCTGTCGCCATGACGACGGAGTCCGCCAACGGCATCGCAGATCCCTCAACCGTGAGACAATCAGTTTTATCAGAGCCGAGGTCCAGATATCAGAGCTTCAGTCAAGTGAACACGCTAGCATCACGCTAACAAACCAGAAACGCGCTAACGATACATCCCACCCCACCAGATCGGATCCGGACGGTATTTTCGGAAATTGTCTATATATGGATCGATTTTTACGAAACTTTCTCCTAGTTCCTAAAGTCAAACATTTTGGCGGATTTTAAGGTGGGGAACAATTTTTTTTCTTTACCATGACATGTTTCGACTTCAAACCTGCATGCAGCGCCACCTTCTGGGCGTGTCCTTCAGTCGCCACGGTAACAGCCAGCTCTTAAAGAAAAGTCGAAGGTATAGAAAAAAAATTTCACCTTAAAAAAACACAAAAAATAGTCTTTAAGGGGAAAAAAAGTCTAAATTAATTATTAAAGGGACAAAATGAACCTTATTGATCTACCTCCCAGTTCTGTTGGACAATAATTCAAACTTCCTTAGTGGTGCAAATAACTCTTAATTCCCACAAATCATCATAGCAGATCAAAAACAGTTCTGATGTGGGTAAACTTCAACAAATACGCTTAACCGTACTTTAAACTATATATTTAAGTTGTAGAAACTGACCTTCTGGCTTCAAAACGCAACAATAAACAGAAATAAACCCCAAAAAAAAGAAGTCTATGCTGAGTTCAGGAGCGTAGGATATTTCAGTTTATAGTGAAAACAGCAATAATAGTAATACTGTAACTCAAACTTTCTAACATGTATTTACTCAGAAATATAGTGAATGCGATCCCTTTACAGTAGAGGGCAGTGTTGTACACACGCCGGCGTATAGCCTGCTGGAAATACCTTTTTTTTAAAATAATACCGTACCATACCTTTTTTTATTTTGTCTGAAATATTAAACGGAAGCTGATCTTTAATTCTCTCTGAGATTTTGATTTATTCCACGGTAATATTTAATAAAATTAAATATTAATAATTTAAATATATTTCAGTTTTATAAATTTCAATACTAAAGGCAAAACATCCTAGAGTGGACTCGAAATCGGATCTGATTTTAGGTTAATTATAATCTATGAAATTGATTAATCAAATTTTCTGTTTAAGATTACATTTTTGGTAAATTGAGATTTTCTCTTACTAATGCACTACTTGGACTTCCATAGTGTAGACGTCCGCCATCTTGTTTCATATGGACGCTTTGCCGTTTGTTTTTATTTGGACTTTGATTTCAGGTTGGCTCTGGGAATCGCTGATTAAGATAAAGACACGATTTTTTTGAGAAACAATCGCTTCAAATTTCTCTTTAACAAAAAAAGAAAAAAAAAAGTTGTTATTTCAGTCCATAGAATCAACTTAGAAACGATCCTGATTCAATTCAATCGGATCCAGTTCGATATAGATATGGGTCAGTGCTATTAAAAATGTTTTTTCAACTGTTAATTAAATGTATATAATTTTATGACTTAACGCTGAGCGAGTAACAGTTTACCGGGAAAAACCTGTATAAACACTTTCAGAACTAAGCGTTAAAACGGCCGTCTGGGTTTTTAATTCCTATTTTAGCTTTAAAAATGTGTAGTTAAAGTATGTTAAACAATTAAACAGATTTTTGAAGTTGTGAATCGATTCAGAATCGATTAAAAAAAATGTAACACAGCCCTGGTTAGCACACTTTGTGACCTATATTTGATTATTTTTATCATCAAACTGACATCGTCGAGCTCAACCTTTCAACCTTGTTACATGCAAAAAATTATATTAGTGATTGTTTTTGAAAAAATATATTTATTTCTTGTTTTTATCAGGCTATGTGCTGCTCCAAACACTAGCTAATGACGATTTTATGGCTACTTTTAGCTAAAATCTTCAACCCATTACAAAAAACTGTTTTAACACAACGAAAATAGCAAAAAATATTCCTAATGTTTGATATTTTATGGCTAAGGTGAAAAAACATAGTTTCTCAGAGGTACAAATACTACTTTATCAGATGTAATGTTCAGAAACGATTTTTCAGTAACTAGAGACCCCAAAGTGAACCGACTTCAGAGAAAGAGCCAGAACTTTCCAGAACACGGTGCTTACAGTAGCCTTAAAGGGGAAGTACCACTTTATTCAACCTGGGCCTTATTCCTAGCTTTCATTACGTTCATTTACTCACCCACACCAGTTTGGAGTCCTTCAGGAGAAGTTTAGATCCATTGGTGATCAGCGTGTATCCATATAATGGCAGCCAAAGATCAGCCTCTAAGTAAGGAATTATCTGCCACTAAACTCCTTCCAATTTTGGGTTATCGATTACTGGAACATCTCAGAGGTGATCCCCCTTCAAATCATGTCGATGGACTTCGAACACGCCAAGAACTAACAGGACAGCGACGTTACATGGCTAGAGCCACACACACACCGTTAGCCACCTGATAGCATGCTAACATACCAAGAACACGGCATTGATGTATGCTAACACGCTAACTACACGCCATGCAGGAACGGACCATCCTCGTGAAGCCGGCGGCGAAGGAGAACCCGTGGTTTGATGTGGGCATCATGAAGGTCACCAACGCCGTCGTCACGGGTTACTACGTCCCCTACGACGACAGCATGGAGGTAGGAACCGCCGTGGTTGCCGTGCAGACCGCGGTCGTGGGCGGGGCCGACGTGTGTTCTGCATCCCCGCAGGACGACTCCGGCACGCCTCCGGACTACAGCCAGATGAGGAGGGTGGAGCTTCAGCCGGGCTCCGCCTACAAATTCCGCGTGGCGGGGATCAACATCTGCGGCCGCGGCGCCTTCTCCGAGGTGGCGGCGTTCAAGACGTGTCTCCCCGGCTTCCCCGGAGCGCCGTGCGCCATAAAGATCAGCAAGGTGAGTCCTGGCTGTTACCATGGAGACCCGCGGCTCCGCCAGCAGGGGGCGTCCTGTCCTAACGGGTTCTGTCCCTTCAGAACGTGGGCGGGGCCCAGCTCACCTGGGAGCCGCCCACGGTCACCGCAGGAACCATCACAGAGTACTCTGTTTACCTGGCCATCCAGTCCAGCCAGCCCAGGCCCGCCGGTTCTGGTCCCGCCCAGCTGGCCTTCATGAGGGTCTACTGCGGTTCTGACCCGCGCTGCCTGGTTCCGGCCTCCAGCCTGGCCAACGCCCACATCGACGTCACCACCAAGCCCGCCGTCATCTTCCGCATCGCCGCCCGGAACCAGAAGGGCTACGGGCCGGCCACGCAGGTCCGATGGCTACAAGGTCAGAACCAGAACCAAAGGCTATGAGTGGATCAGCGGTTCTGCCGCGGCAGGGGTGGTGTTGACGTGTTTTTTGTTTCCATAGAAACCAGTAGCGAGTCCAAACCGGCGCTGAAGAGAGGTGGAGCGTCTCCAGGAATGTAAGAAACGGCACCGGTACCAGAATCCCACCCGACACAAAGAAGGTCTTCAACAACCAAACCCGAGCTCGCGGGTACCGTACCGCGGTTCTGGTTTCATTCATCAGCTGAGACCAGCAGAGGATGGTCCGAACCCGAACGGCAGGAGGTTCTGAAACTGCCTCTACTCGTGACGTCCGGGTCTGGAAGGCTCCAGTTGGTCCTGAAGGTTCTGATCGACTCTGTGGCTCTTCTGTCCTGTTCAGCGAGGTTTTGGTCCAATCCAAAACAGAATCAGAACCGGTTCTTTCCTCCCGGTCTGTTTATGTTCCTGATTTCAAACCACCAGAACTCCAGAACAGAACCAGAATTTTCTGCTCAGGATCCGTTCCCTGCCTCATGTGGGCGGAGCTAAAAGGCAACAGGTGTGTTCAGGTGACATGTCTGGCTCAGAACTTTGGGTGGAGCCTGAGAAGCCGTAATAGGGGGTGGGGTCTCAGATGGGGGAGGGGCCTGATATGTGGGCGTGGCTCTGCTGTAAAGAGAGGTTTATTTTTTTGTTTTTCTGAATAAAGTTTTCAGTTTTCCTTCTGTTCATGACGGAGCGCTCTCATTGGTTCGTTTGTGCTGATGTTTGTTAATAATCTCTGGAACAATAAAGATTTTTAGAGCATTTCTTATTTGATGTTTGGAGTCAAGTTTTTATCTCTGTATAAAACTTTATTGATATCTGAACAAAGCGGACGGTGTGAGGCAGAGATGGACTCGAGTCCCAACTTGAGTCACTTTTCAGGGACTTGTGACTTGACTCGAGAAGCACGCCGATGACTCAGACATTAAAAATTGCTAATATTGGTATTAGCATGTAGCAGATGCTAATGTTAGCTCGTATTAGATAGATTACAGGACAAATTTAAAGTGACAGTGTGTAGTTTTTGCAGTAAATCTTTGAAAATATTAATTATAAATTATTAATAAATTAAAATATTATGTAATAATAATTACGTAAAGCACATTAATTGCAAAATGTTGGCGATATTGTAAAATATGACTTTAAAAATCAGTTTTAAAATACATAGGCACGGGTCCCCTTTTATGGGGAAAGCCATATTAGATGACGTCTTTACTTCTACAGGAGCCCGGACGGACAAAGCGCACGGAACACGGCCGTTATTAAAACATTGATTTCCCCTCACAATGCAAAAAAGTTTCTCCATAAATACATTTTTACCTCTTCGCTAGTTCCAAGCGATGAAAGAGAGACTGATGTGCTCGTCATGTTGCTGCAAATAGATCATTCTCAGGGAAAAAAGCACTAGTTGGACCTCTGTTGTTGAGTTTCTTACTCCAAGACACAGATACCGCATGCTTGTGATAATTTAGGTATGCACTGCCCCCTGCTGGCTGAAAATTACACACTGTGCCTTTGAGAACCTATCAAAATGTAAACTTTAGAGGTGAAATGTTGGGTATTTGTTTTTTTATTCACACATTTTGTTTAGTGAATGCTACGGTGTTAGCTTAGTGTTGGCTACAGTGTTAGCACCGTGTTAGCTTGGTGTTAGCTACGGTGTTACTTGGTGTTGGCTACAGTGTTAGCTTGGTGTTAGCTACAGTGTTAGCACCGTGTTAGCTATGGTGTTACTTGGTGTTGGCTACAGTGTTAGCTACAGTGTAAGTGTTAGCGTGGTGAAAGCTATCGTATTAGCCTGGTGTTAGCAACAGTGTTAGCTTGGTGTTGGCTACAGTGTTAGCTACAGTGTAAGCTTGGTGTAAGCTACGGTGTAGCTTGGTGTTAGCTACAGTATTAACACCATGTTAGTTTGGTGTAGGCTATGGTGTAACTTTGTGTTAGCTACAGTGTTAGCTTGGTGTAAGCTACGGTGTAGCTTGGTGTTAGCTACAGTGTTAGCTAGAAATCTCGCATTTGGCTCGTGACCTTTCACTAAGACCCCTTTAGGTCAGAAATTTTGTGCTCCAGTAGAGCGGGCAGCTCGGAAACAAAGATGGCTGCGCCCGTAGTTGAGATTTTCTTTGTATTTGTACTATTTTGGTCCTTTCAATCTCATTTTTAAATTCTCTTACACACTTGACTACATTTCACTGCCTTTCTGTGCCATACAATGTACAGCTTTGTTTTTCATGCTGATCTGCTGAAGATGCTACGTCGCTAACAACAACAGCAAATAGTTTTTTTTTCTGAACGTGTGTTGGCTACGGTGTTAGCTACAGGTGTTAGCATCGCGACGTTGCATATAATTTCATTTCAAAAAAAGTTAAGCATGCGTGGCTGCTAAATTCTCCATCCTGCTGTTATTTTTGACTCGATCTCAGCTGAAGACTTGTATTCTAACCGACCAGAAGAACCTAGGGACTCGGACTTGGTCCAGTAGGACTTTTTTGTGACTTGGACTGCAAAGATGGTGACTTGTTGGGTTGTCTGTAGAACTGACCAGGTCTGGTTTGGTACTGCTGGGAGGAGGAGGACCAGTGATGGTCTCGAGACGTGGGACAGAACCGGGTCGCCCCTGGACGGTCCAATATGATGAAGACAAGAACCCATAAGGTTCTGGAGGAGCTGGACCTTCTCAGGAGATGACATGAAGCTGGAGGTGTTCCAGGCCACTTTGGACCAGGAAGGTTCTGATGATGATCTGCAGCCAGAACGTTCTCCTGGGATGATGGAGCTCCTCCCTCTGGGTCCAGAACCGGGCCACCCTGCTGAGGATGTGGTTCTGATCCAGATCTGCTGAACCACATCAGGTGGAGCTCGGATCCACCCTGAGGAACACCAGGATCCTGGAGCTGACCCCTGACCTCAGGTCTTAGGGTCACAGATGGTGGAACCCAGATGTTCTTCAGGTTCTAAAGGTTCTGGTATTGTTTCTATATGTGCCGTTCCAAAAATGATAAAGGGAACCCGTAAACCTCCAGGTCAGTCACACTCTTGTGAAATCAAACTCAGTTCCACATGATGTGTGAATAGAAAAGAAAACTGATATTTTCTGATATTTTTTAGGAAAAATAGCATAATTCTCTGATAGAAAAGTAGAAACAAAATTCCTAAGAAATTTAGATGATTAAATGCATACAATTTTATTTTACAATTTTCTGACAACAATGTCAGAAATATCTTAGTTTAGATTTGGAAAATCTATGCCTTTAATCATAGAAATTTGTTTTTTGTAGCAATTTTTCTACTTTGCTACATCAGATAATTACATATTTTTTCTAGAAAATATCCTAAATTAATCTCAAAATGTCTTTTAACTTCTTATGACTTATGCGAAAGAGAATTTCCAACTTTTTTATGTTAAATATGAGCAAGTAATCTCAGAAATTCTGTTTTTTTACTATAATTTTTTTACTTTTTGACGTGAGATAATTTCCGATTTTTTTTCTGGGAAATATGTGACTTTAATCATAGAATTTCAGCGTTTTTTTGGCGGGAATGTAAATATTTTTCTTTCGTCAACATTGGCATTAATGTTCATGTTTTATTGTCTTTGATCCTTTCTGTGGTTCTCTTGTTATTATCTCGGTTCCGATGAGTTGAACTGGACCGCCCAGTTCTAACAGGACCTCCGAGATGTTCTGGTCGGTGTCGCTGAACCCGAACCGAACCGGACCAACACGGAGAAGCTGCTGCTTCCTGCCGGGCGGCGCGCATGGGCGAGGCGTGTGCGTGTCCGCGGCGGGAGCGCGCATCGTGCTGCTGATGCTGCGGATGATGAAGAGGAGGACGATGAAGAGCGACCGGAGCATGGCTCCACCAGAACTCTGAGGTTCTGCTCTCTGGACCGGACCGGAGCCGCTGCAGGTGAGAAGCTGGACCCAAACTCCCTCCGCGGGAAGCCCGCTCGTCCACTGTGGTTCCGTCCTATTGGTTCCGGCTCCGAACCGAACCGGACCGGACAGGGTGACGCGAAGCTGTTGGTTTCAGCTCGGGTTCGGTTCCGTGGGGAGCCCAGCTGGGTCCGACAGGAGTCCGGTTCGGTCCGGATCAGGTACCAGAACAGAACCGGGTCCGGACTGGGATTACTGATCGCTGATTGGTTCTGCTGGGCCTGTGTCTGGACACGTGGGATCAGCTGATTGATGTAAACAGAACCATCAGCCAATCAGAGAGAAGGACCGGGGGTCAGATGATGCAGGGTCAGCTGGAGCAGAACCAGGTTCTGGTTCTGGTTCCTGGGTGGAAGCATCATGATGGGGGCCGGCCGTCACCATGACAACAGCCCAGCGGTCCGGTTCATTGGCTGGAGAAGAACCGGACCTGATTGGTTCTTCAGCAAGTTCACATCAGAACTTTATGGAGGAGGAATCTGGACCGGGCCAGAAGTTCTGATCAGAGTTCTGAAGGTTATGAAGCAGTGTGGTCCAGAAAGTTCTGGAAGGTTCTGGTAACCCATGTTCTTAGCTTAGTTCTGAATCTGTTCTTTACTGTGGTTCTGGTCCCAGCTCGGCCCAGTTCTGACTGAGGGTTAAGTAGTCGATAGAGCCAGAACCGATCCGGTTCTTAAAATCAGAACCACAGTTTGGGTTGTTCTGTTTTGCTCCTCCATCAACAGGAGGTCAGAACCGGGCCGAACCGGGACCAGAACTGATCCTGATCGGGATCAAACTGTCAGAAACTGAGACCAGAATCTCTGGGCCTAGACAGACCGGGTTTCTGTCAGGTTCTGGAGGTCCAAACGGCTGCAGAACCGGGTCAGAGACGTCTGAAGGAGCTTCAGGTTCTGTTGGACGGAACCAGCGGGGCTTTATTCAGAGAAGAGCAGGTTCTGGTTCTGGTTCTGGTTCTCCAGACCCCAGTAGGAACTACTTTCCCACATCATGACACCAGAACCACCGTGCTTGGTCGTCCTGGACCCGAACGGAACCTCATCTCTACCGTCGGTTCCTCTGTGGTACCGGACCGTCATGGCTGCCGCGTTCTGCTGGGTTTTGTGGTTCTGATAAAGTCAGAACCCCGTTCTGCTGGTTCCTGTTTGTTTGTTTTGTTGGATTTCTTCCGAAGGTCCGTGAACGCCTCACAGCTGCTGCTGAGGCTGCCGCAGTGCCTCTGAGCCTGACGCTGCAGCGCTGTGTGTGTAATGGATGTAGGTCAGGCTGATTTTCTGCTCGGCAACAGCGCTGTAGCCCAGCAGCCAATCCTGAGCTCTGATTGGCTGAGAGCTGCAGCCAGCCAGCCAATAACCTTTCACCCCTCTGAGCGCCGTGTGTTTGTGTTCCTGCTCGTGTTTTCTCCCTGGTTCCTTCAGTGACCCGGTTTCAGAACCAGGTTCTGGGTCAGTGGGCAGAGTCAGGTTCACAGACAGAACCATCTGAACCCGCTGCTTCGCAGCTCAGGTTCTGGTAAGAAGAAAAAGTTCTGGTACCGCCTGATAAGTTCTCAGCTTTCACAGTTCTGGTTCCGTCTGTGGAGAACATGTTGTAATAGGAAATAAGCGGACCCTCAGCTGCAGAACCGATGGTCCAAACCGGTTCAACAGATGGACCAACAGAACCGGACCCAGCACATCTGATTAGAGAGCACCTGTTGGCTTCTAAGTAACCCTGTTTCACAGATCGTCTAAATGTTTAAATATATATTCATGTTATTAATCATGTTGACGTATTTTCTGTGAGCAAACTTTTAAATAAATAAAATAAATGTTCTGTCTGTTGCTGGGAGACCATCTTACTCAGATGGAGCCAGCAGGGGGCAGCAGAGTCATTCTCTGATGTAGCTTAGTCTGTGCCCAGATGCATTATGGGAGATGTAGGACAGGGGTGGGTTGTTGTAGTTCAGCTTCAGCAGCTGTACTGGTGCCATGTTCCAGTGTGGACCAGTCCTAAAACCAGTAAGTGGTTCTCTTCTCCTCTTTCTCCCATTCTGTCTGACCTACAGGACCTTTGTTACTACAAACAGGTAACCGTGGGCGGGGTCAAATGATGTTCTCTGAAGAGGGCGGGGTTTAATGGTGTTTACTGAAGTGGGCGGGGTCAAATTATGTTCTCTGAAGAGGGCGGAGTTTAATGGTGTTTACTGAAGTGGGCGGGGTCTAATGATGTTCTCTGAATAGGGCGGGGTTTAATGGTGTTTACTGAAGTGGGCGGGGTCTAATGATCTCTGAAGAGGACGGGGTTTAATGGTGTTTACTGAAGTGGGCGGGGTCTAATGATGTTCTCTGAAGAGGGCGGGGTTTAATGGTGTTTACTGAAGTGGGCGGGGTCTAATGATGTTCTCTGAAGAGGGCGGGGTTTAATGGTGTTTACTGAAGTGGGCGGGGTCTAACGATGTTCTCTAACGTGGGCGGGGTCTATTGATGCTCCGTGAAGTGGGCGGGGTCTAGTAATGGTCCCTGAAGTGGGCGGGGTCTATTGATGCTCCATGGAGTGGGCGGGGTCTAGTAATGGTCCCTAAAGTGGGCGGGGTCTATTGATGCTCCATGGAGTGGGCGGGGTCTAAGTAATGGTCTCTGAAGTGGGCGGGATTACATCTTGTTTAAACCTCCTTCACTAACTGAGGATCAGTTTCCATAACAACCCGAGGATCCTTCTGGGCGGGGCTTTTATTTTGACAGCTTCATTCAGCCTGACCCGTAGGGATTCAGAACCCGACTTATCTGGACCCGTTCTGCTCTGACCTGAGGACTGAGGAGGCCACGCCCACTGGAAGGTACCGTCGTCCTGCTGACTCACCTGAGGCATCATCTGATCACATGCTTTTGGTTTCTACGTCTCTAAGGTTCTGGTGGGTTCTGATGTCACAGAACATGTTCTCAGTTCTTGGTTGGTTTGATGGATGTTCTCTAGAACCGCTTTGCTCCAGAACTTTGATTCACTTCCAGGTTCTGCAGAACATCGGGTCGTTTTCAGGTCAGAACCTCAGAGTTTCACGTTTCAGTCCAGCAGCGGGAGAACCCAGACTGTACAGAACCGGAGTTGGACGGATCCAATCCCAGTGATTGAAACACAGTAAACCCCCCCCCCCCCCCTGTTTCCTGCTTCTTCGTCGCTCATTTCCTTCTTCCTGTTTCCTGTTCCCAGGCGGGTCGTGGAGCGGCAGCAGGACCAGAACCAGAGCTGATCGGACCACAGACGGGAATCTGCAGATGTTCCTCTCTGTGCTGGAATTATACCCGGTTTGTTTTAACGCTGAAAATCTGGAACTCAGCCGGAACCATCCGTCCACTAGGAGGCGCTCTGACAGCCCATCAGCCAATCACAGAGCAGGACGGATGAAGCTGCTTACAGGTGGGTCAGAACTCACAGGTGTATGAAGCTCTCTGGTTCTGATGACGAAGAACATCTGGACGTTTTTAGAGGTTCCTGTAGGAACACCAGATGTTTGACGATCTCCAAATGTATTTATAAAACTTAACATCATATTTAAACATCATACAGAAAAGCAGTCAGATCTGATACCGCCGAGGTTGGAGAAATATGATCATATTTCTGTGAAGCGTACAGGCTGTTATAATAATCGACATGTTAGTTACTAATTATTTCATTTATCTGTGCATGTAACATTTAAAATACAACTTAACATAATAAAAAGAATAAAAATACTGTGTAGGAGAGAATGAGAAAACCATGAGATCTTATAAAAACCACCCAAAAAAAATAATCAATGTTTCCAATAACAAATAAAGCATTTAAATGTGTCATAAACCTTTTTGCAAATCTGCATTATTTTCAGCTCTCTTTTGAAAGCGTTTATGGAAGCAGCTTTATGTTTCCTCCTTACCAAAGTTACTCTAAACTCTGTAAACCCAGATTTAGTTTCTAGTCAGACTTCTGAGTGATCACTACTTACACTGTTACGTTTAGTAAAAACCTGCCGTCATTAATAAACAACATTAGTTCATTTTACTATTTGGCTGAAAGATCAATTCTACTAATCAGGTTTATTAGAGATAACCTAGTATGTTTAGATTTATAAGATAGGGGAGGGGCTGCAGCATGAGCTGCAGTGTGCGAGGTGCATTGTGGGTATCCATGTTTTTGGTTATTTCGTTCTATTTGGGGCATTTGCTGTAATTTTATTGTGAGGTTTGTGTTGGTTGTTGTTATTGCTTTGCTCAGTGCTGCAAGTTTGACCTACATTTTTTTGGTGTCATTGTTGGAACCGTGAGTGAAGACATAATTTAAAGGGAATGAGACAACTGTGATGTGCATTGCTAAATTATTTTGGCTTTATTTCTGAATGTCCCTGTTGATATCAGTCGTCTCAACAGCTGATAATTGTCAGACATTTCATGGTCTGTAATTCAGCTGAACAACTCCTGACAGTCGTTGCTATCACTTTAAGAAGTTTCTCACTTGGGTAACGGTTTGAATCCAGTCAGTAAGGTTTTTTTTCTTCAATTTGAAATTAAAGATGAGTAACTTAACAAACTTTGTTTTAGCTTGTGTAAAAACTAAAGTGGTATAAGGCAGCGAGGTTCCTTGCGACTAATCCTGGTTAAGAGTGAAGGGCACACGTGTTAAACTCGAGGCCCTGGGGCCAAATCTGGCCCTTTATGTGGCCCTCTAAACCCTAAAGAGCCGTATAGATAGGAAATATAATGCTGCATTCACACCAACCCCATGCGTCAGCGTCAGTTGCGGCAAGATTACATGTAAAGTCTACGTCAGAGTCTCTGCGGTGCGTTGTGTACACTTCGTTTTCATGCGGAAACGCAGCAACGCAGAAGTTCAGCTAGCTTAACCTTCGACGGAAACAACGCAGTTAACGCAGTGCGGCAACCAATCAGAGCGTCTCACTGTAGTGATGTCATTAAACACGTATCTTGAATGAAGCGCGGGCCCAGTGAAAACGTTTTTCACCAAACGCAGATTTAAATAATCATAAATAACACATATCGAAGTCAGATGGACAGGCGCTCCTAAGGAGGAACAGAGAACCTGTAGTTGGTGTCCTGGTTGGAGATTTAAGCTCCGATGCGGCCGGGGAGGTCGTAAAATTAGGCGCGGGACAGACGGAAGTAGCGCTGAAAGCGAACCTCATCCATAAGCAGCTCCTGGAGCAAATGGTTAAACTCCCCAAACTCAGAACGCATCTGAATAATGAGCCCTGATGCAGCCGATGTCAACGTTGTCTAGCTTTATCTAGCTAATAAAGCCAAGCCACTCTCTAGTTACAATCCGCCATAGTTCAGAACGTACGGCAACAGAGGAAGCCCCGCCCACGCGCTGTTTTTTCCTCAGAAGCAGGCTATGGAAGCCAAAGGTACATGCGTCAAACTTCATGCGTTGGATGCGCTGCCTGACGCAGACAAACTGTGCGATGTGAACGCAGCATTAGTTCTGTTTTTGTGCACCCCAATACAATTTTATTAGTGAAATAAAATCAGTGTTTATTTAAACTAAACAGCCGTTATGTAAAGTTGTTTTAGGATTATTTAATTTTAAGACGTACTTTTGGAATACCGAGGCTGATTTTAACAGTTTGTTATAGTTTTATCATCACTTTCTGCCAAAACCGGCCCTTTAAGGATATTCATCAGCTTGATGTGGTCCAAAATGAAAAGAGTTTGAGCCCGCTGCTTTAGGGGGTACAAAACCAGTAGAGCTGGAATAGCTGTGAACATCTCTCACTGTATTAAAGTGATGAAATATTTGGGGACAGCCTCATACACGATCGGTGAATCTGAGAGACTCTGTCTTCTACTTTTAACCACCCAATAGTCTCAAAATGAGAAGAGTCAAGATGAGCTCTCATGTGAAGGTTTAAACTCCGTATAACCTTATTTTCAGCAGTCTGAAGCCTGTTTCTGGTGCTTCAAGACACCGTTGTACCACGAGCAGCACGCATCGTCAAAATAATGCTGAATTTGAGCTTGTCAGGGTTAGCATCGCTTTCCTGCCAACAAACCTTGAGATTCTGGCCAATGTTGTATTTTACTTTTTTGGGGCTATTTTTATATACAGTTAAGCATTCAGAGTTAAAAGTCTGTTTTATATGATTCATGGTTGTAAAACACATTCTTACCAGTATTTTAATTGGGGTAAGCTTTTAAGCAATAAAACTCTTGGGTAATTTACTGCATGCTGTAAAACCAGGATGTCTGTAGATTAGGATGTGTAGATTAGGAAGCCAGATGTAGGGAGGACGGACCATAAAACCATAAAACTCAGAATGAACTTTTGACTTGGATCCAGGAGGAGGACACTTCCATCTTATGAATGCATAATTCTGGACGGACCAGTGGATGTCAAGACACTTTTTAAAAAACGTTCTGATTGGAGCAGATTCCGAGGGAGAAGAGACGCCCAGATTCTGGGAAGTTTTGGATGTCTATAAAGTTATGGCATGAAAAACCATTCGTCGTCAGATGTCTTTATCTGGCCCAGAGAAAATGGGCATGTTTCTCTGTAAAACTGCATATCTGTTAATCTGTTTAAAATAAAACTGAGAACTGGAAATTGGCTCCTTGTCTCTGCTTGAACATGCACTGAATTATTTTTTACAAAAATTTAATTCTACACCAAGAAACGTACTCTTTGATTAACCGTGGCGCGTACCTTTGGTGCTTGGCCCAGACAGGTGGAAGTCCAACACACAACCAAGGTAACTAACTGAGTCCTTTACAGTAATCTCCTTATGTCCAACTAAAACCTTAAAACCATTTTTAGTTCCACCTTTGACCCAAACGGTATGGCGTCCGTTTTCCCTAGATGAAGTGATATCCACCTGCTAACATTTAATAGTTCTTCACTTAAACTTCTTTCAACTATATTCTTATCTTTATGCGGAAGCAATAATGCAGAATCGTCTGCATATAAAAAAAGTTGACATGAACACACAGACTTAAGGCCATTTATATCTGCAGTCGTGGCCAAAAGTTAAGAGAATGACACAAATATTAGTTTTAAAAAGTTTGCTGCTAAACCGCTTTCAGATCTTTGCTTCAGTTGTTTCTGTGATGCACTGAGATCATTATGTCAGGCTGATTGGGTTAGAATGGCAGACTTGACATGTTAAATCATTGTTCTTCCATTGGTAACCATGGTGACCTGCAAAGAAACGCGTGCGGCCATCATTGCGTTGCATAAAAATGTCTTCACAGGCAAAGATATTGTGGCTTATTATAGGATTATCAGGAACTTCAAGGAAAGAGGTTCAGTTCTTGTTAAGAAGGCTTCAGGGCGTCCAAGAAAGTCCAGCAAGCGCCAGGATCGTCTCCTAAAGAGGATTCAGCTGCAGGATCGGAGTGCCACCAGTGCAGAGCTTGCTCAGGAATGGCAGCAGGCAGGTGTGAGTGCGTCTGCACGCACAGTGAGGCGAAGACTTTTGGAAGATGGCCTGGTGTCAAGAAGGGCAGCAAAGAATCCACTTCTCTCCATAAAACCATCAGAGACAGATTGATGTACTGCAGAAAGTTTGGTGAATGGACTGCTGAGGGCTGGGGCAAAGTCAGATTCTCCCATGATGCATCTCTCTGATTGTTTGGGGCGTCTGGAAAAAGGCTTGTCTGGAGAAGACAAAGGTGAGCGCTACCATCAGTCCTGTGTCATGCCAACAGTAAAGCATCCTGATACCATTCATGTGTGGGGTTGCTTCTCATCCAATGCAGTGGGCTCACTTACAGTTTAGCCCAAAAACAGCCATGAAAAAAGAATGGTACCAAAACACCCTCCATCAATCCAACAACAGTTTGGTGAAGAACAAAGTATTTTCCAGCACCATGGAGCACCGTACCATAAGGCAAAAGTGATAACTAAGTGGCTCAGGGAGTGAATGTAGTCTGAAGCATGTTGTGCTACTGTGGACTTTATAAAGCGCTATACAAGTACAGGACATTTACCAGTATAAATTCACGTTTTATTTTACACAGTAAAATCAATTATGTTTCAATATTGTGTTTGTCAAATTGATCCATTTATTCAGAGAATAAAGTAAAGCAATTTCTCACACAATTTAGTGAAAATTTATTTGAGAAATAAGTGAATCCAGTTTTTTTGAGTTTTCCTTGAAATCCAAAATATTTTGTTTGTAATTAATATGCAGATTATTGTTCACTTCAGTCGTTTTTTGCACATTTATTTCATTTCAAATGACTTTTTCTTGACTTTTAAATTCAATAACCTTTTTTCATAAATCCTTTTCTATTTAAATCAACATAATTATATTATGTGTCACATTGTTGCCATAATTGTTTGAAGTAACCTCTGTTCAGTTTTTACAGTGTATTTTATTCATAAAGACATTTATGAAATAGATGTTAACATTAAATATGGTCAAAATGTTATATTTTATGAAAAAGGAGCAGATGATGAGAATCTATTTGATTTATTCATAATTCTGTAGAATTTCTCCAGAACTGCATGAATCTAAATTTTCGACCGTCGCTTTGATGAATCTTCATCTTCTGTGCGTTTCCTCTCAGGTTAACTCCCCAGCCCCCCCTACAGGCCACGATGGGAGCTGCAGCAGCTAACTGAGCGTCTCACCTGTGGCGGGGCTCGGCCCGTTGGATGGCCACAGGTGTGAACCACCGGAGGTTCTATGATCTGGGTCAGAAGGTGAGGAACACCTGGACACGTCCGGCAGCTGCTCAGGTTCCTCTGGTGGTTACCTGCTGCTGTCTCCACAGGTGAGTCAGGACAGGTGGACAGGTGATCAGGACTGGAGTGACGAGGAGGGAGGAGGTGGGATCACATGGGAAGTTCAGGCCATGGAGGTCAAAGGTCAGCTCATTTTAGCACCTGGTAAGAGAGAGAACGGTCTGTGTCACCTGTCCCCCCCCCACCCCCCCCACCTTCTCCCGTCGGTTCTCACCTGAACCTCACCTGTTTGCAGAACCCCTCACCTGTCCAAGCAGGAAGCAAAAAGAGCGAATGGCTGAGCTGCAGGAGAAGAGGCGGAGCCTGCAGGCCGTGCTGAGCACACGATTGGCTGAGCTGAGGCGGATCTGTCTGCAGGAGGCGGTGAGTGATGTCACAGCAGGGCATGAGCTGTGATTGGTCCAGGTTTCTGTGATGTAACACGAGGCGTGTGCTGCGCTCTGATTGGTCAGGAGCTGACAGGTGCCATGCCCAGTGACTTCCCCCTGGAGGCGGACGAGAAGCCGCCCTGCATCCGTCGCCGAGGGGCGGCGACCCGTCAGGGGAACAGGAAGTGTAGAGTGGAGGTGAGTTCAGGTGCTGATGGGAGTGTGGGACACCTGGAAGGAAATCTAGAAAGTTCTTAGTGACAGACGAAAATAAGATTAATACCAGGTTCCTCCTCCATCAGCTGTTGATGAATCCCACCTGTGCGTACCTGACTGCATCATTAGCAGACAGAAACGCCCGTATTTGGTCGCACCGCTTCCTCTCACTCATGGATTGCGTTCCTCGAGTTCTTCCTGGAGGTGACGCGGCATTTCAGCGACGCTGAACCTTTTAGGAACAGTCGTAGTTAACACCAGAGCGTGTTCAGCTATGGAGCTCCAGCAGCGACGCCCACAAGAACTTTGGACCCGATTCCCACTTCATTTTTTATGGATCTCTTAAAGACGAGATCTTAAACTTTATGAATTGCTCTCTTCAGACGGGGGTTTTTCCTGCTGCCTTTAAAGCGGCCGTAGTGAGGCCCCTGCTGAAGAAGAGACATTTAGAATCCATCCGTCCATTTTCTGAACCGCTTAGTCCTCCAGGGGTCGCGTGGGGGGGGGGGGGGGGGGGTTCACCCTGGACAGGTCACCAGTCCATCACAGGGACACACAGAGACAGACAGGACAAACAACCATGCACACACACTCACACCCAAGGACAATTTAGAGAGATCAGTCATGTTTTTGGACTGTGGGAGGAAGCCGGAGTACCCGGAGGGAACCCACGCATGCACGGGGAGAACATGCAAACTCCATGCAGAAAGACCCCGGGCCGGGATACGAACCCACGACCTTCTTGCTGCAAGGCAACAGTGCTAACCACTGCGGCACAACTTAGATTTTAATGATTTAAACAATTACAGACTTACTGTTTCTAATTAAAGTTTTAGAAAAACTTGTTTTTATTCAGCTTAATGATTTTATTAAAGCTCATAACGTCATAGAGAAATGTCAGTCTGGTTTTAGTTTGAACCACAGCACAGAGACGGCGCTTTTAAAGATTTTAAATGACTTTAAGCTATGATGCTAAAAAGGTGACGGTGTTGGTTCTTCTGGATCTAAGCGCTGCCTTTGATACAGTAGACCACACTATTCTTTTAACTCGTTTAAAACAGATCAGCCTCTCTGGTGCTGTTCATAAATGGTTCACATCCTACCTCACAGACACTTTTACGGTAAGTTTAGATACCTGTTCCTCTAAGGTCCATAAGATCACTTGTGGTGTTCCCCAGGGTTCAGTTTTAGGCCCAGTGCTTTTTAACCTGTATATGCTCCCTCTTGGCAGTGTTATCAGGAGACATGGAGTTAACTTTCACAGTTATGCTGATGATACACAGTTGTACATCTCCATGTCTCCTGATGACACACGGCCAATGGATGAACTTTTTAACTGCATTTTAGACATTAAATCCTGGATGGCAGAAAACTTTCTGCAGCTCAACCAGGACAAAACTGAGGTTTTAGTTATCGGTCCTGAAGCTCAGAGAGAGAAACTTTTACCAAAACTACAATCATTGTCTTTTAATCTTCTGTGTGATTTTTGACTCTGAGCTGATTTTATCCCCCACACTAAAAACATAACCAAAATAGGTTTTTATCACCTAAAGAACATCACCAGACTCCGCCCCTTTCTCTCTCTGACCAATACAGAGACGCTAATGCAGCTTTTATCACCAGTAGAATCGATTACTGTAATGATTTCTGGTATTCCCAAAAAGACTACATCAGGTTTACAGCTTCTACAAACTCAGCAACTCGTGTCCTGATGAAGACCAGGAGGAAGGAGCTCATTACACCGGTCTTAGAATCACTGCATTGGCTCCCCGTATGTTTTAGGATCCATTTTAAGGTTCTTTTAATTGTTTTTAAGTGTCTTAATGGTTCTTTGGCCTTCTTATCTGTCAGAAATGCTTTTACCCTGTGAAGCCTCGCGGTCTCTGCGGCCTTAACGTACATTTATGCTTTTATTAAGATTCTTAGTGTGCTTTTACACGCCGTCTGCAGTTAGGGGGCGCTGTACCGGTCTGTCTTGGTGAAGAGAGAGCTGAGCCGAAGGGTAAAGCTCTCGATTTACCGGTCCATCTACGTTCCTACCCTCATCTACGGTCACGAACTCTAGCTGGTGACCGAAAGAACGAGATCACGGATACAGGCGGCTGAAATGAGTTTCCTCCGTAGGGTGGCTGGGTTCTCCCTTAGTGATGGGGTGAGGAGCTCAGAGTAGAGCTGCTGCTCCTCCACATCGAGAGGAGCCAGCTGAGGCGGCTCGGCCATCTGGAGGGCCAATGCCTCTCTGCTCCGTTATCATATCGGTTCCTCTGGTTCATGCAGAGAAATAAAGGAACAAAATGGAGACGCTGGTTTGGCTGGCATCAGTAACCATGGAGACAGGACAATCGGCGGGACCATCCAGTTTCCACAGGACTAAAGAGCTTGGTGTTAACAGGAAGAAAATAACATGACTGAGTGAGAGTCACATGATCTGCCCCAAACTTTCATCATTCATTTCTTGGTAAACGTCTAACATTTCCTGAAGGTTTGATCCAAATCTGTCCAGAACTTTTGGAGTTGTTTTGCTAAAAGACGGACGGCGACGTGAGGAGATGAACTGCTGGGAGATTCAGTGCTGCAGTTCCTCGTTCTGCCACTAGGTGCTGTGTGTACGCACGGTTAGAAAAGTGTACTTATATTTAGGAACGTTTCTATGCAGAAAAAGATGGTGAACACCACAGGATGGGCAGAACTGTTCTTAATAAACAAGGGTGGGTGATAAATGAGTTCTGACCCGGATCAGACAGAACCAGAATCCCAGAGGTCAGGAAACCAGCAGAACCGGCCCACTGCGCTGGTGGTGTTCTGATCCGGTTCTGTCTGTGTGTGTGTGTGTGTGTGTGTGTGTGTGTGAGAGCAGGATGACGAATGCCAGCGGTCCAAACCCAGAAAAACTTTATTCAGCGCCGCGTTGAGGAAACACAGCGACTCTGAGAACGGCACACACACTCAGACACACACTCAGACACACACTCACCACGGCAAGAGGACGGTGCACCGAGGCTGCCACACAGGTAACACACACACACAGGTAACACACACACACAGGTAACACACACACAGGTAACACACACACACAGGTAACACACACACAGGTAACACACACACACAGGTAACACACACACAGGTAACACACACACACAGGTAACACACACACAGGTAACACACACACACAGGTAACACACACACAGGTAACACACACACACACAGGTAACACACACACAGGTAACACACACACACACAGGTAACACACACACAGGTAACACACACACAGGTATCACACACACACAGGTAACACACACACACAGGTAACACACACACACACAGGTAACACACACACAGGTAACACACACACACAGGTATCACACACACACAGTAACACACACACAGTAACACACACACACAGGTATCACACACACAGGTAACACACACACACAGGTAACACACACACAGGTAACACACACACACAGTATCACACCACAGGTAACACACACACACAGGTAACACACACACACAGGTAACACACACACAGGTAACACACACACACAGTAACACACACAGTAACACACACACACAGTAACACACACAGTAACACACACACACAGGTAACACACACACACAGGTATCACACACACAGGTATCACACACACAGGTATCACACACACAGGTAACACACACACACAGGTATCACACACACAGGTAACACACACACACAGGTATCACACACACACAGGTATCACACACACACAGGTATCACACACACAGGTAACACACACACACAGGTATCACACACACAGGTAACACACACACACAGGTATCACACACACAGGTAACACACACACACAGGTATCACACACACACAGGTATCACACACACAGGTAACACACACACACAGGTATCACACACACACAGGTAACACACACACACAGGTAACACACACACAGGTAACACACACACACAGGTAACACACACACACACGGTAACACACACACACAGGTATCACACACACAGGTAACACACACACACAGTAATCACACACACAGGTAACACACACACAAAGTATACACACACAGGTAATCACACACACACAGGTAACACACACACACAGGTAACACACACACACAGGTATCACACACACAGGTAACACACACACACAGGTATCACACACACAGGTAACACACACACACAGGTAACACACACACAGGTAACACACACACACACAGGTAACACACACACACACAGGTATCACACACACAGGTAACAACACACACACAGGTATCACACACACAGGTATCACACACACAGGTAACACACACACACAGGTAACACACACACAGGTAACACACACACACACAGGTATCACACACACAGGTAACACACACACACAGGTATCACACACACAGGTATCACACACACACAGGTACACACACACACAGGTAACCACACACACAGGTACACACACACACACACAGGTAACACACACACACAGGTAACACACACACACAGGTATCACACACACAGGTATCACACACACAGGTATCACACACACAGGTAACACACACACAGGTAACACACACACAGGTAACACACACACACAGGTAACACACACACAGGTAACACACACACACAGGTAACACACACACAGGTAACACACACACACAGGTAACACACACACACAGGTAACACACACACACAGGTAACACACACACAGGTAACACACACACACAGGTATCACACACACAGGTAACACACACACAGGTAACACACACACACAGGTAACACACACACAGGTAACACACACACACAGGTATCACAACACACACAGGTAACACACACACACACAGGTATCACACACACAGGTAACACACACACACAGGTATCACACACACAGGTAACACACACACACAGGTATCACACACACAGGTAACACACACACACAGGTATCACACACACAGGTAACACACACACACAGGTATCACACACACAGGTAACACACACACAGGTAACACACACACACAGGTACACACACACAGCACACACACAGGTATCACACACACAGGTAACACACACACACAGGTATCACACACAAGGTAACACACACACACAGGTATCACACACACAGGTAACACACACACACAGGTATCACACACACAGTAACACACACACACAGGTATCACACACACAGGTAACACACACACCACAGGTACACACACACAGGTAACACACACACACAGGTATCACACACACAGGAACACACACACACAGGTAACACACACAACAGGTAACACACACCACACACAGGTATCACACCACAGGTAACACACACACACAGGTATCACACACACAGCACACACACACAGGTTAACACACAACACAGGTAACACACACACACAGGTAACACACACACAGGTAACACACACACACAGGTAACACACACACACAGGTATCACACACACAGGTAACACACACACACAGGTATCACACACACAGGTAACACACACACACAGGTATCACACACACAGGTAACACACACACACAGGTATCACACACACAGGTAACACACACACACAGGTAACACACACACACAGGTAACACACACACAGGTAACACACACACACAGGTAACACACACACACAGGTAACACACACACACAGGTATCACACACACAGGTAACACACACACACAGGTATCACACACACAGGTAACACACACACACAGGTATCACACACACAGGTAACACACACACACAGGTATCACACACACAGGTAACACACACCACACACAGGTATCACACAACAGGTAACACACACACACAGGTATCACACACAACAGGTAACACACACACACAGGTATCACACACACAGGTAACACACACACAGGTAACACACACACACAGGTAACACACACACAGGTAACACACACACACAGGTAACACACACACAGGTAACACACACACACAGGTATCACACACACAGGTAACACACACACACACACAGGTAACACACACGCATGTTGGGTTTCTATGTCTTGTGGGGACTTCTCATTGACATAATGTTTTCCGTAGCGCCTTACCCTAACCTTAACCATCAAAAATTAATGCCTAACCCTGACCCTTACCCCAACCTAACCATAACCTAAGTGTAACCCTGACACTAAAACCAAATTTTAAGCCTCAAAAATTGCTTCAAACTTGTGGGGACCGGGATTTTGGTCCCCACAAGGGAGGTCGGTCCCCACTTGGATAGTAAACTTCCAATTTTTGGTCCCCACAAAGATAGTAATACCAGGTCCACACACACACACACACACAGACAGCTGCCATTGTTCCTGGAAGGGAAGCAGCCTCTTCCTGTCTTTATCCTGAACCAGAAGTTTTGTGTTTTTCCAGACGATACGGTGAGATCAGAGAGCAGCTCTACGTCAGGCTCAGCAGGAAACGACAACGGTAACACACACTAACACACACACACACACACACACAGGTCCACACTAACTCACACACACACACTAACTCACACACACACGCCCTAAATCACACACACACACACTAGGGCCGGCTCCACTAGAACAGAACGTCCCGACAGCATCTGATACTCCGTAAACTTCAGGACCCAAACAGATCATCAGCTGAGGCCACCTCAGGTGTTTTGCAGCAGCGCCACCATGAGGCTGCTTCAGGAACTGTAGGGTTCTGTCAGTGGAGCTGCATGGATGGTGGTCGCCTCGTGGTTCTGGTGGGCAGAACACAGGGAGTCCAGGGCAGTTCCTCACTGGGCCGAGATCTCTCCAGGGGGGCAAAAGAACAGATTCTAAGATGTTCTGAAGTAGAAACCTGAGGTTCTAAGATGTTCTGAAGTAGAAACCTGAGGTTCTAAGATGTTCTGAAGTAGAAACCTGAGGTTCTAAGATGTTCTGAAGTAGAAACCTGAGGTTCTAAGATGTTCTGAAGTAGAAATCTGAGGTTCTAAGATGTTCTGAAGTAGAAACCTGAGGTTCTAAGATGTTCTGAAGTAGAAACCTGAGGTTCTGAGATGTTCTGAAGTAGAAACCTGAGGTTCTGAGATGTTCTGAAGTAGAAACCTGAGGTTCTAAGATGTTCTGAAGTAGAAACCTGAGGTTCTGAGATGTTCTGAAGTAGAAATCTGAGGTTCTAAGATGTTCTGAAGTAGAAACCTGAGGTTCTAAGATGTTCTGAAGTAGAAACCTGAGGTTCTAAGATGTTCTGAAGTAGAAACCTGAGGTTCTAAGATGTTCTGAAGTAGAAACCTGAGGTTCTAAGATGTTCTGAAGTAAAACCTGAGGTTCTAAGATGTTCTGAAGTAGAAAATCTGAGGTTCTAAGATTTTCTGAAGTAGAAACCTGAGTTCTAAATGTTCTGAAGTAGAAATCTGAGGTTCTAAGATGTTCTGAAGTAGAAACCTGAGGTTCTAAGATGTTCTGAAGTAGAAACCTGAGGTTCTAAGATGTTCTGAAGTAGAAACCTGAGGTTCTAAGATGTTCTGAAGTAGAAATCTGAGGTTCTGAGATGTTCTGAAGTAGAAACCTGAGGTTCTAAGATGTTCTGAAGTAGAAATCTGAGGTTCTAAGATGTTCTGAAGTAGAAATCTGAGGTTCTAAGATGTTCTGAAGTAGAAACCTGAGGTTCTGAGATGTTCTGAAGTAGAAACCTGAGGTTCTAAGATGTTCTGAAGTAGAAATCTGAGGTTCTAAGATGTTCTGAAGTAGAAATCTGAGGTTCTAAGATGTTCTGAAGTAGAAACCTGAGGTTCTGAGATGTTCTGAAGTAGAAATCTGAGGTTCTAAGATGTTCTGAAGTAGAAATCTGAGGTTCTAAGATGTTCTGAAGTAGAAACCTGAGGTTCTGAGATGTTCTGAAGTAGAAACCTGAGGTTCTGAGATGTTCTGAAGTAGAAATATGAGGTTCTGAGATGTTCTGAAGTAGAAATCTGAGGTTCTAAGATGTTCTGAAGTAGAAACCTGAGGTTCTGAGATGTTCTGAAGTAGAAATCTGAGGTTCTAAGATGTTCTGAAGTAGAAACCTGAGGTTCGAAGATGTTCTGAAGTAGAAACCTGAGGTTCTAAGATGTTCTGAAGTAGAAACCTGAGGTTCTAAGATGTTCTGAAGTAGAAATCTGAGGTTCTAAGATGTTCTGAAGTAGAAACCTGAGGTTCTAAGATGTTCTGAAGTAGAAATCTGAGGTTCTAAGATGTTCTGAAGTAGAAACCTGAGGTTCTAAGATGTTCTGAAGCAAAATTCTGATGTTCTAAGATGAAGTATAGATACGTAGATCCTTGTTTAACCATAAACACAGATCTATGGAGCATTTGATCACTCTCGTAATACAGAAAGAACCAGAGACTACGGGCTGGGTTCTGTTAGGTTCACAGAACCACAGGGGCGTGGCCTATGAGTCTGCAGACAAAGACAGATAGAATACAGGAGAAGTCAGACAGGTGTCTCAGCAGGGAGCCTTGTGGAACACCTGTGGAAAGTAGATATATGGTAAATGTAAAATCCTGACAGGATTCAGTGCTGATGTGGAACGTCTCTGTCTGTCTGATAGAGAACGGCGGGTCTCAGGGGCGCCCCCTGATGGTTTGTGCTGGATCTGCTGTGGAGGTTTTCAACCAGAACAAAACCATGAAGACCTCTGGGCTCAGCAGGTACGTTGGACCTCCATAATCTCCTCAGGTGTTCCTGACAGGAAAGGCTAAACCACTTAAACCCAGTTAACCAGTTTAGCTCAGTTTAACCAGATTACCGCTTTAAACTTTGCTAGATTTACCCAGTTTAACCCAGTTCAAACCAGTCTAATCAGTTTACCCAGTAACCAATTTAATCCAGTTTTATCCAGTTTAAACCAGTTTGCCCAGTTTAACCCAGATCACCAATTTAACCAGTTTAACCCAGAGAGCCATTTAACATAGTTAAAACCAGTTTACATAGTTTTAACCAGATAACAAATATAGCCAGTTTAACCAATTTAAGTCAATGGACCTAGTTTTACCCGAATGAGCTGTTTAACCAGTTTTACCAAGTATCCAGTTTAACCCAGAGTCATTAACCTAGTTTCAACCAGTTTACCTAGTTTTACCCAGAGAAAAAATATAAACAGTTTAATCAGTTTAAACCGATTTATCTAGTTGTACCCAGGTAACCAATTTAAACCAGTTTACTGAGTTCTACATAGATAACCAATATAAACAGTAACCAGTTTTACCAAGAGAACCATTTAACCCAGTTGAACCCAGTTTAAATTAGTTTACCTAGTTTAATCCAGAGAAACATTTTAACTAGTTTAATTAGTTTAGTTTTAGTTATTAGTTTAGTCCAATTTAACCAACTTTAAACCAGTTTAATTTGTTTTACCAGGTAACCCATTTTAAATACATTTATTTTATTTGGTTTTACCCAGATTAACAAAGCAGTTCTAACACTTTAACCTAGTTTAATGCAGTTTACCTAGTTTTAACCAGTTTAACCAGTTTAACCAATATAACTTGTTTTAACAAGTTTAAACCAGTTTTAACCATCTTAACCCAGTTAATACCAGTGAAACCAGTTTCACCCAGTAAACCTTGGCTATATATGGTTTCGTTTATGAGTTGTGTAGAACAGAACCAACCAATCAGAGCAGTCCGTTTCTCGCCCTCCATTTCATTTTAGAACTGAGCACCGTGAGACCACCAAGCCCCCCCCTTTCCCCCCCTCCCATCCTCCCCCTCCTCCCCCCCGCTCTCAGGACTCCTCCTCCTCCTCGGACGCCGGATGCAGGACGTCCCGTCAGAGCAACGGCTCCGACAGCCTCCTGAACCACCTCACCGCCCCGGAGGAGGAGGGCGGGGCCCAGCAGGGGGCAGTGCGGGCGAACGGGGCGACCGTGTCTCGGGGAACGAACGCCGCCGGGTCGTTCTGGAGCTCTGAGGCGCTGACAGACAGACGCGGCAGGAATAACCCTGGAGCCCCGGAGGGGGGGTGCAGAGGAGGAGGACGGGGAGGCGGCTACAGCGAGGTTCTGTTGGACTACGTCTGGGAAAAACAGCGCCACCTGCAGCGCCAGCAGTCTCAGCCCAGCAGACAGCCAACCACGTCCCAGCACCAGCCGCTCCACAACGGTTCCGCCCAGCAGCCCCAAGGAGCTCCTCCCACCTACCGAAGTAACCACGCCGACCAGCGCAGAGTGACCGTCACTCGCACCAAGTCCTGCGGCCCATTCCTGCCAGTGCAGCAGAACCAGGGTGACATCAACCACCAGCCTCCGCCCACTATTCAGCCTGACCCCCACCCCCATCTCCTTCCTCCACGGCCGCCTCAGCTGCCCCCCCAGCAGGACTCCCAGCTGGAGGAGGCCACCAGGAGCCTCCATAAGGCCCTGGCCCTGGAAGGTAAGAGACCAGACCAGAGTAAAACCAATGCATGGATAGGTCTGACTAGAATTCGCCCAGAACAAATGGGTCTAAACAGAACCAGAACTGATGGGCTAGGCTGATCCAACATGAGCTCACATTATCTTGTTCCTTCTGTTACTGGAATAATCTGTTATAAACTTACAGAGATTTGTTCACGGTCGCTGTTTTTTAATTCAATTAAATTCAATTCAGTTTATTTATATAGCGCCATTTCACAACAGATGTCATCTCAAGGCACTTTACAAAAAGAGTTATTACAATACAATGTTTAGTGTAGAAATTACAGAACCACAGAAGATTGCGTCGTGGAATTCTCAGCAATCCCTCAATCTTTAGCTCAATCTATGAAGTCTGTTTATAAAAACACTTAACATTCTTTATCATCTTCAGCTGTGTTTATAAAGCCTGGCTGAAACAAAATCAGTCTTTATTAACCCTGACTTAACCTGTGTTTATTAACCCTGACTGAAGCGAACTCAGTGTTTATTAATCCTGACTGAAAAAAACTGTATTTGTTAACCCTGACTTAAACTGTTTAATAACCCTGACTTAAACTGTTTAATAACCCTGACTTAAACTGTTTATTAACCCTGACTTAAACTGTTTAATAACCCTGACTTAAACAAACTCAGTGTTTATTAAGCCTGACTTAAGCAAACTCTGTGTTTAATAATCCTGACTGGGACAAACTCAGTCTTTATTAACCCTGACTTAAACTGTTTATTAACCCTGACTGAAGAGAACTCAGTGTTTATTAATCCTGACTGAAAAAAACTGTATTTGTTAACCCTGACTTAAACTGTGTATTAACCCTGACTTAAACTGTTTATTAACCCTGACTTAAACTGTTTAATAACCCTGACTTAAACAAACTCAGTGTTTCATAATCCTGACTGAAACAAACTCAGTGTTTATTAACCCTGACTTAAACTGTTTAATAACCCTGACTTAAACAAACTCGGTGTTTAATAATCCTGACTGAAACAAACTCTGTGTTTAATAATCCTGACTGAAACAAACTCAGTGTTTATTAACCCTGACTTAAACTGTTTATTAACCCTGACTTAAACAAACTCAGTGTTTATTAAGCCTGGCTTAAACTGTTTAATAATCCTGACTGTAACAAACTCCGTGTTTAATAATCCAGACTTAAACTGTTTATTAACCCTGACTGATACAAACTCGGTGTTTATTAACCCTGACTTAAACTGTTTATTAATCCTGACTTAAACAAACTCAGTGTTTGTTAACCCTGACTTAAACTGTTTAATAACCCTGACTTAAACTTTTTATTAACCCTGACTTAAACTGTTTATTAACTCTGACTTAAACAAACTCAGTGTTTATTAAGCCTGACTTAAGCAAACTCTGTGTTTAATAATCCTTACTGGAACAAACTCAGTCTTTATTAACCCTGACTTAAACTGTTTAATAACCCTGTCTTAAACAAACTCAGTGTTTAATAATCCAGACTTAAACTGTTTAATAACCCTGACTTAAACAAACTCAGTGTTTAATAATCCTGACTGATACAAACTCAGTGTTTATTAACCCTGACTTAAACAAACTCAGTGTTTAATAACCCTGACTTAAACAAACTCAGTGTTTAATAACCCTGACTTAAACAAACTCAGTGTTTAATAACCCTGACTTAAACAAACTCTGTGTTTAATAATCCTGACTGAAACAAACTCAGTTTTTATTAACCCTGACTAATACAAACTCAGTGTTTATTAAACCTGACTTAAACTGTTTAATAACCCTGACTTAAACAAACTCAGTGTTTAATAACCCTGACTTAAACAAACTCAGTGTTTAATAACCCTGACTTAAACAAACTCAGTGTTTAATAACCCTGACTTAAACAAACTCTGTGTTTAATAATCCTGACTGAAACAAACTCAGTTTTTATTAACCCTGACTAATACAAACTCAGTGTTTATTAAACTTGACTTAAACTGTTTAATAACCCTGACTTAAACAAACTCAGTGTTTATTCAGCCTGACTTAAGCAAACTGTGTTTAATAATCCTGACTGGAACAAACTCAGTCTTTATTAACCCTGACTTAAACTGTTTAATAACCCTGACTTAAACAAACTCAGTGTTTATTAAGCCTGACTTAAGCAAACTCTGTGTTTAATGATCCTGACTGGGACAAACTCAGTCTTTATTAACCCTGACTTAAACTGTTTATTAACCCTGACTTAAACTGTTTAATAACCCTGACTTAAACAAACTCAGTGTTTATTAACCCTGACTTAAACCTGTGTTTATTAACCCTGACTGAAACAAACTCAGTCTTTATTAACCCTGACTTAAACTGTTTAATAACCCTGTCTTAAACAAACTCAGTGTTTAATAATCCAGACTTAAACTGTTTAATAACCCTGACTTAAACAAACTCAGTGTTTAATAATCCTGACTGAAACAAACTCAGTGTTTATTAACCCTGACTTAAACTGTTTAATAACCCTGACTTAAGCAAACTCTGTGTTTAATGATCCTGACTGGGACAAACTCAGTCTTTATTAACCCTGACTTAAACTGTTTATTAACCCTGACTTAAACTGTTTAATAACCCTGACTTAAACAAACTCAGTGTTTAATAACCCTGACTTAAACAAACTCTGTGTTTAATAATCCTGACTGAAACAAACTCAGTTTTTATTAACCCTGACTAATACAAACTCAGTGTTTATTAAACCTGACTTAAACTGTTTAATAACCCTGACTTAAACAAACTCAGTGTTTATTCAGCCTGACTTAAGCAAACTGTGTTTAATAATCCTGACTGGAACAAACTCAGTCTTTATTAACCCTGACTTAAACTGTTTAATAACCCTGACTTAAACAAACTCAGTGTTTATTAAGCCTGACTTAACAAACTCTGTGTTTAATATCCTGACTGACAACTCAGTCTTTATTACCCTGACTAAACTGTTTATTAACCTGACTTAAATGTTTATAACCCTGACTTAAACAAACTCAGTGTTATACTGACAACAAACGTGTTTAATACTGACTAACAAACCAGTCTTTATTAACCCTGACTAAACTGTTTATTAACCCTGACTTAAACAAACTCAGTGTTTATTAAGCCTGACTTAAGCAAACTCTGTGTTTAATGATCCTGACTGGGACAAACTCAGTCTTTATTAACCCTGACTTAAACTGTTTATTAACCCTGACTGAAACAAACTCATTGTTAATTAACCCTGACTTAAACTGTGTTTATTAACCCTGACTGAAACTGTTTATTATCCCTGACTGAAGAACATTCCCAAAGTCCACCAGTTGTTAAAAACAAATTTTAGAAATCAGAGTTAGATATTTGAATGAAGTGCTTCTTATATGGCAAGATGTCATATAGATGAAGATAAAGATATGGCTGATTCGATCTCTAATGAACAAAACCCCATATCTCGCCCTGCTAGACAAGAGTGACTCCCTCTCTGTAACCCCTGTGAACTTATCTCAGAGTATCCTGCTCCAGAGACATAACAATGCCTCCTATTGTCCTTCAGTTGAACTAGAGTAGGTAAAATGTAAATAAGTCTCCTCCAACTTCAGTCTCTAAGTCCTAAGCAATATACTGTATTCACTCGATGCCTTTAATAATAATTACTAATCAGTAAACAGAACTAATCGTGAAATAAGTTTCCCACTACAGGTTCTGAAATTGGTCTCTGTAAAAAAAAAATCAGGATATTTGTTGGGTTTTTATGAAACCAGTTCCGAACCAGCGCTGGTTTAGGTCTGGATCTGGTTCGATCGTTTGAAACCTGTATAAAAAATATGCTCCTGTCTTAAAAATAGTGGAGCTGGGCGAAAATAGACTGAGTCAGAACGTTCTCAGTAGAACATAAACCTCTGCTGGGACCAACTGGGGAGGATGATACTGGCCCAACAAGGTCAGAAACCTTCAGTGTTTTCTACCTGCTTTCAGGTGTGACTCCATCTGATTTGTGCTTCACAGGTCTGAGGGACTGGTACCTGAGGAACACCTTAGGCTCCACCCACCAGAACCAGGCCAATGGGAAGGTCTCGACAGGTGCCAAGACTAAGCCAAGTGCCGAGGTCAAAGGTCAGGCGGGAGGTGGCGAGGCACTGCAGCGAAGACGCACAGCTCACGGAGTCCTCCAGCAGTCGGCCTATCAGGGTCACCATTTTGCCGTGCCGCATCACAAGCTGCCGCACTCTGCCACTTTCCACGGGCACCCGCTGCATGGGAGGTAGGAGTCAGCTGGCGACTACATCTCCCACAATGCCTTTCTCTCCCCAGTAGTGGTACGGTAATGGCAGGCATTTCAAAAGCTGCCTTCCCAGGAACGGCACTAGATTCCAAACAACATGACCAGAGAACTACATATAAAGTGAAATTAAACACCTGCTGCGGTTCCTGCTCCACGTGGAACTGAAATGATAACCCATTTGTGCGTAATCAAATAGTGGGATTGCTGCAGAGGTTATTTTCACGAAGTTTAGTCTCAGATAGATGTCTTCTCATGGCTGTTTCAGATGTTGTTCTGGAGGCTGAATCTGGGCTCTGTTGCCACTTCAGCCAAAGCTTTAAAATTATGAAACAGTTCTCCAATAGAAGTGATCAGGAGTCAAAACGACTATCTGAATGAACCGTTTCCAGACCTGTAAACTATTGGAGGAAAGCAGCAGCAGGCGCCGGTTGTTTGGCACGAATCGGGCACTTTGGAGCGTCTAACCAGCCGCACCATCCTGAAATATGGTGTCTGGGAATGTCCTCTTTAATTCATTTATTTATCTGGAGTTTGTGTGTAAAGATGAAAATATTGGCACATTTGCATCAAGTTGTCATGGTTGTAAATACTAATGTGTAAAAATCTCAGACAGCCGTCATATTTTTCCATCAACGTTCTAAAAATACGGTCAACTACAAAAAATTAAGCTATTAAACTATTAAAGTAGGCTTTTTAGGGGCGGTGTCGGGTATTCACAGGTGACTGTGGCCTGGCATTTACTGCCATCTGGTGGCCAAGTTGGAGTTAGCAGCTACTCCTGATCTCAGCCGGAAGGCCATCATCAGATTTCCCCCTGGGAAGAACCTCACCTTGACCTCACCTGCTCTCTTTGAGCTCAGCTGTGTTCAGAGAGATATGAAGCTACAAACAGAAGCAGTTTGTCAAAGTTAGACTAAAAAAACAAAAAACATTTCTTTCTTTCAGGTCTGTGGATAGTTCTCTCTACCAGGAGGTCCCCCTCAGAGACCTGGTGGTGGACCAGCCATCTCCGGGGACTCTGGTCTGATCAACAACCAATGACGGGAAGAGTCTTGGACACCTAAGATTGGGTTATGATGATCCTGCTTAACCAGGTCCACCCGAAGGTCACAGACCACTCCAAAGTCTGATATTACTGGACCAATCGGGGACAGCCATGACACCCAGAGAGTCCATGCACCTTAAAGACTGGTTCACCTCACCCAGACCTTCACCTGGACCTGAAATGGTCCCCTTCAGACCATCAGGACCTTGAGTGAGCTCTGAAAGAGTCCTTAAAGTCACAAACCCGCACTGCAGCAACAAGAACCAGAACCTAACTGAACCCGTCCGGGCACCGAAGGTTGGAGGAACTAAAACCATAACAGCGTCCAATTGGAATCAATCCGGGCTAGCTAAATATTTGGCTACCAAGCTAGGAGCGCTGGGTCCATCACTACTCAAAGGTCCATCAGGTATGTGGGTTGGAACCTGAAGTGGACTTCCAGAGACCAGAGAGCGTCCTGTAGGTCTGAGACGTCACTACAGCCTTCGGACCTGCTTCTTCAAAGGTTTCCAAGTCTTAGTAATGTCAGTTTCTAATACTTAGCTAGCAAATTACACCAACTAGCTAAATATTCAGCTAGCAAGTTACGCTGGCTAGCCGAATATTTAGCTAGGAAGCTACACAGGTTAGCTAAACACTTAGCTAGCAAACTACACTGGCTAACTAAATATCTAGCTAGCAAGTTACACTGACTAGCTAAGTATTCAGCTAGCAGGCTACACAGGTTAGCTAGACATTTAGCTAGCAAGTTACACTGACTAGCTTAGTATTCAGCTAGCAGGCTACACAGGTTAGCTAGACACTTAGCTAGCAAGTTACACTGACTAGCTTAGTATTCAGCTAGCAAACTACACTGGCTAACTAAATATCTAGCTAGCAAGTTACACTGACTAGCTGACTAGCTAAGTATTCAGCTAGCAGGCTACACAGGTTAGCTAGACATTTAGCTAGCAAGTTACACTGACTAGCTTAGTATTCAGCTAGCAGGCTACACAGGTTAGCTAAACATTTAGCTAGCAATTTACACTGACTAGCTTAGTATTCAGCTAGCAAGTTACATGGGCTAACTAAATATTTAGCTAGCAAGACCTGGACTCCCAGAAAGCAAAGAGAGCGTCCTGTAGCTCTGAGATGACGCTGCAGCCTTCAGACCTGCTTCTTCAAAGGTTTCCAAGTGTTAGAAAAGTTCCTGGTCTGAGAAACGTTCCTGTCAGCCGGTTCTTGTTTGACCACAGCTGGACTGTGGAGCAAAACATGATCAGAGGAAGCTGCTGCACATGGTTCTTATCCTCACCTCAAGCCTCGGATCTAGACTCTGCTCAGACAATCAGACTCGTCTCAGCCACCAGGGGGAGGAACTCCTCAAAAGATGGAGAACTTTTCTCGCTGACATCACCAGCCCACCTGTTAAAGCCTCAGGTGTGTTCAGACCCGAAGCATCAGGTAACCTTGCAGTTCGGACTGAAAACCACTGCACTACAAATCCAGCACTGAGTTATATCCCCAAACCAGCATCAGGATCTCCCTGGTCGTGGACCAGAACCAGAGTACCCAGATCGAGACCTCCTTCAGGGAAACGAGGTCCTGGAGAAAGATCTGGTCCTGCATGAGACAATCCAGATCTACAACGATGTTGGAATGTTTTCCTGTGGAACCTGGAGGTAATCCTGACCCCGGTCTAGATCCAAATCCAGACCCAGACTTTGACTTCATCAGCACCCAGGTTCTGGATCCAGGTCCAACTTCAGGTCATAATCAGGTAAAAAATCTGGATCCACCTGCAGGTTTAGTCTGAAGCAATAAGAAGAGCCTCGAGTTTCAGTTTGAATTTTTTGATCAGCTTCAGAATAAAAGAGCCCAAAAATGATCAGAACGACAATCAGACGATGATGTCAGAAAGATGATTGATTTTCTTATTGAACGACTGTTTGATCCTGTTTTCTACTGATTTCATCTCACCTGGTTTTATACTAACGTTTATTATTATTGAAGTTATGATTTTATTGCAGGACAGCAGTTCTGTTGATAGGAATCCGTGTCCATACAAACACCTGTACTGTTCCACACCTGTACTGTTCCACACCTGTACTGTTCCACACCTGTACTGTTCTACACCTGTACTGTTCTACACCTGTACTGTTCCACACCCATACTGTTCCACACCTGTACTGTTCCACACCTGTACTGTTCCACACCTGTACTGTTCCACACCTGCAAAGTTCCACACCTGTACTGTTCCACACCTGTACTGTTCCACACCTGTACTGTTCTACACCCGTACTGTTCCACACCTGTACTGTTCCACACCCATACTGTTCCACACCTGACTTTCCACACCTGTACTATTCCACCCTGTACTGTTCCACACCTACTGTTCCACACCTACTGTTACACCCATACTGTTCCACACCTGTACTGTTCCACACCTGCACAGTTCCACACCTGCACAGTTCCACACCTGCAAAGTTCCACACCTGTACTATTCCACACCTGTACTATTCCACACCTGCACAGTTCCACACCTGCACAGTTCCACACCTGCACAATTCCACACCTGCAAAGTTCCACACCTGTACTGTTCTACACCTGCACTGTTCCACACCTGTACTGTTCCACACCTGTACTGTTCCAAACCTGTACTGTTCCAAACTTGTACTGTTCTACACCTGCACAGTTCCACACCTGCACAGTTCCACACCTGTACTGTTCCACACCTGTACTGTTCCAAACCTGTACTGTTCCACACCCGTACTGTTCTACACCTGTACTGTTCCACACCTGTACTGTTCCACACCTGTACTGTTCCACACCTGTACTGTTCCACACCTGCACAGTTCCACACCCGTACTGTTCCACACCCGTACAGTTCCACACCCGTACTGTTCCACACCCGTACTGTTCCACACCTGTACTGTTCCACACCTGTACTGTTCTACACCTGTACTGTTCTACACCCGTACTGTTCCACACCCATACTGTTCCACACCCATACTGTTCCACACCTGTACTGTTCCACACCTGCACAGTTCCACACCTGCACAGTTCCACACCTGCAAAGTTCCACACCTGTACTATTCCACACCTGTACTATTCCACACCTGCACAGTTCCACACCTGCACAGTTCCACACCTGCACAATTCCACACCTGCAAAGTTCCACACCTGTACTGTTCTACACCTGTACTGTTCCACACCTGTACTGTTCCACACCTGTACTGTTCCAAACCTGTACTGTTCCAAACTTGTACTGTTCTACACCTGCACAGTTCCACACCTGCACAGTTCCACACCTGTACTGTTCCACACCCGTACTGTTCCACACCTGTACTGTTCCACACCTGTACTGTTCCACACCTGTACTGTTCCACACCTGTACTGTTCCACACCTGTACTGTTCCACACCTGTACTGTTCCACACCTGCACAGTTCCACACCCGTACTGTTCTACACCCGTACAGTTCCACACCCGTACTGTACTACACCCGTACAGTTCCACACCCGTACTGTTCTACACCCGTACTGTTCTACACCCGTACTGTTCCACACCCGTACTGTTCTACACCTGTACTGTTCCACACCTATACTGTTCCACACCTGTACTGTTCCACACCTGCACAGTTCCACACCTGTACTGTTCCACACCTGTACTGTTCTACACCTGCACTGTTCCACACCTGTACTGTTCCACACCTGTACTGTTCCACACCTGCACAGTTCCACACCTGTACTGTTCCACACCCGTACTGTTCTACACCTGTACTGTTCCACACCCGTACTGTTCTACACCTGTACTGTTCCACACCTGTACTGTTCCACACCTGCAAAGTTCCACACCTGCACTGTTCCACACCTGCACAGTTCCACACCCGTACTGTTCTACACCTGTACTGTTCCACACCCGTACTGTTCTACACCTGTACTGTTCCACACCTGTACTGTTCCACACCTGTACTGTTCCACACCTGTACTGTTCCACACCTGTACTGTTCCACACCCGTACTGTTCTACACCTGTACTGTTCTACACCTGTACTAATCCAAACCTCTACTGTTCTACACCTGTACTGTTCCACACCTGCTGTGTGTCACTCACCTGTGTACCTGTCTCATCCTGAGGTTCTGTGTCTGATTCCAGTTAATCTGCTGAGTCGCTACAGCTGTAAAAACATTTTTATTAGAAATGTATCCCTGATTAATCATCAGTCAGTCAGGATGACTACAAGCCACGCCCCTTTTTAAAAACCCTCCCACTCTGATAGCGCTGCCACCTCATTGGCTGCGTCCCGCAGTCTACACACACAAACACACACACCTGAGGATGTGACATGCATGTTAATAGTAAAGCCTCAAAGTAGTACTACTGAAGTACCTGTGTGTACTACTACAGCTGAAGTCCCTTAAAGACTGCAGTCTTAAAGTTCACATTATACAGCTCTACAGCAGAGCTACTGTTCTGATCTACAGAACCATCCAGAACCGGCATAGTCAGTATTAAATTAATGTACTGTAATCCTGGTGGAAGGAATGAGGTTCTGGTTCTGGTAATTTAAGCCTTGCTGTGTGTGCTGCATGTCCTCAGAAGTCTGTCCAGTTCAACCAGAACCTGTTTTTGTTTTGTTTTGTGAACTGGACCGGTTGCCCACCTCAGTGTGTTCTGTATAGCCCTCCTCTGTAGAACCGGGCCTGCTCGGTACCGCAGCTGTTTCTGTGTTGGACTGAATGTTTTTGTAGCTTTTGTGTGTAAATAAAATTTGTGAATATGTTTCTGCTCTTTTAATGAAGCCGATGAGGTTGGTGGAAGTCGTTATAAAGTCACACTGTCATAAGAAAACGGCAATAATTTGGATGATTTAGCCTGTCATAAAATAAATAAATGGAGGTTCATTTTTCAAAGTCATATTTGCGTCCATATTTATTCATTTACGAATGACAGTTTCAGTCATCTACACTGGCTAGCTAGCTACAGCGTGTACCTAAATTTTTAGCTAGCAAGCTACACTGGCTAGCTAAATATTAAGCTAGCAAGCTACACTGGCTACCTAGCTACAGCGTGTAGCTACATTTTTAGCTAGCAAGCTACACTGGCTAGCTAAACATTTACCTAGTAAGCTACACTGGCTAGCTAGCTACAGCGTGTAGCTAAATTTTTAGCTAGCAAACTACACTGGCTAGCTAAACATTTAGCTAGCAAGCTACATTGGCTAGATAGCTACAGCGTGTAGCTAAATTTTTAGCTAGCAAGCTACACTGGCTAGCTAAACATTAAGCTAGCAAGCTACACTGGCTAGATAGCTACAGCGTGTAGCTAAATTTTTAGCTAGCAAGCTACACTGGCTAGCTTAACATTTAGCTAGCAAGCTACACTGGCTAGCTAAATATTTAGCTTCAAACTACACATTGTGCTCAGAGCTAAATAGAGCTAATACGGAAATTAACATGCTGATAGGTGGAAGTGGATTAGCAAAATAAAAGTTTGGGCTTACAAACCTCTATATTAACTGCTGGTGAGACTTTCTCATTGTGTATTTTCCTTCCGAAATGTACCACATTTCAGTTTAAAATGCAGCATAAACCGTTTTATCTCAGACGTTTAGCAAAGGATTTACAGCAGTGAAGCACTACGTTTATACAGAGGTTAGACCAGGCTGAAATTATCCCACAGTTATTTTTACAGTGAAAGGCTAAATAACCCACATTATTGAGCAATAATTTGGGTAAACAGCTCTGTTAATGTTTGCCTGTGAACTCCGCATTGGAGTTCCGGTTCTGTTCGGTTCTAGCTGAGGTCCAACAGTCAGTTTTATTGTCTCTGTTCTTCCCACTTAATGTCCTGCAGAAAATTATTCAAAGTTGCTGACAGTCTAAAACTCATTAAGATCTGCTGGTCAACAGAACCTTTTACGTTGCAGATCCAGAACCGTTGGTAGTAGATATTTACATTTACTCAGTTACATTTACTTGAGTAACTTTACGAAAAAATTTTTTTTACGTTTACGTTTATGTTTTTAGAGTAGTTTTGCTATACAATACTTTTTACCTTCACTTGAATAATATCATTATGAAGTATCACTACTCTTACATGAGTAAAATTTGTGTTTAATCTAACCTCCCTGAGTAAATTCACTGAATGAAGAAGAAACATATTTTAACAGAAAATAGACACAGACACTTAAAGTTATTAAAGGACCTCCTTTTCTACACCAGCTTTGCTTTTCTAATGTAATCTGTCTTTTTGTTCTGTTTGTTGTCGCTTTTTGAACTCAAATTAATATATAGTAAACACTATAGTCACTGGAAGTATGTTTTGCCTCGCTGTGAGATATATTTAATAATTTTCTAGTGTAAGTACTAGTATGGGGAGCCTAAGGCTCCTCCCCTTCCGGTCGGCCCGTGGGTCCCCAAACCGTAAAAATAATGAATGGAAGTCAATGGAGCGATAAAAGTTATTTTCTGGTCCGCTTTGTCTTACGTCCTGAATCACACATATGTTGTAATTTGATTTAAATAATAACTAACGATGTACATTTCTAATGTGTTTGTCCAGTGATTTAGGATTTATTTGAGTGTAAAAATTTGCATTTAAAAAGCCTACAAATCAAAAGTCAGAAGTCGCATATATGACGTAATTTGGCTAACGGTAGCTAGCATTAGCTATAGCACATTAAACACCTTGAGCTTGTAGAGCTTCTCCTCCATGCTGGCTCTCACTCCACCGACTGATTTATCCCCGACATAGCTGCTACTTTCCACATGGTCACATTGATAGAGGTTTTCTCCGTGTTTAATGCTCCTTTCTTCGTCCTGGAGGCTACGACCCTCATTCTCCTTCTTCTTCTGCTGTTGTAGTCCTCTAAACGTTTTTACACAAAACCTAAAGTAACTTTTACCTCCGGTCGAAAATCAGCGTTTTCTCTGCATCAAAATTAGTTTTTAAAATTCATGAACATCATATGTTTGATCCACGGCGCATTTTATACTGGATCAGAAAATAACTTTTATCGCTCCATTGACTCTGTCATTTTTTTTGGCAGTCGTTGACACATGGACCGGAAGTAGAAGGGCATGACTTAGGCTCCCCATTTATGGGGCGCCAAGTGTAAAATATTCGTTATTTAGTAGAAATGCACTTTTTTTTTACATTTAGCTTCATTTTTCCACATTTAGCACACTTTCATACATTTAGGAAGAAAATGTTTCTAAAATTCAACATTTACCAGCATATTTACATTTTAAAAATCTAAATTCTAAATATTATTTCGAAATGTAACATATTATATCTAAATCTAAATGTTAAATCTAAATGTTAAATCCAATGTTCTAATGAACATGGTCAATGTTCTAAATGTTCCTAACATTTAGATTTAGATTTAACATTTAGATTTAGATATAACATGTTACATTTCGAAATAATATTTAGAATTTAGATTTTTTAAATGTAAATATGCTGGTAAATGTTGAATTTTAGAAACATTTTCTTCCTAAATGTATGAAAGTGTGCTAAATGTTCAAAAAAAGTGCATTTCTACTAAATAACGAAAATTTTACACTTGGCGCCCCATACTCATTATAATAAAAAAAAGACCCTCTACTGAAAATGTCTTATTGTATAATTATGTAATTTATCTGTATCATTGCTTTAATTTTAGTCTTTAGAATAGTAGAATCAGGTTTACAGGCTTGTTGGACCTGCATGTAGTAGCGCCCCCTGCTGCTCGAGTTGACGCACAGCAGCGGGTCTCCAGGTCTGGACCGGATCAAAGGTTCTTATTGTTCTGGATCAGAACATCATGTGAACATTAAAGCCTCCGGGAACAGTGCTGTTTCTGATCCAGTCCCCTGATGGCCTGCAGGCAGGATAACACCTGGCAGAACCGGCTCACAGGTGAATCTCACCTGGAGGAGAAAGCTACAGGTTCTCTCTGAGTCAGAAAGAGAACGTTCCAGAAGCATTAGGTGTTCCTAATTCATAAAGCGTTGTTTAAAGAACGAGTTATAGGAATTGCGTGAATTTGAACAAAGAACGTTCTCCAGCTCTCGCAACTCGTTGCGTAACATTCGGTCCTCACAGCGGCGGTAACCCGCAGCAGTCAGCCCGTGTTGCAGCAGAGACAGCACGGACTAAACTTTCTCCCGACACCAGCTCCTTCTGGACCGGTTCGGACATGAGGTAAGAGTTCTGCTTAAGCGGGGCGACTCCCTGCGACCCGGACGGACGGGTTCGGCTCGGTGGAAGCGGCTCTGAAACCGACAAACTTTGACCGGTTTGACATATTTCCACATCAAAGTTCCGGTTAGCCGTTAGCCTCGGCTAGCTTCACCGATACCGGCCGGGTCCGTCCGGTAAGGTTACAGTGAAGTTCGCTGAGCAGCAGCAGCTGTTAACCGTTATGGTTCTTGGGATAGTTAACGGAACCAGAAACAGTTCGGCAAGTTGAACCGCACCAGAACGGAACCGGATCAGTCCAGTGTATTATGTCAGCTGGGAGACGTTCTGTCCGAGGAAACCAGCGGACTGGACCCAGTTGGTGACCTGGAACCCTTCAGCAGAACCGGGATCTATCTGTTAGAACCAGAATTTGTGCTGTTCGAACTAATTCTTTCTGATCAGAACCAGCTGATCCTTACAGAACTTTAGAGGGGCTCGAAAAAAGGGAACCGTAGAGTGAGACTTTAGAACAAATGATGTTTATCTCTGTAATCTAGAATCAGAACATAATAAATGATAATGACGAGATAAGAACCATGGAGAGCTGAAACAGCCTGTTTATTATCTGATGAAGAACAATATTGCTGCTGGACTGTTGGTCCAAAGGAAGAACCGCTAGTTGATTAAACAAGGGTTATAAACTACATTATGGAAGAATATAACCTGCTGCTGTGTTTCACTAGCTGCAACAGAGCCGGCACGAGGCATAAGCAAACCTAGTGGTTGCTTAGCGCCCCCCAGGCCCATCCTACAGAGGCTAACATTTAGGAAAATGTGAATATAACTCAATCTGACGCTTTGTAGATCTGAAAATGTAAAAAAAAGTTACAAAAATATTTAAAGGAATAGAAATGTATATACTGTACCTTTTTAATATAGAACTAAATCATTTATTATATTAAAAACTTTGAATTAAAAATGTAAAATAAATTTTTATTTTTCATTGTTTAATTATTGCTTTAGTTTTCTTTCAGATTGTCTCAGATAATATTAAAAATGACCTTAATCAGCAAAATAAGCTCCGCCTACTTTCCCAGATTAGACCAAACCATGATAGAAATGCTGTTATTGTGGGTAGTGGTTTTAACAGAAAGGGGGCGCCCTCTGATTAAGGCCCCATAATGCTTTGGGCCGGCCCTGGGCTGCAGCCTGTAGCTCTATAGACCTTCCATAATGGCTCACAGGAACTTTGGCCAAAAATAACAAAGCAAATAATGTTGTAGTTTTTTTTCAATAACAAATTCAGATTCTTTTTCATTGAATAATTGCTTGAATTTCCATGATCAAATGACATTAAAAATAATTTTAGATACATTTTTCTGGTCATTGAGTTTGAAAATATGTGATTTTTTTTTTTTACACAATTTGCCACAAATATAAGAAAAAAATTCAGAGAAGAAAACGAATCCATCCACTTTTTGCTAAAGTTTTATGTTTTTTCTTTCTTTTGAAACTTAAAAACGGAAATAAAATGGTTTCTCTCTTATGACTGACAACACATTTTACTCTACTAGATACTTATCAAGAATTTTAAGTGAAGTTTTTTGAGGATCATGTAGCAGTGGGCAATATAAAAGGTATGAGGTAAATATGATGTAAATTTAGCCAAAAGTAGATATTACGCATTTTGATGAAGTCAAGCTGTGCCTAAATACTGTATTGGCCCAAATATAGGACGAGGTTTTTCTCAGTTGAAAATGTGCTGCATATGTAATGATTGGATGGTACTGGGGATGACGTTCTGTGGGAGGAGACGGGACCGCAGCATGACGGGAAGCACTTCGAGGTAGAGTAAAATCCTCATGCAGAATTTTGATTTGACATTTAAAGAGCAACATTCTGACAGTTGGCATTATAACGTTGTTTTTTTGCACAGTATCGCTAGTACTTCACACTTTATAACCTTTTGGATGTCTTCATAATCTTACTAAACAGAATAAAATGTTTCTTTACAGTATAAACAGGATTATTTGGCTTCTAACCCTAACCGAACGACTATGTCTAACTTGAATCATTGGGTTTGTGTCTGAGAATACACTTAGTAAATGTTAGTCTGTTGTTACCTGTTTGGGGCATATGATCGAATATGATTCCTCTGATGTTCATGGCGCAATTTCACATATTTATTTAGCACCGCTGGTCAAACATGTAATCTGAGAGTTTTATAAATTTACCATCGTTCGTTTTAGAGATCCAACAGCAAACGTGACAACAGGATCGCACTTTTCCGCTTCAGGAACCACACTAATGTTTGGCAAGTCACAGACCCGTGTTGATTGGTCGAGCGGCGAAAACTGTGAAGAGCTTGATCACTTCTGATTGGTTGTGATAACGTGATTGTAAAAGTTTGTGAAAAGCAGCAGTGACATCATTCTGTAACGTTTGCGGAAGTGACTAACTGTGCGTTCAGAACCGCAGGCTTTGTCAGCATTAAGGAACGCTCATAAAGCGACTAGTTCTACGCATAAACGCGGAAGATCAATTTTTAAGCTGAAGCTAGCAAAGCTCGTAGACGGGCCTTTCTCTGCTGGATGGTTTAAACACTCGTGGATGCTGGTTGCCTTGGCAGCATCACTACAGTGAGACGCTCTGATTGGTTGCCATGACGCATCAACAGTGTTAAGACCGTCAAAAGTTCAACTAGTTAACCCTCTGCGTTGCTAGCATTATGAGCTTTGAAGCTTAAAACGCTGGAAAAGTTTGAAAAGTTGATGGAGCCAAACCTCACAAAGCGCTAAAGATGAAACGGCTCAGAGGAGCTAGCACTGTTAGTTCTGTTAGCTCTGTTAGCACTGTTAGTTCTGTTAGCACTGTTAGTTCTGTTAGCACTGTTAGCACTGTTAACTCTGTTAGTTCTGTAAGCACTGTTAGTTCTGTAAGCACTGTTAGTTCTGTTAGCACTGTTAGTTCTGTTAGCACTGTTAGTTCTGTTAGCACTGTTAGTTCTGTTAGCACTGTTAACTCTGTTAGTACTGTTAGCACTGTTAGTTCTGTTAGCAATGTTAGCTCTGTTAGCTTTGTTAGCTCCGTTAGCGTTGTAAGCAATGTTAGCTTTGTTAGCTCCGTTAGCGTTGTAAGCACTCTTAGTTCTGTTAACAATGTTAGCTCTGTTAACACTATTAGTTCTGTTAGCACCGTAAGCACTGTTAGAACTGTTAGCTCTGTTAGCACTATTAGTTCTTTTAGCAATGTTAGCTCTGTTAGCACTATTAGCATTGTGAGCACTATTAGCTCTGTTAGTTCTGTTAGCACTGTTAGCTCTGTTAGCACCATTAGTTCTTTTAGCAATGTTAGCTCTGTTAGCACTATTAGCACTGTGAGCACTATTAGCTCTGTTAGTTCTGTTAGCACTGTTAGCTCTGTTAGCACTATTAGCACTGTGAGCACTATTAGCTCTGTTAGTTCTGTTAGCACTGTTCTGTTAGCAATGTTAGCTTTGTTAGCCCCGTTAACGTTGTAGGTACACTATTAGCACTGTTAGCTCTGTAAACACCTTTAGCTCTGTTAATTATGTTGCACTGTTAGCTTTTTTAGCTCCGTTAGCGTTGTAAGCACTGTTAGTTCTGTTAGCAATGTTAGCTCTGTTAGCTTTGTTAGCTCCGTTAGTGTTGTAAGCACTGTTTGTTCTGTTAAGACTATTAGTTCTGTTAGCACTGTTAGCTCTGTTTGTAATGTTAGCTGTTTAAGCTCTGTTAACACTATTAGTTCTGTTAGCACTATTAGCACTGTTAGCACTATTAGCTCTGTTAGTTCTGTTAGCAATTTTAGCTTTGTTAGCTCCGTTAACGTTGTAGTTACACTATTAACACAGTTAGCTTTGTTAGCACTATTAGCATCTCAGAGATTTCTCACTTGTCCACAGGTGGAGTGTTCGGCTCTGATCCTGGTGCTTTTCCTGCGCTCTGATTGGTCAGCTGTCCATCATTGTCATCATGCAGCTGGCCTATTATAAGCTGCCGGCTCAGCTGAGGCGGAGCTCCAAGCTCAGAAAGATGGCCGGCGTCCTGCTCGCTGCCTACGCCTTCAAAAAGCTGTCTCCATATGTGTGGAGGGGGCTACAGGTGAGTCCCACACCTGTTAGAAGGTCAGAGGTCAGGGAGCCACTGCAGGTGACTCTGACTGTTGTTCTTCCAGAGGGGTGGAGCAGATAGCCGGGGAGGAGGAGCTAAAACACCTGTAGGCGTGGTCAGCTGTGTGGATAACAGTGAAGATGAGGAGACGAAGAAGAAGAGGAAGGAGAGAGCCAACAGGTGAGAGGTGACCAGGTGAGACACCTATCAGCTGGCTCCTTTCTGTTCTCACCTGTCCCTTCTACCTGTCCACAGGTCTACATCAGTCAACAGAGACTTCTTCCTCAGACTGTCTCACCTGTTGAAGCTCCTGTTTCCACGGTTACTGTGTCCGGAGTTCGGCCTTCTCGCACTACACTCCATCACCCTGATGTCCCGAACCTTCCTGTCCATCTACGTCGCTTCTTTGGATGGTCCGCACCTGTCTACACCTGTTCACACCTGTGTCTACCTGTCTACACCTGTTTACACCCGTTTCTACCTGTGTACACCTGTTTACACCTATTTCTACCTGTCTACACCCGTTTCTACCTGTCTACACCTGTTTCTACCTATCTACACCTGTTTCTACCTGTCTACACCTGTTGGTACCTGTCTACACCTGTTTACACCTATTTCTACCTGTCTACACCTGTTTCTAACTGTCTACACCTGTGTCTACTGGTCTACACCTGTTTCTACCTGTCTACACCTGTTTCTACCTGTCTACACCTGTGTCTACCTGTGTACACCTGTTTACACCTGTGTCTACCTGTCCACACCTGTTACCCCCGTTTCTACCTGTCCACACCTGTTTACACCCATTTCTACCTGTCCACACCTGTTTACACCCGTTTCTACCTGTCTACACCTGTTTCTACCTGTTTACACCTATTTTTACCTGTCTACACCTGTCTGTTTACACCCGTTTCTACCTGTCCACACCTGTTTACACCTGTTTCTACCTGTCTACACCACCTATTTCTACATGTCTACACCTGTTTACACCTATTTCTACCTGTCCACACCTGTTTACACCTATTTCTACCTGTCTACACCTGTTTAAACCCGTTTCTACCTGTCTACACCTGTTTACACCTGTTTACATGTATTTGTACCTGTTTACACCTGTTTACACCTATTTCTACCTGTCTACACCTGTTTACACCTATTTCTACCTGTCCACACCTGTTTACACCTATTTCTACCTGTCTACACCTGTTTAAACCCGTTTCTACCTGTCTACACCTGTTTACACCTGTTTACACCTATTTGTACCTGTTTACACCTGTTTACACCTATTTGTACCTGTTTACACCTATTTCTACCTGTCTACACCTGTTTACACCTATTTCTACCTGTCTACACCTGTTTACACCTATTTCTACCTGACTACACCTGTTTACACCTATTTCTACCTGTCTACACCTGTTTCTACCTGTCCACACCTGTTTACACCCGTTTCTACCTGACTACACCTGTTTACACCTATTTCTACCTGTCTACACCTGTTTACACCTGTCTACACCTGTTTTCACCTGTTTACACCTATTTCTACCTGTCTACACCTGTTTACACCTATTTCTACCTGTCTACACCTGTTTACACCTGTCTACACCTGTTTTCACCTGTTTACACCTATTTCTACCTGTCTACACCTGTTTTCACCTATTTCTACCTGACTACACCTGTTTACACCTATTTCTACCTGTCTACACCTGTTTACACCCGTTTACACCTGTGTACACCTATTTCTACCTGTCTACACCTGTCTACACCTATTTCTACCTGTCTACACCTGTTTTCACCTATTTCTACCTGTCTACACCTGTTTTCACCTATTTCTACCTGTCTACACCTATTTCTACCTGTCTACACCTGTTTTCACCTGTTTCTACCTGCCCACACCTGTTTACACCTATTTCTACCTGACTACACCTGTTTACACCTATTTCTACCTGTCTACACCTGTTTACACCTGTTTCTACCTTTCTACACCGGTTTCTACCTGTCCACACCTGTTTACACCCGTTTCTACCTGTCTACACCTGTCTACACCTGTTTGTACCTGTCTACACCTGTTTACACCTGTTTCTACCTGTCTACACCTGTTTCTACCTGTCTACACCTGTTTCTACCTGTCTACACCTGTTTCTACCTGTCTACACCTGTTTCTACCTGTCTACACCTGTTTCTACCTGTCTACACCACCTATTTCTACATGTCTACACCTGTGTCTACCGGTCTACACCTGTTTCTACCTGTCTACACCTATTTTTACCTGTCTACACCAGTCTGTTTACACCCGTTTCTACCTGTCCACACCTGTTTACACCTGTTTCTACCTGTCCACACCCGTTTACACGTTTTACATGTCTACCTTTTCACCTGTTTACACCTATTTCTACCTGTCTACACCTGTTTACACCCTATTTCTACATGTCTACACCTGTTTTACTATTTCTACCTGTCCACACCTGTTTACACCCGTTTCTACTGCCACCTTTTACACCGTTTCACCTGTCTAACCTGTTACCTGTTTACACCTATTTACCTGTCTACACTGTTTCACCTTTTCTACCGTCTACACCTGTTTCACCTGTTTCTACCTGCCTACACCTGTTTACACCTATTTCTACCCTGATACATGTTTACACCTATTTCTACCTGTCTACACCTGTTTACACCCGTTTCTACCTGTCCACACCTGTTTACACCCGTTTCTACCTGTCTACACCTGTTTACACCTGTTTGTACCTGTCTACACCTGTTTGTACCTGTCTACACCTGTTTCTACCTGTCTACACCTGTTTACACCTGTTTCTACCTGTTTCTACCTGTCTACACCTGTTGGTACCTGTCTACACCTGTTTACACCTATTTCTACCTGTCTACACCTGTTTCTACCTGTCTACACCTGTGTCTACCGGTCTACACCTGTGTCTACCGGTCTACACCTGTTTCTACCTGTCTACACCTGTTTCTACCTGTCTACACCTGTTTCTACCTGTCTACACCTGTGTCTACCTGTGTACACCTGTTTACACCTGTGTCTACCTGTCCACACCTGTTTACCCCCGTTTCTACCTGTCCACACCTGTTTACACCCGTTTCTACCTGTCTACACCTGTTTCTACCTGTTTACACCTATTTTTACCTGTCTACACCTGTTTACACCCGTTTCTACCTGTCCACACCTGTTTACACGTATTTCTACCTGTCTACACCTGTTTACACGTATTTCTACCTGTCCACACCTGTTTACACCTATTTCTACCTGTCTACACCTGTTTACACCCGTTTCCACCTGTCTACACCTGTTTACACCTATTTCTACCTGTCTACACCTGTTTACACCTATTTCTACCTGTCTACACCTGTTTACACCTATTTCTACCTGTCTACACCTGTTTCCACCTATTTCTACCTGACTTCACCTGTTTACACCTATTTCTACCTGTCTACACCTGTTTCTACCTGTCCACACCTGTTTACACCCGTTTCTACCTGTCTACACCTGTTTACACCTATTTCTACCTGTCTACACCTGTTTACACCTGTTTCTACCTGTCTACACCTGTTTCTACCTGTCCACACCTGTTTACACCCGTTTCTACCTGTCTACACCTGTTTACACCTATTTCTACCTGTCTACACCTGTTTACACCCGTTTCTACCTGTCTACACCTGTCTACACCTGTTTCTACCTGTTTACACGTATTTCTACCTGTCTACACCTGTGTCTACCTGTCCACACCTGTTTACACCCGTTTCTACATGTCTACACCCGTTTCTACATGTCTACACCTCTCTACACCTGTTTCTACCTGTCCACACCTGTTTACACCTGTTTCTACCTGTCCACACCTGTCTACACCTGTTTACACGTATTTCTACCTGTCTACACCTGTTTCTACCTGTCCACACCTGTTTACACCCGTTTCTACATGTCTACACCTGTCTACACCTGTGTCTACCTGTCCACACCTGTTTACACCCGTTTCTACCTGTCTACACCTGTCTACACCTGTTTCTACCTGTTTACACCTATTTCTACCTGTCTACACCTGTGTCTATCTGTCCACACCTGTTTACACCCGTTTCTACCTGTCTACACCTGTGTCTACCTGTCTACACCTGTTTACACCCGTTTCTACCTGTCTACACCTGTCTACACCTGTGTCTACCTGTCCACACCTGTTTACACCTGTTTCTACCTGTCTACACCGGTTTTTATCTGTTTCTACCTGTCTACACCTGTTTCTACCTGTTTACACCTATTTCTACCTGTCTACACCTGTTTCTACCTGTTTACACCTATTTCTACCTGTCTACACCTGTTTCTACCTGTCTACACCTGTTTACACCTGTTTCTACCTGTCCACACCTGTTTCTACCTGTCTACACCTTTTTACACCTATTTCTACCTGTCTACATCTGTTTCTACCTGTTTACACCTATGTCTACCTGTTTACACCTGTTTACACCTATTTCTACCTGTCTACACCTCTGTCTACCTGTATACGATGTTTCTACCGTCACACCTGTGTACACCCGTACCACACCTGTTTACACCTATTTCTACCTGTCCACACCTGTTTACACGTATTTCTACCTGTCTACACCTATTTCTACCTGTCTACACCTGTTTACACCTATTTCTACCTGTCTACACCTGTTTACACCTATTTCTACCTGACTACACCTGTTTACACCTATTTCTACCTGTCTACACCTGTTTACACCCGTTTCTACCTGACTACACCTGTTTACACCTATTTCTACCTGTCTACACCTGTTTACACCTGTTTCTACCTGTCTACACCGGTTTCTACCTGTCCACACCTGTTTACACCCGTTTCTACCTGTTTACACCTGTTTACACCTATTTCTACCTGTCTACACCTGTTTGTACCTGTCTACACCCGTTTCTACCTGTCTACACCTGTTTACACCTGTCTACACCTGTTTCTACCTGTCTACACCTGTTGGTACCTGTTTACACCTGTTTCTACCTGTCTACACCTGTGTCTACCGGTCTACACCTGTTTCTACCTGTCTACACCTGTTTCTACCTGTCTACACCTGTGTCTACCTGTGTACACCTGTTTACACCTGGGTCTACCTGTCCACACTTGTTTACCCCCGTTTCTACCTGTCTACACCTGTTTCTACCTGTTTACACCTATTTTTACCTGTCTACACCTGTTTACACCTATTTCTACCTGTCTACACCTGTTTCTACCTGTCCACACCACCTATTTCTACATGTCTACACCTGTTTACACGTATTTCTACCTGTGTACACCTGTTTACACCTATTTCTACCTGTCTACACCTGTTTCCACCTATTTCTACCTGACTACACCTGTTTGTACCTGTCTACACATATTTCTACCTGTCTACACCTGTTTCTACCTGTCCACACCTGTTTACACCCGTTTCTACCTGACTACACCTGTTTACACCTATTTCTACCTGTCTACACCTGTTTACACCCGTTTACACCTGTCTACACCTGTTTTCACCTGTTTACACCTATTTCTACCTGTCTACACCTGTTTTCACCTGTTTACACCTATTTCTACCTGTCTACACCTGTTTACACCTATTTCTACCTGTCTACACCTGTTTACACCTGTTTCTACCTGTCTACACCTGTTTACACCTATTTCTACCTGTCTACACCTGTTTACACCCGTTTACACCTGTCTCTACCTGTCTACACCTGTTTCTACCTGTTTACACGTATTTCTACCTGTCTACACCTGTCTACACCTGTGTCTACCTGTCCACACCTGTTTACACCTTTTTACCTGTCTACACCTCTGTTTCTACCTGTCTACACCTGTTTCTACCTGTTTACACCTATTTCTACCTGTCTACACCTGTTTCTACCTGTCTACACCTGTTTACACCTGTTTCTACCTGTCCACACCTGTTTCTACCTGTCTACACCTTTTTACACCTATTTCTACCTGTCTACATCTGTTTCTACCTGTTTACACCTATGTCTACCTGTTTACACCTGTTTACACCTATTTCTACCTGTCTACACCTCTGTCTACCTGTATACGACTGTTTCTACCTGTCCACACCTGTGTACACCCGTTTGTACCTGTCTACACCTGTTTACACCTATTTCTACCTGTCCACACCTGTTTACACGTATTTCTACCTGTCTACACCTATTTCTACCTGTCTACACCTGTTTATTCCCGTCTCCACCTGGTTTCTGTGTCGTCGTCTCCTCCCAGGTGTGATCGTCAGGTGCATCGTGCAGAAAGACCCGCGCGCCTTCTTGCTGCAGCTCTCCAAGTGGCTCCTCGTCGCAGTTCCTGCGACTTTCATCAACAGCGCCATCAGGTTCCTAGAGGGTCAGCTGACCCTGAGCTTCAGGAGCAGATTGGTCAACCACGCCTACCAGCTGTACTTCACCAACCAGGTAACACCTGTTCTCTGACCCTCCACCAATCTCCACCAGGTGAGTCTGACCCTGCGTCCGTCCCCAGACGTATTACCGCATCAGCAACATGGACGGCCGCCTGTCCAACCCCGACCAGTCTCTGACGGAGGACATCGTCATGTTCTCCGCCTCCATCGCTCACCTGTACTCCAACCTGACCAAGCCCATCCTGGACGTGGTCGTCACCTGCTACACGCTGCTGCGCACCGCCCAGTCCAAAGGTACGCCTCCTACACCCGCTCACGCCCGTCACACGCCCCACGCCTAAACCTGTCGTCCCACAGGAGCCAACACCACCTGGCCCTCCACCATCGCCGGCCTGGTGGTGGCGCTCACCGCCATGGTGCTGCGCTCCTGTTCGCCGCACTTTGGGAAGCTGGTGGCCGAGGAAGCCAAGAGGAAGGGAGACCTGCGCTACATGCACTCACGCATCATTGCTAACTCCGAGGAAATCGCCTTCTACGCTGGACACAAGGTGAGCGCCCCCTGCTGGTCGACATTGGGCCTTGCACGGCGGCGTTTGGGAGAGCGTTTGATTTCCAGGTGAAGACGGCCCTGTTTGCTGTGTGTTCGGCGTAGACTGTTTGATTCCCATGTAACCAGGGTGCGTTTGATTCGTAGACTGTTTTGTCCCTGTGTAACCAGGGTGAGTTTGATTCGTAGACTGTTTTGTCCCTGTGTAACCAGGGTGCGTTTGATTCGTAGACTGTTTTTCCCCTGTGTAACCAGGTTGCGTTTGATTCGTAGACTGTTTTGTCCCTGTGTAACCAGGGTGCGTTTGATTCGTAGACTGTTTTGTCCCTGTGTAACCGGGGTGCTTTTGAATCATAGACATTCCTGTGTAACCAAGGTGCGTTTGATTCACAGACTGTTGATTCCTGTGTAACCAGGGTGCGTTTGATTTCCAGACTGTTTGATAACCGTTTGACCAGGGTGTGTTTGATTTATAGACATTCCTGTGTAACCAGGGGGCATTTGATTTGCAGACTATTGAGTCCCGTGTGACCAGGGTGCGTTTGATTCGTAAACTGTTTTGTCCCTGTGTAACCAGGGTGCGTTTGATTCGTAGACTGTTTTTCCCCTGTGTAACCAGGTTGCATTTGATTCGTAGACTGTTTTTTCCCCTGTGTAACCAGGGTGCGTTTGATTTGTAGACTGTTTGATTCCCATGTAACCAGGGTGCGTTTGATTCGTAGACTGTTTTGTCCCTGTGTAACCGGGGTGCTTTTGAATCATAGACATTCCTGTGTAACCAAGGTGCGTTTGATTCACAGACTGTTGATTCCTGTGTAACCAGGGTGCGTTTGATTTCCAGACTGTTTGATAACCGTTTGACCAGGGTGTGTTTGATTTATAGACATTCCTGTGTAACCAAGGTGCGTTTGATTCGCAGACTGTTGATTCCTGTGTAACCTGGGTGCGTTTGATTCGTAGACTGTTTTGTCCCTTTGTAACCAGGGTGCGTTTGATTCGTATACTGTTTTGTCCCTGTGTAACCAGGGTGCGTTTGATTCGCAGACTTTGATTCCCGTGTAACCGGGGTGCGTTTGATTCATAGACCTTCCTTTGTAACTAGGGTGCGTTTGATTCACAGATTATTTGATACCCGTGTGACCAGGGTGCGTTTGATTCGCAGACTGTTGATTCCCGTGTAACCAGGGTGCGTTTGATTTCCAGACGTTCCTGTGTAACCAGGGGGCATTTGATTCGCAGACTGTTTTATCCCTGTGTAACCTGGGTGCGTTTGTTTTGTAGGTGGAGCTGTCCCAGCTGCAGCGGAGCTACACCGCCCTGTCGTCTCAGATCCATCAGATCCTGCTGAAGCGTCTGTGGTACATCATGCTGGAACAGTTCCTCATGAAGTACGTATGGAGCGCATCCGGCCTGGTCATGGTGGCCGTGCCCATCATCACCGCCACAGGATACTCCAAATATGGTAAACACCGACCCCCAGCAGGCAGACAGGAGGCTGCGGCAGCGTCTCACCTCTGACCTCTGGTCTCTGTAGACTCTGAGGAGGTGAAGCAGGCGGCCATGGTGATGAAGGAGGAGGATCTGGTGAGTGAGCGCACCCAGGCCTTCACCACGGCCAGGAACCTGCTGAATGCTGCAGCCGACGCCGTTGAGAGGATCATGAGCTCCTACAAGGAAGTAAACAGGCCACGCCCCTTTTCCCTCTGTCCAGTCACTCGTTAGAGTTCTTTCTTCTCGCTCTGGATCCTGGACCAGTCAGGTAACCAGCCAGGTGACATTCTGTGTGCAGGTGACGGAGCTGGCCGGCTACACGTCTCGGGTCTGGGAGATGTTTGACGTGTTTGAGGACGTGAGTCGGGGAATCTACCGCCGTTCTGCCGACAGGGAGGAGGAGCCGGCGGAGCGGCGAGGAGCCCAGGTTCTACAGGGTCAGAGGATCTGTGGTCCGCTGGAGATAAGAGGTGAGCTCCAGGTTCTACTTCCTGTTCCTTCCATCATGGAGCCGTTTCCAGGATTTTATCAGGAACTGCAAAGAAAGATCTAGAATGAGATCTAGGTTGAGTCTTGGATTTGATCATTCAATTTGGTCAGGGTCATGTTTATAGGAACCCTGTGGTCCAAAGCTGGAGACATATGGCGACTGAGGGCGGATTGCGATTTGTTACCGGATCCAGATTCAGACAATCTGCTTATGGTTATCGATTTTCCAGGTTTTTTTCCCCCCAGGTTGTCCCAGGCGTTCCCAGGTTATTTTAGGTTTATTTCAGGTTGTTCCAGGATTTGTCCCAGGTTTTCATGCTCTGCATGTCCGGTTTTATCTGTGTTGCAGGTCAGGTGATCAGCGTGGAGAAAGGGATTCGCTGCGAGAACCTGCCCATCATCACACCAACCGGAGATGTGGTGGTGTCCAGCCTCAACATCCAGGTACGCCTCACTGAGCGCGCTCCACCTGGTCACCATGGTAACCACTATTGTTCATCTTCAGACCTCCTGCTGCCTCTGTGTCCTCTCGAGGTTCTAGTCACTCCTGAGGTCACTTCCTGTCAGCTGACATTGTGGCTGCTCAGGTCTAGAGGATCTCCATGGTTGATCAGACGATTTTAGCTCCATCAGGAGGTGGAGGTGTTCCTACAGCGCCCCCTGCCTGCCAGCTGAAGCTGAGTCAGCAACAGGAAACAGCTGGTTCCCCGTAGAACCTTCTGCTGGTTTCTCTGGTTCCACGCTGATCCGACCTTCACTGGTAGTTCCTGCAGTGATCCAGCAGAGGGCGCTCTAACACCAGCTACTCTACATGTCCAGATCCAGTTTAACAGAACAAGATCCAGACAGATGGCCCGTGGGTCAGGGTTCTGATGGGAACTAAGAGTCTTAGGTTCTGTTCCACCTCATGGTTCTACTCGGTCTATGACATCCCAGCAGACTTGGACCAGAACCGGTACCGGTAGCGTCTGGGATCCAACCTTAATCCAGGTAGAAAACTCTGAGGTTCTGCCTCCAGTTCCGATTGGCAGAACCAGCTGAAGGTTCTGGACCTTCTGGACGGTTGCCTCGCTCTGCCGCCAGCTTCCATCTACAGTGGGGCAAAAAAGTATTTAGTCAGCCACCGATTGTGCAAGTTCTCCCACTTAAAATGATGACAGAGGTCAGTAATTTTCATCATAGGTACACTTCAACTGTGAGAGACAGAATTTGAAAGGAAACCTGGTAAAGACCTATAGTAATCGTTTGACCTCTGTTATTACCAACAAAGGTTATATTACAAAGTATTGAGTTGAATTTTTGTTATTGACCAAATACTTATTTTCCACCATAATTTACAAATAAATTCTATAAAAAATCCTAAAATGTGAATTCCTGGATTTATTTTTCCGAATTCTGTCTCTCATAGTTGAAGTTTACCTATGATGAAAATTACTGACCTCTGTCATCATTTTAAGTGGGAGAACTTGCACAATCGGTGGCTGACTAAATACTTTTTTGCCCAACTGTATAGGGACATTCTGGACCAGTCATCCGACCAGAACCGTCCAGGTACCTCCTGTCTGAAAGCCAGCAGCCAATAAAAGTTCTACTGAAACTGGACCGATTAGCAGGGACTTTGTTCTCTTTAACAATATTTTGGTGGGTTTGGGCCGGGCCAGAACTCCTGCTGTAAAGGATCTCATTGTGTTCTGAGGAAGCAAAGTTCAGAGGTCAGCCTGGCCAGAGGACCCATGGAACCAGAACTGTCTTTGTGTTCTGATTGGTCCATTTGATCCCTGATCATCATGGAAAATCCAGGTCACGTTCCTCAAGGTTGGGTCCCTGGTTCTGGTCACCAGAGATGTTAGGTCTTTGGTTCTGGTCCTTGGTTCTGGTCATGTGAGACATTTGATCCCTGGTTCTGGTTGTGTTGCAGGTGGAGGACGGGATGAACGTGTTGATCACGGGTCCAAACGGCTGTGGGAAGAGTTCTCTGTTCAGGATCCTCAGCGGGCTCTGGCCCGTTTATGGTGGAGCTCTGTACCGTCCAGAACCGAACCACATGTTCTACATCCCCCAGAGGTAACAGCTGATGGTAACACAGAGCTGTGAGTCAGGAACCAGTAGAAGCGGTCCGACATCAGAACGGTCTGGAAGGAGATGCATCCTGTTCTCACTGGTTCTGGTTCTGGTTCTGGTTAGGCCCTACATGTCGGAGGGAACCCTGAGGGACCAGGTCATCTATCCGGACTCTGTGGACGACATGGTTCTGAAGGGGCTCACAGACTCGGACCTGGAAGAGATTCTTCGTACCGTTCATCTCCTCTACATCCTGGAGCGGGAGGAAGGTCAGAGTTCACAAGCACCGTAGTACAGCCACAGTACTACTGCTGTACAAGTACTACTATGGTACTACTGTAGTACTATAGAAGTATTTATAGTACTACTATATTTATAGTACTACAGTAGTACCATAGAAGTACCACAGTAATATAGTAGTATTACTGCAGTAGTATTATAGTAGTACTGCAGTACTTCTATACAAGTACTACTGTAGTATGATAGAAGTATTACAGTAGTACTATTATAGCAATACTATGGTACTATACTACTAGTAGTACTACTATTAGTACTGCAGTATAGTAGTATAGTATAGTACAGTTGTATAGCATAGTACTATAGTACATTAGTATAGTGTAGTACTATACTATATCACTATACTATACTATTATAGTACTGTAATAGTACTATAGTACTGTAATAGTACTATAGTAATGTAATAGTATAGTACTATACTATAGTATAGTACTATAGTATAGTACAATGGTATTATAGTATAGTACTATAGTATAGTACTGTGGTACTATAGTATAGTACTATAGTATAGTACTGTGGTACTATAGTATAGTACTATACTATACTATTATAGTATAGTACAATGGTATAGTATAGTACAATGGTATAGTATAGTACTATACTATAGTAGTATAATACTATAGTAGTATAGTACTATGGTATAGTACTATGCTATACTATAGTACTATGCTATACCATAGTACTATACTATAGTATGGTACTATACTATAGTAGTATAGTATAGTACTATACTATAGTATAGTACTATACTATAGTATACGTACTATACTACTCAGTCAGTATAATAATTATAGTAGTATAGATACTATGGTATATAGTACTATGCTTACCATAGTATAACTATACTATAGTATAGTACTATACTACTATTGTATAGTACTATAGTATAGTACTATACTATAGTATACTATAGTACTATACTATAGTATAGTACTATAGTATACTACTATACTATAGTACTATACTATAGTACTATACTATAGTAGTACTACAGTATAGTACTATGGTACTATACTATAGTACCATAGTACTACAGTATAGTACTATACTATTACAGTACTATAGTACTATTACAGTACTATAATAGTATAGTATAGTGATATAGTATAGTACTAAACTATATTAATGTACTATAGTACTATGCTATACAACTATACTATACTATGCTAATAGTATAGTACTATGGTACAGTGATATGGTATAGTACCAGTACTATATAGTACTACAATACTATACTATAGTACTATAGTATCATAGTATAGTACTATAGTACTATAGTACTATAGTATAGTACTATAGTACTATGGTACTACTACAGTGACCATGTCTGTGTTTCAGGCTGGGAATCCGTCAGCGACTGGAAAGATGTTCTTTCTGGAGGAGAGAAGCAGAGGATGGGGATGGCCCGCATGTTCTACCACAGGTACCTTTACTGCTTTTTACTCGTTTCAGGTGTTCAGCTGGTCCAGATCAGCAGAACCCTGCTCTGGTCCTGGGAGGGAGATCAAAGATCTCTGTTATGGTGGAGGATATCTGGCTCCGCCTCCCTATGACATCACAAATGATTGCTGCAAGCTGCAGAGCTGTGATTCGTTCACAGCGTGTCGTTACTCGGCTGATTGGCCGTCTGTGTGTGACATGGCTGCAGGCCGCGCTACGCCCTCCTGGACGAATGCACCAGCGCCGTCAGCATCGACGTTGAGGGGAAGATCTTCCAAGCTGCAATGGATGCTGGGATAGCTCTGCTGTCCATCACGCACCGCCCCTCCCTCTGGTCAGAAACACACACACACCTGGGCAGCGCTGACCTTCATCTGACCTTCATCTGACCTTCTGCCATCCCACAGGAAGTACCACTCCCACCTGCTGCAGTTCGACGGAGAAGGAGGATGGAAGTTTGAGCCTCTGGACGCCTCCGCCCGTCTGTCCATGCAGGTGAGTTCACCTGGCGGCGGCCGGATCCGCTCAGAACCAGCAGAACCACAGACTGATATTCTGGTTCTGTTCCAGGAGGAGAAGCAGCGCCTGGAGAACCAGTTGTCGGGGATACCCAAGATGCAGCAGAGGCTGTCGGAGCTCTGCGTCCTGCTGGGGGAGGCGGAGCCTGAAGAAGAGGACGCCGCGGAGAGCCGGGCGGACGCCGCGCTCTGCTAGAACCGGGTGGGCGTGGCCTCAGCTCAGGCGTCTCCTCGCTCCGCAGGTTCATCGTGTGACTGAAACATTTTAAACTTTTAACCTGTTCCTGTGTGCTGTTAGAGGCTCCGCCCCCTCGCCGTCCAGCTGTGATTGGTCAGGGGGTCACCTGTGAGGCTCAGACAGCAGACACACCTGTGGTTTCACATTTCAACGCTTTTAATACCTGGATAAATTATTGATTGTTAGATGATGAGATCATCCATGATGCTACTTCAGCTCCATTTGGCTGCAGGGGGCGGAGCTTCACCTGCTAAACATCCTGGTTTTACGGTTAAACTTACAGTAACGCTGGATCAGAACCAGGTACCAGCAGTCTGTGTTTAGTACTCTGCTGATGACTCCGCCCCCTCTCAGACGATCACCTGAGCTTCAGTCAGACAGTAAAGCTGCTGCTGGTCACCGCTGTTACTGTTCAGGAGTGTGGGCGTGTCCTCTAGTGTGTGGGCGTGTCCTCTAGTGTGTGGGCGTGTCCTCTGTTGGGTGGGCGTGTCATATGGACGTGTCCTTTATCCAGGTAAAGCAGTTGAAGCGGATCTGTCGCAGCGTCACAGCCGACTGACGGCAACCATCAAGTCACATGACCTCAAATCTAAGTCATGTGACCCGGATCTGGGAGAAATTTGACCTGGCTCGAAGGTCACGTGACCCAGATCGGAGGTCACGTGACCCGGATCAGAGGTCACGTGACCCGGATCAGAGGTCACGTGATCCAGATCAGAGGTCACGTGATCCAGATCAAAGGTCACGTGACCCAGATCAAAGGTCACATGACCCAGATCAGAGGTCACGTGACTCAGATCAAAGGTCACGTGACTCAGATCAAAGGTCACGTGACCCGGATCAGAGGTCACGTGACTCAGATCAAAGGTCACGTGACCCAGATCAGAGGTCACGTGATCCAGATCAGAGGTCACGTGACTCAGATCGAAGGTCACGTGACCCAGATCGGAGGTCACGTGACTCAGATCAAAGGTCGCGTGACTCAGATCAAAGGTCGCGTGACTCAGATCAAAGGTCGCGTGACTCAGATCAAAGGTCACGTGACTCAGATCAAAGGTCACGTGACTCAGATCGAAGGTCACGTGACGGCTGTAGATTATAAAGTGCCATTTTGACTGTAACTATGTGAACCAATCAGAGATGAGCTGATCAGTGACCAATGAGCTGCTGTAGTGCCAGTGCAATCAGTGATGATGATGATGATGAAGAGGCCTTATTGTACAGGAAATAAATAAAAAAATCCTCTGATTCTGTTTGTCTGGTTTTTCAAAATAAAAGTTGTTTGTCTGAACAGAACGAACCAATCAGCTCAGAGCAGAAATTATAATCAACAGAAGCTCCGCCTACTTTTGTCACCGAAACATCAGAGGTCCGGAAACAGATTCGGATCAATGACTGAAGGACCTGATATCAGAACCAAGTTCTGGGTTTTAGAACCAGTTTTGGTTCTGTGAAGGAACGGATTTCTGGTTTCATTTCTGGAGAGTTCTACAACGTTCTCTGCTCTGGACAACAGGAAGGCTCGGCAGAACCCTGGAATCTGTTCTACTCCAAACTTTAATCTGGACCCCAGGAGAAGTAATCCAGTAGAATCCGGACCGAGGGGTGATGATTGGTTCTGTTAAGTCCATACGGACTCACCAGAACCGAGAAATGCTTCGAGTGTTTGGGTCCCTCCCCCTTCTGAGGACCTCCATCTTGTTTTACGGTTGAAATAAAAACATGTTTTCGAAAATATTTTTCTTCACTTGCGATATCTTTTTAAGAAAAAAAATCGATTAAGATCGAAAATCGGATTTGGTGTGAAAAGAATCAGTTTCAACCGAAGTAAGAGAACGTTTCCTCCTGGGAGGTCGTCATTGGTTCCTCCAGAACCAGAAAAGGTTCTGCTCAGGTTGAGTTTGGCCTTCAGGTTCTTGATTTGTCCTGAAATTAAATATGATCTCTTGGCTCCTCCCACTTTCCTCCCTCCTGATTGGTTTCCAGCAGCTGAACATGTTTCTGATGGAATATTTTTTACCTCAGAGAAATTATATTTATTCACCTCAAACTTTAGTAAGAATATTTTTAAGCCCTTTTGTGTTGCATCGTTGAATATTTTAGCTAAAATTATCCATGAAATCCACATTACTTAGTGTTTGAAGCAACATATGGAATAATAAAAACAATATATTTAGTTTTTCAAGACAGTTACTAGCATTTTCAGGAACCATCATAAACAGGGTTGAAAGTAGGGTTGTGTTTAAAAAAAAAAAAATCGCAAATAGATTCGGAATCGATTCTTATAAAAATTCTAAAAATCTTTTTTTTTTTAAAGCTAAAATAGGAATTTAAAATCCAAACAGCTGTTTTAAGGCTTAGATCTGAAAGTGTTGATACATTTTTTACATTTAAGGTAACAGCTTAGAAACGTTTTTATTAACACTGACCCACAGAAAAAAAGCAGCTCCAACCTAAATACATTTCTTTACTTGTTCACAAGTAATTTAATTAAGTTCGTTCAAGTAATTTTATTCAGTTTTCCTGTTAAAAAAGTAAATAAAGTTCTATTACTTTTAATTCAACTACTTGTGACCTTTTAAATCCATTCATTTAAGTTAGAGCTGTGTTTTCTTTTTTTAGTGCAAATCTATATCAAACTGGATCAGTTTGAATCGTGATAATCGATTCTAACGCTTAAGAAACTGAATCGAATTGACACCCAGCCGTAGTGGAAAGTTTGAACAACAGGCTGAACAAGACTGGGAGGCAATATTAAACTGAGCTATTTTATACATAATTTATCTTTTGATTATCAGAAGAAAAATCTGGTTACTGTCTAATATTTATATTTAATTCCCTGAAATAGAAACTTGGGTAAATGGGGGGGCCTGCTTATAAGGCCGACCTCTATTCATTAGAAACCCATGAAACTTTTAAAAACATACGTTGTAATATAAGTTTGTGTGTCGTAATAAAAACATAAACATATAGCCCTTTCTATTTATTGTTCTAAAAAGCATTTCGTGTTTTACTGAAAGTTTTGGTGGTAAACCTGTGGAACACAAAGGGAACCTGATTCAGAGGTTCTGTCAGAATGCAGTTCTCTCTCCTTCCTGTGGAGGTCGCCGTCCACCACGGTTCTTCCAGGTTCTGGTTCCTCAGGGCCCACCAGCAGCAGGTCGGGATGTTCCCAAGGTTCTGTGGAAGCGGGTCAGAGAAGAAGCAGAAGGATCTGTGTTTCTTTGTCATATAAAACCCAAACTTTGCTTTTTTTTATTAAGTTTCTAATGAGCAGAAGTCGCCCTAATAAACACGTCCGTGTTTAACAAAGCTGCTATTTCAGTTAATTAAATATAAATACAATTAGTAACCAGGAGTTTTTTTCTGCTAATTTAATTATTTGCCTGTCCTCTTTAGCCTAAATAAAAAACATGGGAAAAAAAGACCCAATTTTGTCCAACCTGATAAAATACGAATCAATTTCCACCATTAAAAAAAATAAATTTTTCAGTTAAACTTTCTTAGCAACCAGGAAGTGACATCACTGTAGAGATTACCTGCTCATCCAGTAAAGGGACGTAAACGTTAGCATACTTTATGTCCTATATTTTATAGTCAAACTGACATGATATTTATGACTGTTTTTGAAAAAGGTAATGACTGGGAAAAAAATAAAATCTTGTTTTTATCAGGCTCCAAATACGAGCTAAAACGGGTTTAATGACTATTTTAGTTAAAATCTTCAACCCCGTAACAAAAAGCTGCTTTAAACAAACCAAAATAATAAAAAAAATGTACAAAAGTTTCATATTTTATGGCTAAGGTGAGTAAACATATTTTCTTGGATGTACAAAACTAACTTTGTTAGTAACTGAGCCCGCGGCTAGTTAGCATTAGCACAGAGAGATTTACATTTATAAAGTGAAAAAATAAAATAATTTATATCTACAGATTAAGGCAATTAGCTACAAATATTAATACCATTTCTAATTCTTTAAATGTAAAATATTAGGATGAGAATAGATAAATTTATCCTGACAAATCCATTTTGAGCTTTATTAATATCCACCAGTCTAAATATCAATTTTGGGACATGTTAAATTGATCATATCCTCCTGACTATCGGGGGGGGGAACCAGCTTCCTAAGCTTTCCTGTTTGTTTAAAATTTAAAGTTCTGATAGTGGATGTTGGAACGTCATAGAAATGAAACCACACTTTGCTGCCAATCGCTGAATCCTGAAGGACGACAGCAAAAAGTCCAAATAAATCCCAGTTTAATTCATGGAAACTCCAAAGAAAAGTCACTTTTAGAGAAACTCTAATCTTTATTTTGTGCTTTTCTGTTCTGACATTGATGTATTTCTAATTTACAGGCTTTGCCCTAACCAACATGTCCGACGCTCCCTTTTATCCACTGTGGCAAAGTGTCCAGGAAGTAGACTGCAGCCAAGAACCTGTCCAGGTGGAGGTCAGTTTGTTCTCCATCCTTCTGGGACTCTGAAGGTGGTCTTACCCTGGGGGGGACAAAATGTCTGAAACCACCTCAGTCCAGTTGGTGAAGGCATCCTGGCCCAGTATAAGGAACCATTCACCTGTTCTAGACAGACCCACCAAATATCTCTTCTTTGGTGGTTGTGGAACCGCTTTCTACTGGGCAGTGATTGGACACAGGTGGGGAACGTTCTGCTGGCTCCGCCTCCTCTACCTGTTTGTCCTTCCTGAAAGTCTCTGAACACGACGTCTGGATCCGATCAGACAATCAATAATCTGAGTTTCCCTGAACAATCCACAGCAACCTTCACTCCGCCCAGGGCCGGCCCAAGGCAGATGATTAGGGGGCCCCAAACCCATCCAGAAATTGAACAGAGACCACAGTTTAGTTTTTAGTTCAGTGTAGATTATTGAAAAAAATAAAAATTTTGTGTACCAAATAGAAAAGTTACTTTGTAACTTTTAAATATCATTTTTAAACTTAAATTGTATTTTTATTTTATACATTTAAAAAAAGTTTTAAAAAATATTCTAATACATTTAAAGCAATTCAAACTGCAAACGCTATACCCTTTAATTTAGAAAAAAAACATTAATTATATTTAAAACATTTGAATTTAAATAAAAAAAAATTACGATTACTTTTTTATATTGTTTGATTGTTGTGTTGCCATGGTTACATAACGTTTTTATTTTGTTTGAGCTTCAGATTGTCTCAGATAATATTAATAATTACCTAAATAAACTAACTAAGCTCCGCCTACTTTCCCCTATTATTGATAGAAACGCCGTTGTTGTGGGTAGTGGATTTAACAGAAAGGGGGCGCCACTGAGTCAGAATCTGCTTAAGGCCCCATAATGCTTTCATCTAACAGTGAATCCTTTTTGTTCTCACTTTAAAACTTAAAAAACAGAACAAAATGGGGGACATAACTACAAATGTCCACTATGGAGGACATTTCTTAGACGTCAAAGTATTTGGGTAAAATTCTGCTTCTTTATTCAGAAAGTACTTTAGTGAGTTCTTAAGAGACCGATACTAAAGATAGAAACAATATTTAAAGTCTAAAGTAGCTTAATAAATATTAAAATAGAGCACAAAATGTATTAATGGACACTAATGTGACGAGAAAAGCTGTAAATGTCTTCTGTAGATCATAAACGATTTATTTCTGAGGCATGAAATGTGTGAGACATGTTGGGTTTACTGATGTCCTCCATAGAGGACATTAGAGCTACGGTTAGTCAGGAGGAAATGTTGGCACCTCTGGCGTTCCATACAGGCTTATTTATAAAAACTGTTTTATGTATGACCCGGTTCTAAAAGCTAGAACCGGGTCTGATCGTCAGATCTTTTTTAAGATGAGGTCAAAGTGGATTTGCTCTGATATTCGGCACCGATCCAATCATCGTCCCGGTACCACCAGAACCAACTTTTTATGTTTGCACATATAAAAACCTCCCAGATTCTGGTTCTGTTCTGACCCAGAACCCGGTACCACCAGAACCAACACTGTATGTTTGCACGTATAAAAACCTCCCAGATTCTGATCGGAACCAGAACCCGGTACCACCAGAACCCGGTACCACCAGAACCCGGTACCACCAGATCCCGTTACCACCAGAACCAACATTGTATGTTTGCACGTATAAAAACCTCCCAGATTCTGGTCGGAACCAGAACCCGGTACCACCAGAACCCGGTACCACCAGAACCCGGTACCACCAGAACCAACTTTTTATGTTTGCACATATAAAAACCTCCCAGATTGTGGTTCTGTTCTGACCCAGAACCCGGTATCACCAGAACCAATATTGTATATTTGCACGTATAAAAACCTCCCAGATTCTGGTCGGAATCAGTACCCGGTACCACCAGAACCCGGTACCACCAGAACCCGGTACCACCAGAACCAACTTTTTATGTTTGCATGTATAAAAACCTCCCAGATTCTGATCGGAACCAGAACCCGGTACCACCAGAACCCGGTACCACCAGAACCCGGTACCACCAGAACCCGGTACCACCAGATCCCGGTACCACCAGAACCAACATTGTATGTTTGCACGTATAAAAACCTCCCAGATTCTGGTCGGAACCAGAACCCGGTACCACCAGAACCCGGTACCACCAGAACCCGGTACCACCAGAACCCGGTACCACCAGGACCCGGTACCACCAGAACCAACTTTTTATGTTTGCACATATAAAAACCTCCCAGATTGTGGTTCTGTTCTGACCCAGAACCCGGTATCACCAGAACCAATATTGTATATTTGCACGTATAAAAACCTCCCAGATTCTGGTCGGAATCAGTACCCGGTACCACCAGAACCCGGTACCACCAGAACCCGGTACCACCAGAACCAACTTTTTATGTTTGCATGTATAAAAACCTCCCAGATTCTGATCGGAACCAGAACCCGGTACCACCAGAACCCGGTACCACCAGAACCCGGTACCACCAGAACCCGGTACCACCAGAACCCGGTACCACCAGGACCCGGTACCACCAGAACCAACTTTTTATGTTTGCACATATAAAAACCTCCCAGATTGTGGTTCTGTTCTGACCCAGAACCCGGTATCACCAGAACCAATATTGTATATTTGCACGTATAAAAACCTCCCAGATTCTGGTCGGAATCAGTACCCGGTACCACCAGAACCCGGTACCACCAGAACCCGGTACCACCAGAACCAACTTTTTATGTTTGCATGTATAAAAACCTCCCAGATTCTGGTCGGAACCAGAACCCGGTACCACCAGAACCAATATTGTATATTTGCACGTATAAAAACCTCCCAGATTCTGGTCGGAATCAGTACCCGGTACCACCAGAACCCGGTACCACCAGAACCCGGTACCACCAGAACCAACTTTTTATGTTTGCATGTATAAAAACCTCCCAGATTCTGGTCGGAACCAGAACCCGGTACCACCAGAACCAACACTGTATGTTTGCACGTATAAAAACCTCCCAGATTCTGGTCGGAACCAGAACCTGGTACCACCAGAACCCGGTACCACCAGAACCCGGTACCACCAGAACCAACTTTTTATGTTTGCATGTATAAAAACCTCCCAGATTCTGGTCGGAACCAGAACCCGGTACCACCAGAACCAACACTGTATGTTTGCACGTATAAAAACCTCCCAGATTCTGGTCGGAACCAGAACCCGGTACCACCAGAACCAACACTGTATGTTTGCACGTATAAAAACCTCCCAGATTCTGGTCGGAACCAGAACCTGGTACCACCAGAACCCGGTACCACCAGAACCCGGTACCACCAGAACCCGGTACCACCAGAACCAACTTTTTATGTTTGCACGTATAAAAACCTCCCAGATTCTGGTCGGAACCAGAACCTGGTACCACCAGAACTCAGGAGGACCGGCAGTTCTGGAGTCTCTCTGTCTGGACCAGCGTGTTCCTGCAGGTCCCGGTCACGTGACCGGGTTACCTATGCTTTGATGACGTCAGCTCAGGTGTGTTTCACCTGCAGATCAGAACCCCCTCTGTGATGGATCGCGAGGTTCTGACTAGGGAGTTCTGACCCAGTTGAGCCCGAACTTTGTTCTGATCGCGGTTCTCTCGCCGCCCTTTGATCGGCCTGCTCCGGAACCTGAAGGGGCTCCAGAACCAGAACCTCCCTCCCAGCCCGGTTCCAGGGGTTCTGCGGGTCGCCCGGCGCCGCCCGGTCTCCGCTCAGCGGGGCGGGGTCTCAGCCAGACCTGTTGTTCGGATCTTGGAGCTCCGGGTCCGTTCGGGACTCTGCTGGCGGCTCTCCGGAACTTTTCCCCGGCTACTGGGTCTCGGGACGAGCCGAACGTGAGCCGTCGGTCCAGGTGAGTGAGACTCGGTTCTGATTGATCCAAGTTGTCTCGAGCCGCACGCAGGAGCGCGCGAGCCAGGCGTGTCTGACGGGAGCGCGCCGGACTCCCTTCAGGAATCTCACAGTTTTCCGTTTTCATCTTTTCCTCCGTGAAGGTTCGGATATCCGGACCGGTTCTGGACGGTACCGCTCTGAGACGGGGTGCTCTCTGAGTTGGCTGTGAAACATGGGGCCGGGACCGAGGTTCGGTGCCGGTTCTGCTGGGTTTAGTTTGCCTGCCTGATGAATACAGCTGAGAGCAGCGAGTTTTAAAGTGAACGGTTTCTAAACTGGGTCTGGTCTGTTGGACCAGAACCGGTACCGGCGGTTCGGATTGGTTCTGAGTACTGGATGTCAACCTGTTCTGTCTCAGCGGGGTTCTGGTGGAGAGTCTCGGTTCGGTTCGGTTCTGCCTGCAGCGGAATAACTGACATTCCAGCACATGCACGGACACGCGCACACGCGCATGAACGCGCGCAGTCAGCTGAACCGGGGTTCTGGTTCCGAGTCACCTGCTGATGTTTCATAAAACAACTTTACATCACGTGACCCTGCGGCTGCTCTCACTCTAAACACACACATTCACCTCCTGGTTCTGGTTCTGGTTCTGGTCGGGTTATTATTTTCAGCCTGCCTGTGTTGAGCTGCAGGATTCGGTCAGAAATCATCGATCCGCTCTGGTTCGGTTCGGTTCGGTCCGGTCCAGACTGATGGTCCTGCAGCCCCCAGAACTTAAAACCTCAGATTTCAGTCCGGTTCTGGATCAGAAACAGAATTCTCAACTTTAAAATCTCGGCCGGTTCGGAACCACCGAATCAGAACCCAAGCCGAGTTCTGGTGATTCAGATCCACATCCAGGTAAACCATCAGAACCATCCATGAGGTCCAGTTGGTAGAAGATTCTGCTGGTCCAGTCCCTGACTTTCTGTTTAGTCCTACTGCTCCAGAACCGGTCCGTTTCAGAACCTGGACCTTCAAGGTTTCTGTCAAAGATGGGAAGAAATTATGAAAATATGAAATTTGAACTATGCTTCATTCTGCCGTTGGTTCTGGTTCTGATCCAGTTTGGGTTCTAGAAGTCAGACAACTGGGCTGGTCACTAACTAGTTAACCTAATAGTTAATTAGTGACATAATAACAATAATAACCTATTTAACTAATTAATTAACAAGTGATTTTAGTAACGTAGCAACAAAATTATTATTTCATATAATAATAATAATAATAATAATAATAATAAACTAATATAGTAACTAATTATTTTACTAACGTAGCAACTTGTGACAATAATTACCTCAATAACCAGCTAACATAATTAATTTGTGACATTATTATTATTATTATTATTATTATTATTATTATTATTATTATTATTATTATTATTGATACATAAACTGTGTAACTAATTAATTAACTAATAAGTTTATGAAGATAGCAACTTGTAACAATAAGTACCTCAGTAACCAGCTAACATTATAATTAATTTTTTAGACTTAAAAACGTTATTAATATTAACAATAATAACAATAAACTGTGTAACTAATATAGTAACTAATTATTTTACTAATGTAGCAATTTTTTAACAATAAGTACCTTAGTAAACAGCTAACAGTATAATGAAATTGACATTATTAATATAATTATTAGTAGTATTAATTAAGTAATAATAATAATAATAATCCTACAAATAATAAACTGTGTAACTAATTTATTAACCAATTATTTTACTACCATAACAATTTTTAACATTAATTAACTAAATTAGTTATTTGTTAACCGACTTATGAACTTTTATTACGGAGTTCGTAATAAATTGACTTATTTGACGATAATTTCACGGAGAAAATGAACCTGAAAACATCTTGAGGAACAGAACGGTTCCAGCGGTTCTGATTCGACCCGTTCCACACAGGGAGAACCCGAATAAAGTCAGAGGAGCCCAGGTTTCCGGTCCAGTTTCTACCGGGTCGCTGGGACCACCAGCAGAACCGGATACAGGTTGCCATGACGACGTGTATGGTTTTCTGGTTCTGGTTCTGGTTCTGCTGCGTGTAAAAGATTTTTTTTTTACATAAGTCCAGAACCGATCGCCATGTTTCCACTCTGGGAGCCACGCTGTGGTGACGTTGGGTTCTGTTGGTTCTGGTCGGTAAAGAGGAAACGGGTCATGTGACCTATCTGAATCTGTGACATCATCATCATCATCATCATCATCAGAGATGAAGCTTAAACAAAACCTAATCTGGAGGATTTAGTCTGAGTCCAGATTCAGATTACTGTTAGTGTCTAATCACCTCTAATCCACACACACACACACACACGCACACACACACACACACACACACACATACACACACACACACACACACACACACACACACACACACACACTGTTAATGTGCTCTAATCTCGCTGCAACCCAACTGGACCCAAACCAGTAACACCAGTCTGATGCTGGTTCTGCTGCTTGTAGAAGGTCAAAACGACTTTAAAGGTTCTGCTGGTTGAAACAGAACCATCCTTTGGGTCCAGAGTTACTAATGGAGGTTCAGGTTCGAGTCCAGCCCGACCCGGAACCGACCTGGCCCTGGCTGGATCTGATCGAGGTTCTGGATTTGTGTGCTTCGTCTCTTCCTTCAGGGTTAGTTGAGCTGTCAGAGTCCGGACCGGTCTGAACAGAACCAGAACCTGGGTGTGTCCTGAAGACAGCAGGCGGTCCTCTGTGAGGTCCGGAAATCCACAATAATCCAGATTAATCCTCTGAGAGTGTTTGGTGTTTAAGACGTGAGTGAAGTCAGAATAACAGGCTGTCGGGGGAAAACCTCCTCCAGAACAATTAGCAAACACCTCGTTAAGAGTCCGAAAGGATCGTTTTGGGTCGGGAAGTTCTCCTCCTGCTGGTCCAGACGGGTTTACACTTTATGATAATAAGGAATTACAGTAATCCAGCCTTGAAGTAACAAATGCATGGACTAGTTTCTCTGCATCACTCCTAGACAGGATGTTTCTAATTTTAGCAATATTCTGGAGGTGAAAGAAAGAAATCCTAGAAACCTGTTTAATATGAGATTTAAATGTCATGTCTTGGTCAAAAATTACACCAAGGTTATTTACATTATTACCAGAAGCCAAATTAATGCCATCCAGATGAAGTGATTGATTTAGCAGTTTCCTTTTTAAAGGTTCTGGTCCAAAGACAAAAACTTCTGTCTGAATTTAAAAGTAGAAAATTCAGAGTCATCCAGGTTTTTATGTCTTCATGCTTGTAATCTACCTAACTGATTGGTTTCATCAGGTTTTATGGATAAATATAATTGTGTATCATCAGCATAACTGTGGAAATTTATTCCATGTTGTCTAATTATTTTACCAATTGGAAGCATATATATAGTAAAGAGAATCGGTCCAAGCACAGAACCCTGTGGTACTCCACAGGTAACCAAAGAGTGTGAAGAAGATTCATCATTAACATGAACCAGAATCTGTAGGACAGATATGATCTAAACCAGCCTAGTGCTGTTCCCTTTATCCCTACAACATGTTCCAGCCTTTCTAAGAGAATATTATGATGGACTGGAACCAGAACCAGAACCGGACCATTACCATTAGTATCTTTCATTAGGTGTGTTTCCGTTCTATTGTGGGGGTTTTTGGATAAGAAAGGAAAGTTAGATATAGATCTATGATATAAGATCCGCCATGAATCGGGTCAGGACTCTGAGGGTCTTCAACGCACCCAGCAGTGGTTCCGCTCGGCCAATCAGTGCCAGAGCTGTCGGGTCAGAACCGGACGCTGCAGGACGGATCGGATTCTGCAGAAAACCGACCCGGTTCAGACGGTGCGGGGATTAGGGTGGGGTCTTCACGGCGATTAAAAACCAACATACACACCCACACACCGTGGAGTGTGAATAAAGCGGCCTTGATCTGAACCAACTGCTGCTACCCCCCCCCCCCCCCCAACCTATTCTTAACCCCCCCCCCCCCATTCCTAACACCCCCCCCCCCCCCACACACACACACACACCTCCTCCTTTCCCTTCAGATCACACACACACACAGAGTGTGTTCCAGCCGGAGGAGATATTAATAATCCATAAAGAAACTGGTTTCTCTCAATCGCTCCCAGTGGAACCGCCTCCCCCCTCCCCCACCCATTGCTCCCAGACAGACAGACTGCTGGTCTCACTCTGCAGCTGTTCTGCTCTCTGCGTAAAAACTGGTACAGTTCTGGACGGGTTCTGGTGTTCACCGGCACCAGTCTGGTTCAGATGAACTTGGAGTACCAGATCCATCTCCACTCAGGTCCAGAACCAGGTCGGTTCTGACCCGATAAGTTGTCCCTCTGTTGCTGTCAAGCGGTGTAAAGAGTGTACCGGTCCGGTGGACCAGAACCTCAGCGTCGAGTCTCCTTAGGAGACGCCAAAGCTTTATTTACGCAGAGTTAACGAACACGAACAGGAAGGAGTTCTACTTCCTGTTTGTTCACCTGGACAGGTGGAGAAAAAAAACACCAGGAACCGAGAGCTGAACAGAACCAGAGATCCTTTAACCTGCATCAGCTCTGGTTCTGGATCATTTTTGGTTCTGGATCGGTTCTGGTTCTGGGTCATTTCTGGTTCTGGATCATTTTTGGTTCTGGATCAGTTCTGGTTCTGGGTCATTTCTGGTTCTGGATCATTTTTGGTTCTGGATCAGTTCTGGTTCTGGGTCATTTCTGGTTCCTGATCAATTTTGGTTCTGGATCAGTTCTGGTTCTGGGTCATTTCTGGTTCTGGATCATTTTTGGTTCTGGATCAGTTCTGGTTCTTGATCGGTTCTGGTTCTGGATCATTTTTGGTTCTGGGTCATTTCTGGTTCTGGATCATTTTTAGTTCTGGATCAGTTCGTGTTCTTGATCGGTTCTGGTTCTGGGTGAGATTTGGTTCTGGATTCTATTCGGTTCTGGATCACTTCTGGTTCTGGATCAATTTTGGTTCTGGATCAGTTCTGGTTCTAGATTATCTTTGGTTCTTGATCGGTTCTGGTTCTGGATCAGATTTGGTTCTGGATTATATCTGTTTCTGGATCACTTCTGGTTCTGGATCATTTCTGGTTCTGGATCAATTTTGGTTCTGGATCAGCTGTGGTTCTGGATCATTTTTGGTTCTGGATCAGTTCTGGTTCTGGGTCATTTCTGGTTCTGGATCAGTTCTGGTTCTGGATCAGTTCTGGTTCTTGATCGGTTCTGGTTCTGGATCATTTTTGGTTCTGGATCAGTTCTGGTTCTTGATCGGTTCTGGTTCTGGGTGAGATTTGGTTCTGGATTCTATTCGGTTCTGGATCACTTCTGGTTCTGGATCAATTTTGGTTCTGGATCAGCTCTGGTTCTGGATCATTTTTGGTTCTGGATAAATTCTGGTTCTGAGTCATTTCTTGTTCTGGGTCATTTCTGGTTCTGGATCAATTTTGGTTCTGGATCAGTTCTGGTTCTTGATCGGTTCTGGTTCTGGATCATTTTTGGTTCTGGATCAGTTCTGGTTCTAGATTATCTTTGGTTCTTGATCGGTTCATGTTCTGGATCAGATTTGGTTCTGGATTATATCTGGTTCTGGATCACTTCTGGTTCTGGATCATTTCTGGTTCTGGATCAATTTTGGTTCTGGATCAGATTTGGTTCTGGATCAGCTCTGGTTCTGGATCAGCTCTGGTTCTGGATTATATCTGGTTCTGGATCATTTCTGGTTCTGGATCAGATCTGGTTCTGGATCACTTCTGGTTCTTGATCGGTTCTGGTTCTGGATCAGCACATCTCTACATTTCCAAACATCTAGTTTCCATGATCTTTTAGAACCTTTTAGAACCTCTGAAAGCGTTCAGAACCGGACCGAAGCCGACCCAGTCCAGACCTCCCAGCAGAGGGTCCTGGTGGTTCTGAAGGCAGCAGATGCTTCTCCAGATTCTGGACTGGATCAGAGCAGCGGATCCAGGCCCGCACCATGATACCTCCTCCTCCTACCACCACTGGATGCTGTGGAACATCTGGGAGACCCCAGATCTGGACCAGAACCCGTCCTGGAGAGTTCTGAGACGTAGCAGTGTCTGTGATTAGCATTCCTGGAAGCTTCCTTCCTGCCATCGTCCAATGGGACGGCTTGTCCCGAGGAGAAACCACGTCTTTGTGTGTCAGCGTGAGTCCTGCTGTGTTTAATGAAGGAGGAAGTTCCCTCTGTGCCGCACAATGAGCTGTTTTTACTGTCTGGCTGTTTCCATTTCCTCCTCTACCCCCCCCATCCGTCCTGCCCAGTGACACCAGTTTAGCTCCACTTCCTCTCATGTGTGTCTGGACTGTGACTCATTGGTCAGAAAACAATGATTCACTGGAACGTGTTGTACAGACCTGCTGCCCTGTAGGTCTGGCCGATTAATCGATCGTATCGATTAATCGCGTTTTCTGTTTATGAAGATTGGATTTTTGGAAAATATTAATTTATTTTTATACCAATGCACAACTCTGACTTCCATAGCTCAGACTGATGTCAATCTGCCCACCATCTTGTTAGGTTGGGGGGGGATCGGTACCGAGGAGGACGGAGACGACCGGATCTGGACCTGGACCACACTAAAGGTTCCCCCTGGGCTCTGCTGCTGAAACTAATCCACCAGGAAGTTCTGGTTTTGGCTTTCGGACTCTATGGTAATGACGCCCCCTGGTGTCCATTTCAGACATTACAGGACGACCGACTGATAATCGATAGTTAAAAAGAGGAACTTTTATAAAACAGGCAGAAACACAAACTTTTGGTTAATCGTAATCGTTACTACAGTTACTTTGAAAAAGTAATCTGATTACTTGATGACTTGGTTTAACTCTGTGAGACTTGGACTACCGCTGTGAGACTTGGACAAGTGACTTGGACTTACGCTGTGAGACTTGGACAAGTGACTTGGACTTACGCTGTGAGACTTGGACTAATGTTGTGAGACTTGAACTAACGTTGGGGGACTTGGACTCGCGACCTGGACTTACGTTGTCAGACTTGGACTAGCGACTTGGACTTACGTTGTCAGACATGGACTAACGGTGTGAGACTTGGACAAGCGACTTGGACTTACGCTGTGAGACTTGGGCTAATGCTGTGAGACTTGGACTAACGTTGGGGGACTTGGACTCGCGACCTGGACTTACGTTGTCAGACTTGGACTAGCGACTTGGACTTACGTTGTCAGACTGGACTAACGGTGTGAGACTTGGACAAGCGACTTGGACTTACGCTGTGAGACTTGGACAAGTGACTTGGACTTACGTTGTGAAACTTGGACTAACAGTGTAAGACTTGGACAAGTGACTTGGACTTACCCTGTGAGACTTGGACAAGTGACTTGGACTTACGTTGTGAAACTTGGACTAACGGTGTGAGACTTGGACAAGTGACTTGGACTTACGCTGTGAGACTTGGACAAGTGACTTGGACTTACGTTGTGAAACTTGGACTAACGGTGTGAGACTTGGACAAGTGACTTGGACTTACGCTGTGAGACTTGGACAAGTGACTTGGACTTACGCTGTGAGACTTGGACTAATGTTGTGAGACTTGAACTAACGTTGGGGGACTTGGACTCGCGACCTGGACTTACGTTGTCAGACTGGACTAACGGTGTGAGACTTGGACAAGCGACTTGGACTTACGCTGTGAGACTTGGACTAATGTTGTGAGACTTGGACTAACGGTGTGAGACTTGGACTAATGTTGGGGGACTTGGACTAGCGACCTGGACTTACGTTGTGAGACTTGGACATGGACTTGGACTTACGCTGTGAGACTTGGACTAATGTTGTGAGACTTGAACTAACGTTGGGGGACTTGGACTAGCGACCTTGACTTACGTTATGAGACTTGAACTAACGTTGTGGGACTTGGACTAGCGACTTGGACTAATGCTGTGAGACTTGGACTAGCGACTTGGACTAATGTTGTCAGACTTGGACTAACGGTGTGAGACTTGGACTAGCGACCTGGACTAATGCTGTGAGGCTTGGACTAGCGACTTGGACTAAAGTTGTCAGACTTGGACTAACGGTGTGAGACTTGGACTAGCGACCTGGACTAATGCTGTGAGACTTGGACTAGCGACTTGGACTTACGTTGTCAGACTGGACTAACGGTGTGAGACTTGGACAAGCGACTTGGACTTACGCTGTGAGACTTGGACAAGTGACTTGGACTTACGTTGTGAAACTTGGACTAACAGTGTGAGACTTGGACAAGTGACTTGGACTTACGCTGTGAGACTTGGACAAGTGACTTGGACTTACGTTGTGAAACTTGGACTAACGGTGTGAGACTTGGACAAGTGACTTGGACTTACGCTGTGAGACTTGGACAAGTGACTTGGACTTACGTTGTGAAACTTGGACTAACGGTGTGAGACTTGGACAAGTGACTTGGACTTACGCTGTGAGACTTGGACAAGTGACTTGGACTTACGCTGTGAGACTTGGACTAATGTTGTGAGACTTGAACTAACGTTGGGGGACTTGGACTCGCGACCTGGACTTACGTTGTCAGACTTGGACTAGCGACTTGGACTTACGTTGTCAGACTGGACTAACGGTGTGAGACTTGGACAAGCGACTTGGACTTACGCTGTGAGACTTGGACTAATGTTGTGAGACTTGGACTAATGTTGGGGGACTTGGACTAGCGACCTGGACTTACGTTGTGAGACTTGGACATGGACTTGGACTTACGCTGTGAGACTTGGACTAATGTTGTGAGACTTGAACTAACGTTGGGGGACTTGGACTAGCGACCTTGACTTACGTTATGAGACTTGAACTAACGTTGTGGGACTTGGACTAGCGACTTGGACTAATGCTGTGAGACTTGGACTAGCGACTTGGACTAATTTTGTCAGACTTGGACTAACGGTGTGAGACTTGGACTAGCGACCTGGACTAAAGTTGTCAGACTTGGACTAACGGTGTGAGACTTGGACTAGCGACCTGGACTAATGCTGTGAGACTTGGACTAGCGACTTGGACTAATGTTGTCAGACTTGGACTAAAGGTGTGAGACTTGGACTAGCGACTTGGACTAATGTTGTCAGACTTGGACTAAAGGTGTGAGACTTGGACTGGCGACTTGGACTAACGCTGTGAGACTTGGACTAATGTTGGGGGACTTGGACTCGCGACCTGGACTAATGTTGTCAGACTTGGACTAAAGGTGTGAGACTTGGACTAGCGACTTGGACTAACGCTGTGAGACTTGAACTAATGTTGTTAGACTTGGACTAGCATTGTGGGACTTGGACTAACGTTGTGGGACTTGTACTAGCGATTGCTCATTTACATCTCAAGGAGAAAGCTCACTCCTTTGAGGACAGAAATGTCCAAATATTAGACAGAGAGGACAGATGGTTTGAAAGAGGAGTAAAAGAAGCCATCTATGTAAAAGTAGAGAAACCATCGCTAAACAGAGGAGGAGGCCTGAGACATCACCTATCTCCAATTTACAATGCTGCACTTTCATCCCTACACAGGAGACTCAACAATTTAACCTCTAATAACAGAAACAACTGTGACTCCAACGACTGTCGTTATAACACAATAGGGCACTAATGAAGCCGAAACCTAACCTCCACCAATAGGCGGCACGCCAACGACCGTCGTTAAGACATGGAGCACAAAGGATCCAATGACATAATGATTCTTGTTCAAGAGGTTAAATAGCTGAGTCTCCACACCAGTTAGTTGGACCAGTCCCAGCCTGGTCAGCGGCGAGCATGAACTGATGAAGCCTCTTGGATAAGAGGTGAAACGTCTTCCAAGACAAATTACCAAGTCCAGTTGCGTTCGATTGAAATTTCCTTGAGATATTATTAATAGTTTTTCAGCCCTACTAAAAGTAAAAAAATCAGCCGGTTTTTGGGAGAACTTTGTATGTTTTCCATTATTTAAGCACCGTTTCAAAAGTAGTGGTTTGGTACCGGTACCAGATAAAACCTAAACGATTCCATCTGTAGTTTGGACAGGAGTAGAGAACCGCCTCTGTTCCTTAGAACCGACCCCAGTTGACCTCCCATTTAACCAGTAGGGGGGTTAAATTAGTCTCTGAGCTTTAGAGTCACTTAACACCTCACACACACGCACCGTTCCTGCTGCTCTAAATAGCGCGCTGTCGCTTTAAAGGACTGCTCTGAGTGCAGATTGCAAACAGGAGAATAATGTGGTGTCACTGCATAACACGGTTGTGTGTGTGTGTGTGTGTGTGTGTGTGTATAATTGGTATCTTGCAGTGCAGCTGTCTCCATTCAGCAGCTTCAGTTTCACCACACTTAGCGGCGGATGAAGCGATTCCTGCAGAGCATTCAGACGAACTTGATACGAGTCATGTCAACACGTCGGTACCGGCCCGGTCCGGTCTCTAGAACTGGGCCGATACTGTGTGTGTGTTTCAGGAGCGGGGTGGGGTTGGTCATGTGGCAGCGATGCTATGAGGATTATGGGATGTTTCCCTGACGCAGAGAGGAAACATCAGCGGTTCTGATCGTGTTTTAGGGAAATATCGGCCATCATTCACATTCGCAGATATCGGTATCGGCCCGAACGATCACATTGGTGCATCCCTGGTTCTACTGGTTCTGTTTGGGTCCAAACCGACCCGCCGGATCAACCGGGCAAACATGGACCAGGTTGAAATTAGGGATGTGTGGAGGTTGTTGTCATGGTGACAGGTGCTAGCAGACAGGTGAGCTGCAGGAAGACGGCTGCATGTGTGACAGAGCTGCGTGATTCCAGATGCGTTTCGTCTGTTTGCTGCATCAGATTAACGGCAGAGATTAGAGAAAGAAGGAAGGCAGCCTAATCTGTGTGTCAGCAGCTTTAATGGGTGGCCTATTTATCAGAACCGCTGCAGAAATCTGCTCTGAGGTTCTGATCCCATCAGAACCTTCTGTCCCCGGGGTCCAGCTGGCTGTAGATCAGTGCAGCTGGGTCACACTCCAGAACCTACGCTGGTACCACCCGCATGTTCTGAAGTGATGTTCTGGGAAACTGGGAAAAGTTCTGCTCCAGGGTTCAGGTCCAGCTGTGAGGTCACTTGATGCTGAGGCCCGAGCAGAACCGGGTTCTGTTCATCATACAAGTAATCAGAACCTGTGGTTCATAAAAAAACATTCTCCGGGTTTCTTCTGTTGTTAGAACCTGTTCTATGACTGACTTCCACTCTGCTGTAGAACTCTGGTTCTGATCAGAACCAGCTTGGTTAGAAACTGGTTAGTGACTGAATGCAGCTTACTTAGTGACTGAATGCAGCCTGGTTAGTGACTGAATGCAGCCTGGTTAGTGACTGAATGCAGCTTGCTTAGTGACTGAATGCAGCTCGGTTAGTGACTGAATGCAGCTTACTTAGTGACTGAATGCAGCCTGGTTAGTGACTGAATGCAGCTCGGTTAGTGACTGAATGCAGCCAGGTTAGTCACTGAATGCAGCCTACTTAGTGACTGAATGCAGCCTGCTTAGTGACTGAATGCAGCCTGGTTAGTAGCCTGGTTAGTGACTGAATGCAGCCTGTTAGTGACTAATGCAGCCTGGTTAGTGACTGAATGCAGCCTGGTTAGTGACTGAATGCAGCCTGGTTAGTGACTGAATGCAGCCTGGTTAGTGACTGAATGCAGCCTGGTTAGTGACTGAATGCAGCTCGGTTAGTGACTGAATGCAGCCAGGTTAGTGACTGAATGCAGCTCGGTTAGTGACTGAATGCAGCCAGGTTAGTGACTGAATGCAGCCTGGTTAGTGACTGAATGCAGCCAGGTTAGTGACTGAATGCAGCCAGGTTAGTGACTGAATGCAGCCAGGTTAGTGACTGAATGCAGCTCGGTTAGTGACTGAATGCAGCCTGGTTAGTGACTGAATGCAGCTTACTTAGTGACTGAATGCAGCCTGGTTAGTGACTGAATGCAGCCTGGTTAGTGACTGAATGCAGCCTGGTTAGTGACTGAATGCAGCCTGGTTAGTGACTGAATGCAGCCAGGTTAGTGACTGAATGCAGCCTGGTTAGTGACTGAATGCAGCCTGGTTAGTGACTGAATGCAGCCTGGTTAGTGACTGAATGCAGCCTGGTTAGTGACTGAATGCAGCCAGGTTAGTGACTGAATGCAGCCAGGTTAGTGACTGAATGCAGCCTGGTTAGTGACTGAATGCAGCCTGCTTAGTGACTGAATGCAGCCTGGTTAGTGACTGAATGCAGCCTGGTTAGTGACTGAATGCAGCCTGGTTAGTGACTGAATGCAGCCTGGTTAGTGACTGAATGCAGCCTGGTTAGTGACTGAATGCAGCCAGGTTAGTGACTGAATGCAGCCTGGTTAGTGACTGAATGCAGCCCGGTTAGTGACTGAATGCAGCCTGGTTAGTGACTGAATGCAGCCTGGTTAGTGACTGAATGCAGCCTGGTTAGTGACTGAATGCAGCCTGGTTAGTGACTGAATGCAGCCTGGTTAGTGACTGAATGCAGCCTGGTTAGTGACTGAATGCAGCCTGCTTAGTGACTGAATGCAGCTCGGTTAGTGACTGAATGCAGCCTGGTTAGTGACTGAATGCAGCCTGGTTAGTGACTGAATGCAGCCTGGTTAGTGACTGAATGCAGCCAGGTTAGTGACTGAATGCAGCCTGGTTAGTGACTGAATGCAGCCTGGTTAGTGACTCAATGCAGCCTGGTTAGTACTGAATGCAGCTGCTTAGTGCTGAATGCAGCCCGGTTAGTGACTGAATGCAGCCTGGTTAGTGACTGAATGCAGCCTCTGTTAGTGATGAATGCAGCCAGGTTAGTGACTGAATGCAGCCTGGTTAGTGACTGAATGCAGCCTGGTTAGTGACTGAATGCAGCCTGGTTAGTGACTGAATGCAGCCTGGTTAGTGACTGAATGCAGCCTGGTTAGTGACTGAATGCAGCCTGGTTAGTGACTGAATGCAGCCTGGTTAGTGACTGAATGCAGCCAGGTTAGTGACTGAATGCAGCCTGGTTAGTGACTGAATGCAGCCTGGTTAGTGACTGAATGCAGCCTGGTTAGTGACTGAATGCAGCCAGGTTAGTGACTGAATGCAGCTTGCTTAGTGACTGAATGCAGCCTGGTTAGTGACTGAATGCAGCCTGGTTAGTGACTGAATGCAGCTTGGTTAGTGACTGAATGCAGCCTGGTTAGTGACTGAATGCAGCCTGGTTAGTGACTGAATGCAGCTTGCTTAGTGACTGAATGCAGCCTGGTTAGTGACTGAATGCAGCCTGGTTAGTGACTGAATGCAGCTTGCTTAGTGACTGAATGCAGCCTGGTTAGTGACTGAATGCAGCCTGGTTAGTGACTGAATGCAGCCTGGTTAGTGACTGAATGCAGCCTGGTTAGTGACTGAATGCAGCTGGTTAATGCAGCCTGGTTAGTGACTGAATGCAGCTTGCTTAGTGACTGAATGCAGCCTGGTTAGTGACTGAATGCAGCCTGGTTAGTGACTGAATGCAGCCTGGTTAGTAACTGAATGCAGCCTGGTTAGTGACTGAATGCAGCTTGCTTAGTGACTGAATGCAGCCTGGTTAGTGACTGAATGCAGCCAGGTTAGTGACTGAATGCAGCCTGGTTAGTGACTGAATGCAGCCTGGTTAGTAACTGAATGCAGCTTGCTTAGTGACTGAATGCAGCCTGGTTAGTGACTGAATGCAGCTTGCTTAGTGACTGAATGCAGCCTGGTTAGTGACTGAATGCAGCCTGGTTAGTGACGAATGCAGCTTGCTTAGTGACTGAATGCAGCCTGGTTAGTGACTGAATGCAGCCTGGTTAGGGACTGAATGCAGCCTGGTTAGACTGAATGCAGCTGGTTAGTGACTGAATGAGCTGCTTAGTGATGAATGCGATGGTTAGTGACTGAATGCAGCCTGGTTAGTAACTGAATGCAGCCTGGTTAGTGACTGAATGCAGCCTGGTTAGTGACTGAATGCAGCCTGGTTAGTGACTGAATGCAGCCTGGTTAGTGACTGAATGCAGCCTGGTTAGTACTGAATGCAGCCTGGTTAGTAACTGAATGCAGCTTGCTTAGTGACTGAATGCAGCCTGGTTAGTGACTGAATGCAGCCTGGTTAGTGACTGAATGCAGCCTGGTTAGTAACTGAATGCAGCCTGGTTAGTGACTGAATGCAGCCTGGTTAGTGACTGAATGCAGCCTGGTTAGTAACTGAATGCAGCCTGGTTAGTAACTGAATGCAGCCTGGTTAGTAACTGAATGCAGCCTGGTTAGTAACTGAATGCAGCATGGTTAGTGACTGAATGCAGCCTGGTTAGTGACTGAATGCAGCCTGGTTAGTGACTGAATGCAGCCTGGTTAGTAACTGAATGCAGCATGGTTAGTGACTGAATGCAGCCTGGTTAGTGACTGAATGCAGCCCAGTCAGATACTGAAATCTGTTTTGACACAGCTCTGCACCGCTTTGCCCTCTTTAAAGCTCCTGAAGTGATAAAAGTTTCTGCAGAGGTTTTCTGCTGCTGATGCAACACTCAGACATCTCCATAATCCTCAACGGGTCGACAGAAAGCATCCACTGTGCTGCAGGTTTATGTCCTGTATAACGTTTACCTTGGTTCTGTTCATAGCTGGTTCTGTTCCCACAGACATCATGGTCGTCAAATACTCTTCACTTCCCTCTGGGATCAATAAAAACTGTATTGTAATTTTGAATTGAGTTGAATTTAACTGACTTATTGTCGGTTCTGTTCGGATCCAGAGCGCATCCCGGCCCCTTTTGAGGTCCCGGTACCGTCTCTCTCTGCTGCTGCCTTTCAGCATTTCAGACGAGCTCCAGAGAAAGCAACGGGCCGCTCCAGACATGATTAAAGTTCTACAGAACTTTTTGTCACATTAACCCACAGCAGCATACTCTCCGGCCTCTTGGTTCTGACAGGAACATGGTTCTAAAAGGTTCTGGGAACTGTTCTGCTCTTGGCTCACCCTCAGGGAGACAGAAGCATGTCTGCTGACCAATAGGATAACTGGTTCTGGTGGTTCTGATGGCCTCAGTAGTCGTCTTTCAGAGCAGAACGGAAAAGGCTGCTGCATCACCTGGTGAGGGGGTGGAGCCTAGCGCTAGGGACGCCCTCAGACCCAGAAGCTCTTTCTCAGAACCAGAACCATCAGGCCGGGTAATGCAGACCTGCTGCAGGTTCTGAGTGAAGTCAGCTGGTTCTGGAAGCCTCATTAGATCATTAGTGATTGATTACCTGCGGCCCGCTAACGAGCTCCGGGCCGACAGGAAGTGATTCATGGCGTGACCTCAGAGGGGACCTTGGAGCCAGATGGTGACCGGACCCAAACCGGACCGAGAGCCGACACCGGGCTCAACTACTGGGACCGCTTAATGACCAGCTTTTTATCCAGCTTGGTCCGGTTCTGGTTCTGGCCTCAGTCTTTGGTGCTAACCGGGCCTCATCTGGGTTTCCTGCTCTTTGGTTCCTCCAGAAGTTCCCAGAACCTTCAGGGTCCTCAGACTGTGCAGCATCTAGGATCGGGTTCTGGTTCTGATACCTGCTCCTTGCTCTTTGTGGTTCTGATGTGGAACATGTATCAGTTTATCAATAACACTGAACCTGGACCAGAACCTGGACCAGACCCTGGACCAGACCCTGGACCAGAACCTGGACCTGTCGGTCTCATCAGGAACAGGAAGTGATGCGTGTCTCTCTGTGTCCCTGCAGGAAACGTCCCCCTGATGAAGATTGCTCCTCCTCCTCCTCGGATCTCCTCGTTTCTCCAGGTCGGTCCAACTTTCGTCTCCGACGCCCCGCCCATTCAGCTGGTTTCCACGGCAACGTGTGACCTCACCAGCGCCGCTTAGATAAAGTCGTGTTCTGGTCATAGAAGGGATCCACTTGGTGGTTGAGGTGTTCTGGTTCTACCGGCTCGGAGATGTTCTGTGGAAGCGGTTCTGTCGTGTTTCAAACTTTTAAACTGAGCGGGTTCTGTTGATCCAGTCAGCTGGTTCTGGTTCCATAGAGCCGACACATTGGTTCTGTGGAGCGGATCATCTCCGGACCTCCTTTCAGAACCGCTGCCGACCGAGCGGTTTAAACCGGGTCGGGGCTGAGCTGGTTCTGTTTCTGACCGACCAGAACATCTAAACTCAGCTCCAGTGGTTCTGATCCACAGTCCGAACAGAACCGGCAGAACGTCAGCGGATCATCTCCGTCAGAGCTGTCTGTCATGTGATCTGTAACCCGGTTCTGATTGGCCGTGTCGGGCTGTCAGCTGGAATCAGGTTCTGTAGCTCAGATTCAGACGGATGACTTTAATAAAGCTGAATTAACGCCAGGTTTAGTGTCCCTCCTGGGTTCCTGTAGATGGTCTGGAACCAGCGGAGGAGACGAATAAAGTTGACTTTGATTGGATGTTCTCGTTTCCTCCCCAATTACTGAGCGTCACCTTTCACCTCCTCCCCTCCCCCATCGCTGCAGCTGGTTGGTTGGTGTGAAGGAGCCGCTGTTCACGCTCCGCGGAGCCCCCGACACACACACACACACACACACACACACACACACACACACACACCACTTCACAGCCTCTTCACTCGTCCTTCATCCTTTGTTTCTGCTCCAAACCCCTAAAATACCTGAAACACAAACAGACCACACCCACACAGCCCCATAACACAGTGCAGCATCTAATAATACAACACATTACAATATAACACGTTACGATTCAATATAATCTAATATAATATGTTATAAAGTAATATAATATATATATATATATGCTATAAAACGAGGGGTTAATCAGTGTTTTTTTTCGTGGGCTGATTTCCTGAACCTTTTCCTGTTGGTGGTTCTGGATCCGGTCCAGTTAGGGGGCGCTGGGTCCGGTTTCCCCATTTAGGGTGGGAGTTATAATATGTTATAATACAATATGCTGTAGGGGGTGTGAAACTCATTTTCATTTTGGGTCACATCGGGACAATGTTTGTGGTAGAAAGCATCCATAAAACTTTCTTTAACAAACATCTAAAATATTAATGTCTCAACAAGGACTTCTTAAAGCTTGACGATTACTTCTTAAAATTAAATATTGCTTAAAATGTTTTCACAAAGATGTGATTTAGGACTTTTCAAATAAATACTGATAAAATATTATTTAGGTGCTTATAAACAGAAGGTAAAAATGTTCTATTTAAAAGATCTTCTAGAGCTTAGAGGGCCAAATAATTGGCTATGGAGGGCCAGATTTGGCACATGTGTGCATATGCTATATTTTTATTTAATATAATGTAATATGTTATAGTATAATATATGTTCTATAAATAGTATCATATGATGTAATATAATGTAGTATATGTTAATATTTAACATAATATAATACAATATGTTTTAATGATAATATAGTACTAGAATATAATAATATAATATATTCTGGTGTAATATAATAAAGTATAATATGTTAGTATATCATATGCTACATTATATTGTAACCGGTTATATTATATTTTTTTGAGGGTTGTTTTCATCAGATTCTAATGGGCTGATTTCCAGAACCGTTTCCTGTTGGTGGTTCTGGATCCGGTCCAGTCAGTGGGCAGAGGGTCCGGTTCCCCCTCAGGGTGGGAGTTAATGATGACTGCCTGCGGCGCTCCAGCTGCTTCTGCTCATCCTGGTTCTGATCATCTGGTTCTGATCCGGGCGTTCATCACAGAGCCGCAGCGCTGCCATCGGGTTTCGAAAACCTGAAACGTTAGCCGCGAGGTCGCGTGCTGGGTTGTCATGACGACCTGGACCCCGGGTCGTGGGGGCGTGGTCAGCGGGGTGGACGAACCTGGAGTCATGTGACCGCCCCCGCCCTCCTGGTGGTGAAGGTGTGTCTCCGTCAGTCTGGTCTACCTGGATGGTGGAGGAGAACGCTCTGATTGGTCGAATTCGTCTGTGTGTGTGTGTGTGTGTGTGTGTGTGTGGGACGTTAATGGGGAAATCTGAAATCAACTCATGGACACCAGCTGCTCACACACTCATCTGTCTTGCTGTCTCTGTGAGGACACTCACACAGTCCTGGTCCAGAACCAGAACCTGGACCCGGCTCATAGCCTGACCACAAAGTGTGTGTTTGATGGACGGGACCCTGTATGTGTGTATGTGTGTGTGTGTGTGATAAATATTGCATGAGGCCCCATGATGACACATAGACAAACACTCCCAGCTGAGTCCTCACACACACACACACACACACACGCCCCATCTTCACGTCACATTAAACATTCGGCGGTTACCGTGACAACCTGAACTCTTACCTGCTGTGACCCGTCAGCTGTGAACCAATCGAACGACAGAGAGACCTTCAGGGACCAGCTGATGGATCAGAACCAGGCGCAGAACTGGCTTTACTGGTTCTGCTGGGTTATAACTGGTTCTGCTGGTTCTGCTGGGTTATAACTGGTTCTGCTGGTTCTGCTGGGTTTACTGGTTCTGCTGGGTTATAACTGGTTCTGCTGGTTCTAAGTTGTTTTTTCTGGTTCTGCTGGGTTTTTCTGGTTCTGCTGGGTTATAACTGGCTTTACTGGTTCTGCTGGGTTTACTGGTTTTTCTGGTTCTGCTGGGTTTACTGGTTCTGCTGGGTTATAACTGGTTCTGCTGGTTCTGCTGGGTTTACTGGTTCTGCTGGGTTATAACTGGTTCTGCTGGTTCTGTTGGGTTATAACTGGTTTTTCTGGTTCTACTGGGTCAGAGTTGGTTCTGCTGGTTCTAAGTGGTTTTTTCTGGTTCTTCTGGGTTATAACTGGTTCTGCTGGTTCTGCTGGGTTATAACTGGTTCTGCTGGTTCTAAGTGGTTATAACTGGTTCTGCTGGGTTATAACTGGCTTTACTGGTTCTGCTGGGTTATAACTGGTTTTACTGGTTCTGCTGGGTCAGAGTTGGTTCTGCTGGTTCTAAGTGGTTTTTCTGGTTCTGCTGGGTTATAACTGGTTCTGCTGGGTTTACTGGTTCTGCTGGGTTATAACTGGTTCTGCTGGTTCTAAGTTGTTTTTTCTGGTTCTGCTGGGTTATATCTGGTTTTACTGGTTCTACTGGGTCAGAGTTGGTTCTGCTGGTTCTAAGTTGTTTTTTCTGGTTTTGCTGGGTTTACTGGTTCTGCTGGTTCTAAGTTGTTTTTTCTGGTTCTGCTGGGTTTACTGGTTCTGCTGGGTTATAACTGGTTCTGCTGGTTCTGCTGGTTCTAAGTGGTCGGAGCAGCTGCAACAGTCAGAGGGGTGCGGTCCCAGGTTTTCTCCCTTTTCCCCCCATTTGAATATTAATGTTTGGCCCCGCCCTCTTATCTACAGGCCCCGCCCCTTCCCCCTCTCTCTCTCTCTCTCCCAGAACAATGACAGCTGCTCGTACGCCCTCTCCCTCTCCTCTCCGTCTCAGTCTGTTGTTGGAATGAAAGAACATCGAAGGTGAGTCTCTCTCTCTGTGAACGTGTGTCGCTCTCTGATTGGTCTGACTGACAGCCGCCTCGTTAACGAGCTGCTCAGCTAATTAATCAGAGCTTTTATTCTGAAAGGCTGCGGAGCATGAAGTCTCTATGTGGGACGGAACAACAGAACCAACCGGGCTTTTGGACCTCTTTGTGTTTCAGCTTGTAACTTCTGCTCTCAGGTCTGTGGAGAAGTCCACCAGAACTTCTCAGTCCGGTCCAATCAGAACTTTTCAGCAGATAAAGTTCACACCATGACAGGTTCTGGAGCTGGTATCTCTGGTTCTTTAGTGGTTCTGGAGCTCTGCTGGTTCTGAAGTGGTACTGGTTCTGGGGCTGTTCTAGTCCGATGTTTCTTGGAGGAAGTTGATGTCTTGTAACTGCCTCTGGTGGCGATCAGAACTTCAGAGACGGACGCTTTGAGCGGAGAATACGACCAGAACCGAGCCAGAACCAGAGCAGAGGATCCAATCGTCAGAACAGAACCGGCTGCAGGTTCCTCTTTCCCTCTGATCGTTAATTGTTCTCCTGAAGTTTTCTAAAGGATCTTCTGTTTATCTGGACCTCTGCTGGTTCTGATGGGGTAGAACCAATAATATACATTCCATCTGTGACCCGGTGTTGTTTAGAGGGGGGTCCATCCGGCGTTCTGGAACGGTTCTGGAACTGATCCGAGTTCTGCAGGATGCTGTTCTCTGTTTAGTGGTCCATCAGACTTCCCAGTTCAGCTCCAGTTCTCCCAGTCAGACGTTCTTCAGAACGGATCAGGATGGTGGAACAACCAGAACTTACAGTTCAACACGCGACGCTTTGTAGGCTTCACGTTTAGCTGTCTGACGGTTTGCTATGGCTGGGGGCGGGGCTTAAGGATCTGCCGTCGTGTGGGCGGGGTTTAAGAATCTGCCTTGATGTGGGCGGGGTTTAAGGATATGCCTACGTGTGGGCGGGTTTTAAGAATCTGCCTTGATGTGGGTGGGGTTTAAGAATCTGCCTTGATGTGGGCGGGGTTTAAGAATCTGCCTTGATGTGGGCGGGGTTTAAGGATCTGCCTTGATGTGGGCGGGGTTTAAGAATCTGCCTTGATGTGGGCGGGGTTTAAGAATCTGCCTTCATGTGGGCGGGTTTTAAGGATCTGCCTTCGTGTGGCGGGGGTTAAGAATCTGCCTTGATGTGGGCGGGGTTTAGGATCTGCCTTCGTGTGGGCGGGGTTTAAGGATCTGCCTTCGTGTGGGCGGGGTTTAAGAATCTGCCTTGATGTGGGCGGGGTTTAAGGATCTGCCTTGATGTGGGCGGGGTTTAAGAATCTGCCTTCATGTGGGCGGGTTTTAAGAATCTGCCTTGATGTGGGCGGGGTTTAAGAATCTGCCTTGATGTGGGCGGGGTTTAAGAATCTGCCTTCATGTGGGCGGGTTTTAAGGATCTGCCTTCGTGTGGGCGGGGTTTAAGAATCTGCCTTGATGTGGGCGGGGTTTAAGGATCTGCCTTCGTGTGGGCGGGGTTTAAGGATCTGCCTTCGTGTGGGCGGGGTTTAATAATCTGCCTTGATGTGGGCGGGGTTTAAGAATCTGCCTTGATGTGGGCGGGGTTTAAGAATCTGCCTTCATGTGGGCGGGGTTTAAGAATCTGCCTTGTTCTCATGGGGTAGAACCAATAATATACATTCCATCTGTGACCTGGTGTTGTTTAGAGGGGGGTCCATCCGGCGTTCTGGAACGGTTTTGGAACTGATCCGAGTTCTGCAGGATGCTGTTCTCTGTTTAGTGGTCCATCAGACTTCCCAGTTCAATGATCTGCCTTCGTGTGGGCGGGGTTTAAGGATCTGTCTTCATGTGGGCGGGGTTTAATGATCTGTCTTCATGTGGGCGGGGTTTAAGGATCTGTCTTCATGTGGGCGGGGTTTAAGGATCTGTCTTCATGTGGGCGGGGTTTAATGATCTGCCTTCGTGTGGGCGGGGTTTAAGGATCTGTCTTCATGTGGGCGGGGTTTAAGGATCTGTCTCCGTGTGGGCGGGGTTTAAGAATCTGTCTTCATGTGGGCGGGGTTTAATGATCTGCCTTCATGTGGGCGGGGTTTAAGGATCTGCCTTCATATGGGCGGGGTTTAATGATCTGCCTTCATGTGGGCAGGGTTTAATGATCTGCCTTCATGTGGGCGGGGTTTAATGATCTGCCTTCATGTGGGCGGGGTTTAATGATCTGCCTTCGTGTGGGCGGGGTTTAAGAATCTGCCTTGATGTGGGCGGGGTTTAAGAATCTGCCTTGATGTGGGCGGGGTTTAAGAATCTGCCTTGATGTGGGCGGGGTTTAAGGATCTGCCTTCGTGTGGGCGGGGTTTAATGATCTGCCTTCGTGTGGGCGGGGTTTAATGATCTGCCTTCATGTGGGCGGGGTTTAATGATCTGCCTTCATGTGGGCGGGGTTTAATGGTCTGCCTTCGTGTGGGCGGGGTTTACGGATCTAATGAAGTTCTGGAGGTTCTGGAACCAGAGCTTCACCTCTGCACAGCTTCGAATCCAAGTTTCTGCTTGACTTGCATCAGGTGACCGAGCGGAGATGTGGGCGTAATAAGCTGTGAGGAACAGGTTCAGGTTGGCTCCTGCGAGGTCAGGGGTCAAACACAGAAAGACACCTTGACTGGAGCAGCAACCTGAGGGTCCATCCTGGATGCATGGGACACAGTGACTGTAATCTGTCTAAATATAACCTGAACTAAAGCTGCTGCAGCCCAGAGGCTCTATTTATCTATCAAACGTCAACCTGGACCTCATTTCTAGCATTTATTACGTTCATTTATCCACCCAGACCAGTTTTGGAGCCACTAGGAGTCCTTCAGGAGAAGTTTAGATCCATTGGTGATCAGCATAGATCCATATAATGGGAGTTAATGGGGCAGCCAAAGATCAGCCTCTAAATAAGGAATTATCTACCACTAAACTCCTTTATTGTTTGGTTATCAATCACTAGCTCTATTCCCCCAACATCTTTTATTATACGGTACTTTCCCACGTAACTCCCTTCTTTTTCCAATGGACTCTATGCTGTTCACACTGACCAGTAATTTGTTTTGCCAAAAGCGTTTCTATGGAAGCGTTAAGCTGCCAACGCTGGGAAATAAATTCAGGAGCATTTTTTAAACTTAAAAACAAGAAACTTTCTCGCTACTACAAGATAAAACTGGTAAACTTATTTTCCCCGCTCAGTTCAACGCCTCCCTAAGTTTCCGCCTTGTCGGCTGACAATCAATGTTCATGTGCGTCGCCTACAGGCAGCTCCATGTCTTCCTGTTTACAGTCGCCATGACGACAGAAAGCAGTCGTGGAGAAGTCCCAGCACACTTTTGTTAAATAGTTAGCCGTTCCTCAGCGACCGAGGGCTACATGAAGCACAGAGAGGAAAAACAGGGAAAAGTGTAAACATTGTATTAAAGATCTCCTTTACTAAAAATGAATGAGTTATGTAAGAAAGCTGTATGTGAATAATTTCACGAAACTCAATTCTCAAGAAACAAAAACCTCGTTACACCATAAAGCGTCTGAGCCTAAAACAGCCTAACGTCATAACGAATGGGACGGCCCAAAGGAGGGCAGCAATGTTTTGGCCATGTAGCTGTAGCCGAGAGAGGCTAACGGTTAGCAACTCTAAAACAGACGAGAAGAAATTTAGATCACCACTGGAAAAATACGACGCTATGTTAGGGATAGAAGTTTCACGTTTCTCCAAATCCTCGATTCGATTCTGGATTTCTTTTTTTTATATTTTATTTTACAGTGCAGAGCCCTAATTATTGGTTTTATGCATTAAATTTTAAACAGTAAATATTATTTAAAAGACAAAATTGATGCAATTTTTCTTATTCTTGTGTAATGTAACACATTAGGCATTAATGGTCAAATTGAAATAATTTATTTACGATAAAAGTGTAACAGTATTGCTTGAACAACAGAAATGATTAATAATAGTGAGTGGCTGCCATCTGGTGACTCTTTATAGTTACTGCAGAACGACTGACGCAAAGTTCCAGATGCTCATAGGACAGAGTGAAATGTAGCTAACAGCGGTCCTCTTGTTTACAATGCGAATGCGGAATTAACTCGACGGGAGCTAAAAATATCCTCACCGTCATTTGAAGGTAGAAGGAGCGGCTTTAGTTCTGGTGCCGCAGCTTAATCTCTCCTAGCGGTCGTCAAGCTGTAGCTTAGCTAACAGCTACATGCTAGCATCAGCTAATGTGCTCTGTAGACGTGTGCTCTGTTCTTACTTAGTTACTTTTTAGGGAAAATGTGATGTGTGGTCATTTGTGATGAAGAAATCTGAGTTAAAAAGACGGTTGCCTGGTAACTGTTGCTACGGTTTCCCGAGTGGGACGCACAGTAAACATAGGAGCAGGAGGTGATGGCGATCCTCTTTTGGATTTCGATGCGCAACGTTGTAACGTAATTTCGATCGACTTCGATACAAAATGGAGATCGTGACACCCCTAGTTAGGGATTCATTCAGCCACTTTGAGCAGAGTTACTCCATAGCTACGGACCTAACACCGATACTAAAACTGAAACTGGTATCGGGCCTAAACCGTTCTAACATTCTTGTTAAAGTTAAGCAATACCATAAACTGATACTTAACTGAAACAAAAAATTGTAGTTTTGTGGTCTTCCAATTTAATCATTTTTTTTTGTGGTAGACGTATCGTTATTGGTAATCTGTATCTGCAAATACTCAGATCCATGTGGGTGGGGCTTAAGGATCTGTCTCCTAGTGGGCGGGGTTTCAGGACTACCTCCGTGTGGGCGGGGTTTAAGGATGTGTTACTATGTCCGTTATTGGTACTCTGTATGTTCCAGGTATCGGTATGGTGTCAGTTTGAAAAAAAGTGGTATTGTTGCATCCCTAATTGATAAAATACATAACGATGCGCTGGGAAATCATAGTTTATGGCAGATGTGGGAGGGGCCTTTGTACGTTGCGTTTAAGAAAAATGCTGTGGAGCATCCTTCTAACACCAACCAGTGGAGCTGATTGACATAGTCAGAATGTGCTCACTTAGAGGTTAAAACCCTCAGTACTGGTCCTGGGTTTGAATGCTGGGCAGGAACAGACACACACACAGAGTGTGAATGGGTGCAGGAAGGTTGATGGTCGTTGATAATATTGATGCTGATTCCATCACTCTGACTCTGTGTGTGTGTGTATAGTATCAAAGTCTTGTAGTTATTAATATTTCATGCCGGCAGTGATCAGTATTCAGTCTGTGGAGCTTCAGAGCTGCAGCGGCTGCAGAGAAACAGCTGCAGCTCAGAACCGGGAGAGTTCTGGTTCCCAAGGCGCAGCGTGGCGCTGGTACCGAACCCTTTTCAGGTTCCACATCAGAATCCTAACGTGAAGGTTCTTGTAGAAGAACCCGTTCTCTGACCCGTTTACACGAGGTATCAGAACTTTTGATCCTCCTCTTCCTCGAGAAAACAGACGGGTTCTGTTAGAACCATTAGTGTCAGCAGGAACATGAGGAAGTGTGAGACGTTCAGGTGTTTTTCTGGACTTTACCTGCCGGTTCTGGTCCAGAAATCACAGATTGGTTCTGATTGTTGTGATTTAGTCAGAACCACCAGAACCCTCATTCTACCCAAGTGTCTCCAGGATCCAGCTGGTAACGATCAGAACCAGAACCCAGCAAGGGAACCTGAGCATGAAGAACAGCGGGTCGGATCCGACCAGAACACGTTAACTCCAAAACCTGCCTTCAGACAGCTCATTGTGCTCCCGCTGGAGCGATCGGCGTCGCCACGGCAACAAATTAACTTCCTGTTGGGACCCTGATGACGGCGCTGAGCCGATCCGAAGACGTTTAGGAAAAATGACTTTTTATCCTGTGACGGAAATCCCGCTGAGTCTTAACGTGTTTATGTCAAACAAACACACACACAAATATTCATGAGCTCACCAGGGGAGAGACGGTGTGTGTGTGTGTGAGAAGCAACAAAGCTGAAGAACAACAAAATCCTGGAACAGGAAGACAAAGGAGGAGAAAACAAAGAAAACAACTTGTGGGTGGAGTACTTAGAAGTCTCAGTACTCCATGTTGTAGAACCGACCGATAAATCGGTAGGCCGGTAGTATTGGATAGCCTTACCAACTAATTAGTTACTCTCCGCCTCAACACTCTCGGGCAATGTTACTAAAATGGGAAGAGAAAGCGCAGTGGACCCAGAAATATAAGTGACAAATAGAGGGTTGTACAGTGTGATGAAGAATCAGTCTGTATGATAAACTATTTTTCATACGTAGAACTTATGCTACAGCTCTGCAGGCTGATTGTCCTTGTTGTTTTTGTTACTGTAAGGCCCGGTTCACACTAAGCGTACTTCAAGGGCCGCTCCATGCCGCTCTGCAGCTCCACCAGCTCTAGAAGCAGGACCCAAGCTTTCAGTGGATCACGCAGAACCACGTCTGGTTCTGGCAGGACGAGCCTAAAACCAACATCAGACTGGGGTCAGAGAGTTTCTGACACTGACGACGACTGTTGCCAACTTAGTGACTTTATCACGATTTCTAGTCACATTTTTGATCACCCTTAGCCGTTTGTTTTTCCACCGAAAAGCGCAAAACAACAGATCTAGCAACATTTCTGACACACTTAGCTACTTTCTTTTCTGAAAAACGGTTGCCGGGAATTCTAGATAAATTTCTGATCACCTTTTTTTCCATAAAGTGCCGAGCAACAATTCTAGTGACATTTCTGACATGCTAAACTACTTTTTTTCCCCAAAAGGCAGTTAGCGGCACTTCTAGTTACATTTCTGACCACCCTAAACCAACCCCCCCTCCAAAAAAAGCGATAAGCAACAAATCTAGCGACATTTACAACCATCGTTACAAATTTTTTTCGTCCCAAAAAGCAGCTAGCTACAAAACTAGTGACATTTTTGGCACCCTTAGCTACTTTTTCCCCCACATAAAGCAGCTAATGACAAATCTAGCAGCATTTCTGACATGCTAAGCTACTTTTTTTTTCCAAAAGCCGGTTAGCTGTACTTCTAGTTACATTTCTGACCAACCTTACCTACTTTCCTCCCACAAAGCAGTATTTATGATCATCCTTAGCTACTTTTTTCCTCCCAAAAGCAGTTAGTGACGAATGTAGCGACATTTCTGCCCAACTTAGCTACTTTTTTCTCAAAAGGTGGCTAGCGACAAATCTAGTGACATTTTTGGCACCCTTAGCTACTTTTTCCCCCCCAATAAACTGTTGGCGGCAATTCTAGTTACATTTCTGACCACCCTAACTAACACCCCCCCCCCCCCCCACAAAGCGATAAGCAACAAATCTAACGACATTTACAACCATCCTTACCAATTTTTTTTTTTAACGGTTAGCGTCAATTCTAGTTACATTTCTGACCAGACTTAGCTACTTTCCTCCCAAAAAGCTGCATTTATGACCGTCCGTTCTTAGTTTTTTTCCCCAAAAAGCCTCTGGCAACAAACTAGTGACTTTCCAACCACCCTTTCCCCCTCAAAAGCGGTTAGTGACAAATCTAGCGACTTTTACAACCATCGTTACAAATTTTTTCGTCCCAAAAAGCAGCTAGTGACAAAACTACTGACATTTTTGGCACCCTTAGCTACTTTTTTCCCCCACATAAAGCAGCTAATGACAAATCTAGCAGCATTTCTGACATGCTAAGCTACTTTTTTTTCCAAAAGCCGGTTAGCTGCATTTCTAGTTACATTTCTGACCAACCTTACCTACTTTCCGGCATTTCTGATCACCCTTAGCTACTTTTTTCTCCCCCAAAAAACTGTTAACGGCAATACAAGTTACATTTCTGACCAGACTTAGCTACTTTTCTTTCTAAAAGCGGCTAGCGACAAATGTAGCGAATATCTGACCACCCTTAGGTACTTTTTTCTCCCGCCAAAAAAACTGTTGACTGTTGACCTGACAAAGCTACGCCCCCCCCCCCCCCCCCACACAAAGCGATAAGCAACAAATCTAGCGACATTTACACCCATCCTTACCATTTTTTTTTTTTATGGTTAGCGTCAATTCTAGTTACATTTCTGACCAGACTTAGCTACTTTCCTCCCAAACATCTGCATTTATGACCGTCCGTTCTTAGTTTTTTCACCAAAAAGCCCCTAGCAACAAAACTACTGACTTTCCAACCACCCTTTCCCCCTCAAAAGCGGTTAGTGACAAATGTAGCGACATTTCTGCCCAACCTTAGCTACTTGTTTCTCAAAATGTGGCTAGCGACAAATCTAGCAATATTTCTGACTCGCTTAGCTACTTGTTTTCCCCATAAAGCAGCTAGCGACAAATCTAGCCACATTTCTGATCACTCTTAGCTATGTTTCCCCCACAAAAAAAACCTGTTAGCGGCAATACAAGCTACATTTCTGACCAGACTTAGCTACTTTTTTCTCAAAAAGCAGCAAGCCACGAATCTAGCAGTGTTTTTGACCATTCTTAGCTGCTTTTTATAAGTTATCAAAATGTTAAAATAAAGAGCGCAAAATTATGTGTGCCGCAAAGATTTTGCGGCAGTGATTGCGTGATTAATTCATAACGAGCGGAAGGAGCCGTTTTCAAAAGTGGAATTTGTGCCCGCTGCTGTGTTTGCCAGCCTTTCTGCCCCATGCGCTGCGCTACAGCCAGAGAGAAAGGCATTAGACGACATATTTGGGGGAAAAAAGGGGAAATTGACTATCAGGTTTATGGCTATTAGAGTCTTAATTACTATTAAGTTAGAATGAATGTTTAGTTTGTCAGTAATAAACTTGTTTTGAATGTGTGAAAGTTAAGACATGCCTTTCAGTGATGGTAAAAATAGGCCCAAAAACAGCCGGCGCTAACAGTTAAATCACACTGTGCCTATAATGGCTGCTTACGTGGATGTTCTCCCAACATTTTGTGTCTTCTGACAGAACCGTCCACTTTGCATATCAAGGATAAAAGCGCTAAAGGTATTTCCTGCATCTTGCTGTGACTTTAACAGGCGCAGCCATTTCTGTGCCTGGTTAGTAAATCAGCTGCTGAATGTTTTTGGGCCTGTTTTAAAAGTCTTTAAAACAATAATTTTTACTCAGATGATCTTGAACTGATGGAGTACTGTGTAGCACTTTGAAGTACTGGATGTAGTTGATGATATTTCTGTTGGTATCGGGATTTTTGCTGCTTTCGGACCGGAACTGTGTCCCTGTGGGTCAGCGGGTGGGTTCTGTTACTGCTCAGTAGTACTGCAGATATACTGTTGGTGACGAAGCGGAGCCGAGAAGGGACGAGGAAAGAGTTCTGAACCTGGTCTGGGTGAAAACCCACCCAGAAGCGGTTCTGGACCAGATTCCAGGGTGGGTCCAGAACCGGTTCCAGAACAGAAGCAGCTGAGCAGCTCCTCAGCCGACTGAAAGTAGGACGAGAACAAACGCAGAGGGAGGGAGGGGAGTCGCCGAGAGGGAAGGACAGGAAATGAACAAAGAAAAGAAATTGAAGAGCGGAGGAACACACTCCTCAGCGGCGCTCCCACGTTCTCCCTCTGTGTGTGTTAGTGCGTGTGTTACTGCGTGTGTTACTGCGTGTGTTACTGCGTGTGTTCCTGCTCTTTGAAGACGGAGTGTGCGAGTCGGCAGAAAAACCACAGAGATAATGTGTGGGCGGAGGTGTGTGTGTGTGTGTGTGTGAGCCTGAGGTGAAGCAGCCTGTAATCATCACCTCTGTGTGATGAAAGCAGTCTGTCCCTCATTAACATACCGGGGGGGGGGCAGAAACAAAAGAGTTTAGAACAAACTGCTGCGATTAGCGGCGTAAACTGCTGCATGTTTCACTGCAGCTGCAGCATCCGCGTTACCATGGTAACCAGAACCACCTGGGGCCTTCGGAGCAGGACCTCCTCCTCCTCCAGCTTTCTCCAGATGTTCTCAGCCGCTTCAGATCGTTTTAGAACCGTTTTTGGTTCCGAACCAGCTCTGCCTCAGGTTCTCGTCAGCCGGTTTCGGACCTTCACTCCAGAGGTTCTGCTCCAGGCTCCAGATGGGCCGAACCTCGGTACTGCAGAACCTCTGAAGAGATGGAAACCTTTCAGGAAAAGGAAAACGATCCAGAGGTTCTATATGGTTCTCCAGGTTCAGTTCTGGCTGGATGAATGGTCTTGACCCATTCTGGTTCTGGAGATGTATCTAATTGATTGATTCCACACTGAAGGAAGTTTCTGTAGTTTTTTTTTGTTCTTGCTGCATCTTACATCCACTGCTCTTCTGTTCCTGGTTTATATAGAACCACTCTGATCTGGACCAGTTCTAATCTGGATCAGATGTGATATGGATCTAATCTCGACCAGTTCCAGTTGGTACCAGTTCTGAACTGGATCAGTCCTCATCTGGAACAGTTCTAATCTGGACCAGTTTTAATCAGGAACAATTCTAATCTGGATCAGTATTGATTTTTGACCAGTTGTGATCTGGATCAATTCTAATCTGAATGAGTTCTAATTTGGTTCAATTCTAATCTGGATCTGTTTTGATTTGGAATCGTTCTAATCTGGACCTGTTCTAATCTGGATCAATTCTAGTCTGAATGAGTTCTAATTTGGTTCAATACTAATCTGGATCAGTTTTGATTTGGACTAATTAATCTGGACCAGTTCTAATCTGGACCTGTTCTAGTCAGGAACAGTTACAATATGGATAAATTCTAATCTGGATCAATTCTAATCTCGACCAGTTCCAGTTGGGACCAGATCTGAACTGGATCAGTCCTCATCTGGACCAGTTCTAATCCTAATGAGTTCTAATTTGGTTCAATTCTAATCTGGACCTGTTTTGATCAGGGACAATTCTAATCAGGAACAGTTCTAATCTGGATCAGTTTTGATTTGTACCAGTTGAGATCTGGACCGGTTCTGTCCCCTCACCAACTAAAATGTAGTTAAATGTTATGGTCTGTTCAGACCACAAGCTTTCTCAGCATTAATCAATGCTCATAAACACAGCAGATACATTTTTAAACTGAAGCTATTAAAGCTCGTAGGCAGGTCTTTCTCTGCTGGATGTTTTAAACACTCGCGGATTGAAACGCAGGAAAAGCTTGAATAGTTGACGGAGCCAAAGCTCACAAAGCGCCGCAGAGACCGTGACGCTCCTCCAACGGCCTCCGCCGTAGACTCAACATGTAATCTAGACGCTGCCGACGCTGACATTTGGGGCGGTGTGAACGCACCATTAGAAACAAGTAAATAAGTAAAACTTTATTTAAATAGGAAGTCTTGCAAATTAATTCAGGGTTCTACTATAAAGTGAGACAGAATCCTTGAAGACGTTTTAACTTTTTAATACAAAAGTATTCTAGAAATAATCCCAAATTGCTTTATAATTAAAAAAAAATCACAACATTTAAAGAAAGTGTACATTCAGAAAGTAAGAAAAACATTAGGCGAAATTAATTTTAAAAACATGGGTTTTAAGATGCTTTTTAAAGGAAATCTCTGAATCAACTGTTCCCAGGCGGAGAGGAAGGGAGTTACCAGCAATAGTACTTCTACTATTACTAATAGACTACTACAGACCCCGTCACCTTTAGTTTTTAAGATTGTCTTCATTAAATCCAGCAGATGTTGATGTCTGGATCAGATTGTGACTCCATGTGGCTCGGCATATTGGTGATATTCCTTCCTGTCTGCCCATGGGTCCCCTGGCCAATATAAATAACAAATGGAAGTCAATGGAGCGCTAAAAGTTCTGGTCCTCTTTGTCTTACGTCCTGAATCCCAAATATTTTGTACCTCAATTTAAATGGTAACTAATGATGTGTGTTTTGACTTTTTCGTCAAGTGAGTTGGGATTTATTTGATTGTAAAAATTCGTAATTAGAATGCCTACAAATCAGAAGTCGCATATATGAGCTACCGCTAGCTAGCACTAGCTAGCGCTGCTGTGTACTAGTTACAGTAGTGCTAGAACTAGCTAGTGTCAGCTAGTACTAGCTAGCACTGCTGTGGACTAGTTACAGTAGTGCTAGAACTAGCTAGTGTCAGCTAGTACTAGCTAGCACTGCTGTGGACTAGTAGCAGTAGTGCTAGAACTAGCTAGTGTTAGCTAGTACTAGCTAGCACTGCTGTGGACTAGTTACAGTAGTGCTAGAACTAGCTAGTGTTAGCTAGTACTAGCTAGCACTGCTGTGAACTAGTAGCAGTAGTGCTAGAACTAGCTAGTGTTAGCTAGTTCTAGCTAGCACTGCTTGTACTATTTACAGTAGTGCTAGAACTAGCTAGTGTTAGCTAGTACTAGCTAGCACTGCTGTGGACTAGTTACAGTAGTGCTAGACTAGCTAGTGTTAGCTAGTACTAGCTAGCACTGCTGTGTACTAGTTACAGTAGTGCTAGAACTAGCTAGTGTTAGCTAGTACTAGCTAGCACTGCTGTGGACTAGTTACAGTAGTGCTAGAACTAGCTAGTGTTAGCTAGTACTAGCTAGCACTGCTGTGAACTAGTAGCAGTAGTGCTAGAACTAGCTAGTGTTAGCTAGTTCTAGCTAGCACTGCTGTGTACTAGTTACAGTAGTGCTAGAACTAGCTAGTGTTAGCTAGTACTAGCTAGCACTGCTGTGGACTAGTTACAGTAGTGCTAGAACTAGCTAGTGTTAGCTAGTACTAGCTAGCACTGCTGTGTACTAGTTACAGTAGTGCTAGAACTAGCTAGTGTTAGCTAGTACTAGCTAGCACTGCTGTGGACTAGTAGCAGTGGTACTAGAACTAGCTAGTGTTAGCTAGTTCTAGCTAGCACTGCTGTAGACTAGTTACAGTAGTGCTAGAACTAGCTAGTGTTAGCTAGTACTAGCTAGCACTGCTGTGTACTAGTTACAGTAGTGCTAGAACTAGCTAGTGTTAGCTAGTACTAGCTAGCACTGCTGTGTACTAGTTACAGTAGTGCTAGAACTAGCTAGTGTTAGCTAGTACTAGCTAGCACTGCTGTGGACTAGTAGCAGTAGTGCTAGAACTAGCTAGTGTTAGCTACCTAGCACTAACTAATGCTAGCTAGCAGTTAAAATCCTCCCAGATAGCTTGTAGAGCTTCTCCTCCATGCTGAAGTGTTTTATCACAAAAACTAAATTAGCCTAACTTTTGCTGCCTGTGTAGAATCTGTGTTTTCTCTGCATCAGAATGTGTATTTAAAAATTCACGGAAATAACTTTTATCTACCCATTCCCTCTCATTCATTTTATTTGTTTTTGGCAGTGGGGGAAACATGGACTGGAAGTAGAGGGGCTTATCCCAAGATTCTAGAATAATGTGTGAACACACGGGGCGAGCCTCAGGTACTGCAAGATCGGGAACCTGCAGAGAACCAGGAGAACCCGGCTGGGATTAAAACCAGCAACCTTCTCAGGGATGTTCATTCAGAACGTTCTCAGATTTCAGAACGAGGAGCTCCTCTTCCTCCTTCTCCTCCTCCGAAGCCTCCTACTGTTTCCTTCCATGAATTTTGGATGGGTGTGAGGATCTGCAGGAAATTTGGAGAATCGTGCTTCGGGTTCCAGGACCTCTCGGGGTCAGAGGTCAGATGGACCCGAGCTTTACAGTCGGAGGTTCTGATGAACCTGTTGGGCTAAACAGAACCACGTCAGACTGGTTCCAGAACTGCTTTTTAATAGATCCCCAAATATTTCGGCTAATGTGTCCGAAACCTGTGAAAAGGCTCCACCTGCAGGCTGTAGGAGGAACTACAACAGCCTTCAGGAACTCTGAGGTTCCCGGAACCAGAACCTGTCAGAGGGAACTGGAGGTTCTCATTCGGTCCTGGAGCTGGATCCGTTTGTATGGGTCTGGTAGGAGCATGAACACTGGGACCAGTTTAACCCAGTTTACCACCCAGTCTGAGTCCCATAACATCCCCGTTTGTGGCGTTGCTGTGGATACGGGGTTGTTGCCATGGTGACGCGGCTACAGGCAGCTGCAGTTGGACGGTCAGATGGAGAATGTAGAGCGGAGAAACGTCTCGCTGCAGGGCTCAGGCTCACCTGGCCAGGTGGATTTACATATTTCCTATTTGAGGCGTGAAACGTGGACGCTGAGAGCGTCACGGATCGGTTCTGCTCGGATTCTGCAGAGACGGGTCGTCCCCGCGGGGCCCACAGAGGAAATAATATTAAATCAGAGCTCAGAGAGTCCGTGGGCGGATGCTTTTCACAGCCTGGCGCTGATCTGGGGTCAGTTTCTGCTCTTCTCAGCGCTTCACAGACCCGGGATGCTCCCAGAACCTCAGCAGAACAGAACCGCTGTTAGAGTAAGAGTCAGAACCTGAAACAGGCTGATCTGCTGCACAAAGGAACAGAACCAACAGCTCTTCTGCAGTCTGCACTCTGTTCTAAAACCACTGTTAGAACCCGGGGCTGCAGGTTCCTTTGGGTCCTGGTTCTACTGGATCCCAGCCTTGGTGCTGATGGTTCTTGGTGGAACTGCAAAGTCATGAGCTAAAACCATTCATATCTGTAACGATTCAGTTATCTGGGACAGTTCTGATCTAGAACCTTTCTAATCTAGAACTGTTAATATCTGGAACCGTTCTGATCAGGAGAAATTCTAATCTGGATCAGTTCTAATCTAGAACTGTTCTGATCCGAAACCGTTCTGATCAGGAATCGATCACATGTGGAACCGTTTTAATCTAGAACTGTTGTAAACTGGATCCATTCTGATCTAGAACCTCTCTAATCTAGAACTGTTCTGATCGAAACCGTTCTGATAGGAATCGATCATGTGGACCGTTTTATCTAGAACTGTTTACTGTTCTTCTGATCTAGAACCTTTCTAATCTAGAACTGTTCTGATCCGAAACCGTTCTGATCAGGAATCGATCACATGTGGAACCGTTTTAATCTAGAACTGTTATACACTGGATCCATTCTGATCTAGAACCTTTTTAAACTAGAACTGTTCTGATCCGAAACCGTTCTGATGAGGAATCGATCTAATCTGGATCAATTCTGATCTAGAACCTTTCTAATCTGGATCCGTTCTGATCTAGAACCTTTCTAATCTGGATCCGTTCTGATCTAGAACATTCTAAACTAGAATTGTTCTAATTGGATCCATTCTGATCTAGAACCTTTCTAAACTAGAACTGTTCTGATCTGAAACATTTCTGATGAGGAATCGATTTAATCTGGATCAATTCTGATCCAGAACCTTTCTAATCTGGATCCGTTCTGATCTAGAACCTTTCTAATCTGGTTCCGTTCTGATCTAGAACATTCTAAACTAGAACTGTTCTAATTGGATCCATTCTGATCTAGAACCTTTCTAATCTAGAACTGTTCTGATCAGAAACCGTTCTGATCAGGAATTGATCACATGTGGAACCTTTTAGATCTAAACTGTTTTATAAACTGGATCCATTCTGATCTAGAACCTTTCTAAACTAGAACTGTTCTGACCTGAAACCGTTCTGATGAGGAATCGATCTAATCTGGATCCTTTCTTATCTAGAACCTTTCTAATCTGGTTCAGTTCTGATCTAGAACCTTTCTAATCTAGAACTTTTCTGATCCGAAACCGTTCTGATCAGGAATCGATCACATGTGGAACCGTTTTAATCTAGAACTGTTATAAATTGGATCCATTCTGATCTAGAACCTCTCTAATCTAGAACTGTTCTGATCCGAAACCGTTCTGATCAGGAATCGATCACATGTGGAACCTTTCTAATCTAGAACTGTTATAAACTGGATCCATTCTGATCTAGAACCTTTTTAAACTAGAACTGTTCTGATCTGAAACCGTTCTGATGAGGAATCGATCTAATCTGGATCAATTCTGATCTAGAACCTTTCTAATCTGGATCCGTTCTGATCTAGAACATTCTAAACTAGAATTGTTCTAATTGGATCCATTCTGATCTAGAACCTTTCTAAACTAGAACTGTTCTGATCTGAAACATTTCTGATGAGGAATCGATTTAATCTGGATCAATTCTGATCCAGAACCTTTCTAATCTGGATCCGTTCTGATCTAGAACCTTTCTAATCTGGTTCCGTTCTGATCTAGAACATTCTAAACTAGAACTGTTCTAATTGGATCCATTCTGATCTAGAACCTTTCTAATCTAGAACTGTTCTGATCAGAAACCGTTCTGATCAGGAATTGATCACATGTGGAACCGTTTTAATCTAGAACTGTTATAAACTGGATCCATTCTGATCTAGAACCTTTCTAAACTAGAACTGTTCTGACCTGAAACCGTTCTGATGAGGAATCGATCTAATCTGGATCCTTTCTTATCTAGAACCTTTCTAATCTGGTTCAGTTCTGATCTAGAACCTTTCTAATCTAGAACTTTTCTGATCCGAAACCGTTCTGATCAGGAATCGATCACATGTGGAACCGTTTTAATCTAGAACTGTTATAAATTGGATCCATTCTGATCTAGAACCTCTCTAATCTAGAACTGTTCTGATCCGAAACCGTTCTGATCAGGAATCGATCACATGTGGAACCTTTCTAATCTAGAACTGTTATAAACTGGATCCATTCTGATCTAGAACCTTTTTAAACTAGAACTGTTCTGATCTGAAACCGTTCTGATGAGGAATCGATCTAATCTGGATCAATTCTGATCTAGAACCTTTCTAATCTGGATCCGTTCTGATCTAGAAATTTTAAACTAGAATTGTTTAATTGGTCCATTTGATCTAGAACCTTTCTAAACTAGAACTGTTCTGATCTGAAACATTTTGATGAGGAATCGATTTAATCTGGATCAATTCTGATCGAACCTTTCTAATCTGGATCCGTTCTGATCTAGAACCTTTCTAATCTGGTTCCGTTTGATCTAGAACATTCTAACTAGAACTGTTCTAATTGGATCCATTCTGATTAGAATTTCTAATCTAGAACTGTTCTGATCAGAAACCGTTCTGATCAGGAATTGATCACATGTGGAACCGTTTTAATCTAGAACTGTTATAAACTGGATCCATTCTGATCTAGAACCTTTCTAATGTGTTTGTGGTTTGTGGGTGTTTTGGTTTTTTTGTTTTTTGGTTGTTTGTTGCCTTTCTAATCTAGAACTGTTCTGATCCGAAACCGTTCTGATCAGGAATCGATCACATGTGGAACCGTTTTAATCTAGAACTGTTATAAACTGGATCCATTCTGATCTAGAACCTTTTTAAACTAGAACTGTTCTGATCTGAAACCGTTCTGATGAGGAATCGATCTAATCTGGATCAATTCTGATCTAGAACCTTTCTAATCTGGATCCGTTCTGATCTAGAACCTTTCTAATCTGGTTCCGTTCTGATCTAGAACATTCTAAACTAGAACTGTTCTAATTGGATCCATTCTGATCTAGAACCTTTCTAATCTAGAACTGTTCTGATCAGAAACCGTTCTGATCAGGAATTGATCTAATCTGGATCAATTCTGATCTAGAACCTTTCTAATCTGGATCCGTTCTGATCTAGAACCTTTCTAATCTGGTTCCGTTCTGATCTAGAACATTCTAAACTAGAACTGTTCTAATTGGATCCATTCTGATCTAGAACCTTTCTAATCTAGAACTGTTCTGATCCGAAACCGTTCTGATCAGGAATCGATCACATGTGGAACCTTTCTAATCTAGAACTGTTCTGATCCAAAACCGTTCTGATCAGGAATTGATCACATGTGGAACCGTTTTAATCTAGAACTGTTATAAACTGGATCCATTCTGATCTAGAACATTTTTAAACTAGAACTGTTCTGATCTGAAACCGTTCTGATGAGGAACCTTTCTAATCTGGATATGTTCTGATCTAGGACCTTTCTAAACTGGATCCGTTCTGATCTAGAACCTTTCTAATCTGGTTCCGTTCTAATCTAGAACCTTTCTAATCTGGATCTGTTCTGATCTAGAACATTCTAAACTAGAACTGTTCTAATTGGATCCATTCTGATCTAGAACCTTTCTAAACTAGAACTGTTCTGATCTGAAACTGTTCTGATGAGGAATCGATCTAATCTGGATCTGTTCTGATCTAGAACCTTTCTAAATTAGAACAGCTAATGGCTCCGCCCCATATTTCTGGCGTCACATGACCACTGGAGTAGTTAAGCGCCCTTCATGTCAATAAGGTCAGAAGTTCGTCCAGCGTTGTGTAGAGGAGACAGAATGTTCTTGTCAGAGATGCGCTGAAAACACTGGATCAGAACCAGAACTCCTCAGCTCTGGATCTAACCACAGATGTTCTGGTTTAAAATGTTTTTTATTTACTTTTTGTCTTTTATGCTTTTTAATCGTTTCAGTGGATAAATTCTTCAGTGTGCTTCTGGTTCTGACCTAGTGCTGCTGATGGTCTTTGGTCAGTTTCCTCAGCTCACCTTAAAGGTATCTCTTGTTCTCACCTGTTGCAGGTAAAGAGGAGCTGCCATGTTGGCCTCCTCCATCTCCTCATCAGTCCTCCTCCTCCTCCTCCTTCTTCCTCCCTCCCACCCTGCAGATGCCTCCATGCCGTGGGTGAGGCTGGAGGGCTCCCCCCTTTCTCACCTGCTGCTGGACAGGGGGGCGGGGCGACTGTATGTGGGCGGAGTTGACCACCTGTATCAGCTGACGTCTGACCTGCAGGTGATGTCACACGTTAAGACGGGACCTCACCTGGACTCTCCGGACTGCCTCCCCCCGATCGTTCCTCAGGACTGCCCCTCGGCCACGCCCACTCATAACCACAACAAGCTGCTGCTAATGGAGGCGGGGCTAGGGGCGGAGTCAGGGAGCCTGATTGTCTGTGGTTCGTTGTTCCAAGGAATCTGTGAGAAACGGTAAGTCTGGTCCTAGTCCCTCGTTTAGGGCCCTGAACCGGTTCAGGACACTAGAATTAGGTTACTAATGATATTCTCATAGCCTCAGACAATGGACTGGTGACCATTCTGGTCCTGTTAGATCTCAGTGCTGCCTTTGACACTGTTGATCACAATATTCTCATAGAAAGGCTTCAAAGTGTCGGTATAATAGGAACAGCACTAGGTTGGTTTAAATCTTATTTGTCTAACAGATTTCAGTTTGTTCAGGTAAACAATAGATCTTCCTCAACCTCAATAGTTACTTGCGGAGTACCACAGGGTTCAGTGCTTGGGCCGATTCTCTTTACTATATATATGCTTCCTATTGGTAAAATAATTAGGCAGCATGGGATAAAATTCCATAGTTACGCAGATGATACACAGCTATATCTATCCATAAATCCTGATGAATCCAATCAGTTAGGTAGACTACAGGCATGTCTGGAAGACATAAAAACTTGGATGACTCTAAACTTCTTGCTTCTAAATTCTGATAAAACAGAAGTTGTCGTCTTTGGACCAGAAGCTCTGAAAAAGAAACTACTTAGTCAGCCCCTTCACCTGGACGGCATTAAATTAGCCTCCAGTAATAAAGCAAAAAACCTCGGTGTCATTTTTGACCAAGATATGTCTTTTAGAACTTACATTAAAGAAGTCTGTAGGATTTCCTTTTTTCACCTTAGGAATATTGCAAAAATTAGAACCATCCTGTCCAGGAATGATGCTGAAAAACTAGTCCATGCCTTTGTTACTTCAAGGCTGGATTACTGTAACTGTCTATTATCAGGTAGTCCACAGAATACAATTAAAAGTCTTCAGTTAGTTCAAAATGCTGCTGCTAGGATTCTGATGAATATTAAAAGAAGAGATCACATTTCCCCTGTTTTAGCTTCTCTTCACTGGCTCCCAGTAAAATCTAGAATAGAATTCAAGATCCTCCTTCTGACATATAAAGCCCTTAATAATCTAGCTCCATCATACATAAGAGACCTGATTGTTCCATATGTTCCTAACAGAGACCTTCGCTCTCAGACTGCAGGTTTACTGGTAGTTCCTAGGATTTCTAAAAGTAGAATGGGTGGCAGATCTTTCAGCTATCAGGCTCCCCTCCTATGGAACCGGCTCCCAGGGTTGGTTCGTGAAGCAGACAATTTGTCTATCTTTAAAACTAGGCTAAAAACTTTCCTCTTTGACAAAGCTTACAGTTAGAGATATGTTTATAGGTAGTTAGAGTCAGGTCAGACAGGTAGATAGGAAGAGACAGGTTAATGTTAGTAGTCAGGCAGAGTGTCAAAAGTTAGGAAGAGATAGGAAGAGGTAGAGTAGCTAGGTAGAGATAGATTAATGTAAGCCAGGTAAAGATCCGGAGCCGGTCGCGGCTTACCGCCGCGGAAGAAATGTGCCCCACAGGGGCCAGCCAGCGCCGGAGAGAGGTCCCTCAAGGGGATCCTCCCGCACAGTGCGGCCGCCCATTACCTGCCGGGTTGAATCCCCCGGGCAGACTGTGCGGACCCCACCCGTTTATCTCTTAAACGTTTCTCGCCCTCTTCAACTCTGTCCTCTCAGTTCTGTCTATTTTTCCTTAAGATAGTTGTCGACTATCGGTCTCGTGCCGGTATTTAGCCTTAGATGGAGTTTACCACCCACTTTGGGCTGCATTCTCAAACAACCCGACTCCGAGAAGACCCCGGCATGACGGGGGCCGTTACCGGCCCTACACCGTCCACGGGTCATGAGGACTCAGACAGAGTGTTGGTAGCCAGGTCTCCTAGTAGCTAGGAGACAGGTTAATGTTAGTAGCTATGCTGCTTTAGGCTAGGCTGTTGGAGGACATTATTAGGGTCTGTTCCTACTTTCTCTCCTACTTCTCCCCAACTGCATGATGTGCTGTCAATTCAAGCACTAACCTGTTTTCTATTATAGTAGGTGCTCCGGATTAGCCCTGCTTGACGACCCTGACTAAGATGGCATTGCAGTGACGGAAAATTCTCCACGTCCTGCAACAAACTTGTGCATCGGTTCTGTTGCTCTTTCTGTGTCTCTGTTGTGTATTCTCCAAGCCACAGACGGTCGCGGCAGATAACCGCTTGTGCTGAGCCTGGTTCTGCCGGAGGTTTCTTCCTGTTAAAAGGGAGTTTTTCCTTCCCACTGTCGCTGCATGCTTGCTCAGTATGAGGGATTGCTGAGAATTCCACGACGCAATCTTCTGTGGTTCTGTAATTTCTACACTAAACATTGTATTGTAATAACTCTTTTTGTAAAGTGCCTTGAGATGACATCTGTTGTGAAATGGCGCTATATAAATAAACTGAATTGAATTGAATTGAATTGAATAGAATGTTTCACGACAGTAGACCCCCCCTAGGGTCCTCAGGGGCTCTGAAACCAGTGTAGATCATGAACTAGTCTAGTGTTTTGAACTAGTCTAGAGTCCTAAGTTTAGTGTTCTTGACAAGTCTAGGATCCTAAACAAGTCAAAAACCGGTCTAGTATTCTGAACAGGTCTGGCATCATGAACAACTCTTAGATCCAGCACTTAGTCCAGAGTCCCAAAACGGTCTTGTGTCGTGAACCATTCTATTGTCCTGAAACGGTCTAGGGTCCTGCAAAGGTCTAGGAATCTGAACAAATCTAGACTCCTAAACTGGTGTAGTGTTGTGAACCGGTCTATGGTCCTGAAACAGTCTAGGGTTCTGCAAAGGTCTAGGAATCTGAACAAATCTAGGATCATGATCCAGTCTAGTGTTCTTGAGAAGTCTAGGAACCTAAATGTAAAACCTAAACGTCCGAAACTGATCTAGTGTCCTGAACCGGTCCAGGGTCCTGCAAAAAGGTCTAGGATTCTGAACAAGTCTAGACTCCTAAACTGATGTAGTGTTGTGAACCGGTCTATGGTCCTGAACCGGTCTAGGGTTCTGCAAAGGTCTAGGAATCTGAACAAGTCTAGACTCCTAAACTGATCTAGTGTCCTGAACCGGTCCAGGGTCCTGCAAAAAGGTCTAGGATTCTGAACAAGTCTAGACTCCTAAACTGATGTAGTGTTGTGAACCGGTCTATGGTCCTGAACCGGTCTAGGGTTCTGCAAAGGTCTAGGAATCTGAACAAGTCTAGACTCCTAAACTGATCTAGTGTCCTGAAACGGTCCAGGGTCCTGCAAAAAGGTCTAGGATTCTGAACAAGTCTAGACTCCTAAACTGGTGTAGTGTTGTGAACCGGTCTATGGTCCTGAAACGGTCTAGGGTTCTGCAAAGGTCTAGGAATCTGAACAAATCTAGGATCATGATCCAGTCTAGTGTTCTTGAGAAGTCTAGGAACCTAAATGTAAAACCTAAACGTCCGAAACTGATCTAGTGTCCTGAACCGGTCCAGGGTCCTGCAAAGGTCTAGGATTCTGAACAAGTCTAGACTCCTAAACTGGTGTAGTGTTGTGAACCGGTCTATGGTCCTGAACCGGTCCAGGGTCATGAACCCCCCTAGAGTTCCTCTTGGTTCTGAAGCTATTATGAAAAATCAGATTTGTTCAGTTTAACATGTCAGAAGAAGAAGGTGAACCCCTGTTGATAATAGCAGTGTGGTGACCCCTGACCCCAGTCCGGTGTCATGTCTCATCCCTGGTGTCCTGATTCCCTGCAGGAGTCTGTCCAACATCTCTCAGCTCATCTACCGGACCTCCAACCCCGTCGACACGCAGTATGTGGCGGCCAATGACCCTCGAGTGTCCACCGTCGGCGTGGTGATAACTGCCCAGAACAAACAGGAAGGAGGCGCGGCTGGAGGCGAGCTGCGCCTCCTTCTGGTTGGCAGAGGCTACACCAGCAGGGGTCCTGGAGACATCCCACCAATCACAACGCGACGCCTTTACCCGGTGACTCTGCCCCGCAGGGCCTTCTCCCAGGAAGAGGACCTTGGGAAACTGGTGGTGGGTAGTTACTCCGAGTACAACAACCACTTCGTGAAGGCCGTCACCCATGGCGACCACGTCTACTTCCTGTTCTCCCGGCGGGACATGTGGCATAAGAAGGAGTACCGGACGTACGCCTCGCGGCTCTGCACCTCCGACCGCAGCTTCTACTCCTACGTCGAGGTGCCGCTACTCTGCCGCGGCGGCTACAACCTGGCCCAGGGGGCGTGGCTAGGGGACGCGTCAGGGAAACCCGCGCTGTTTGTCGTCATGGCAGCCGGGCAGGCGTCTACGCCTGTGGCAACCAGCCGCTCGGCGCTCTGTATTTATGGGATGGAGGAGCTGGACGCCATGATGCGGCGAGCGCAGGAAGTGTGTTACACGGAGGGAGGCCGAGGCGGCAGCGGGCAGGAAGAGGCGTACATCGAGTACGCGGTGTCGTCAAAGTGTCTGAAACTGCCAAAGGTAAGAGGGTGGCTCCCCCTGGAGGTGAGAACTTTTCATTATAGGTTTATTGAGGAGATTTGTTTCCTAAAAACTGATCTTTCCTTCCTCGCTACAGTCGCTTTTTTCGAGAAACATTCGCTAGATGCCTCTAAACACTCGCTAAATATAGCAACACAGTTACTGCGTAAGCAGCGCTGTTCCCCTCTGGTGGGGAAGTCACATGACTCTACATAGTCACGTGATTCAAGCCGAGCGCTCTTTCTTAAAGGGGCAGGAGCACCGCTAAATTAAAACACATCTTTTCTTTTTTTTTATGCTGAATTTACCGATACAGGCAAAACGACATCAGTAGCACTCATAAGTTTAGGTATCGGTAAATTTTTGCTTGCCGCCCGGCGCTAATATATACTGATCACGACTGGATATAAGCTTCCTCCAAAGGACTCCAAGTGGCTGTAAACTTGTCTGGGTGACTAAACTAACATAATACCTGCTAGAAATAATGTCCAGTTTGAAAAAAAAGAAGTAACTTTCCCTTAAACGTTTTGGTGCGGAACGTTTGGACTAGCCAGTGAAGAGTTGACCTCTGGATGTCTCTGCAGACGGTGTGGTTGGAGCAGAAACATCTCTCACCATCACTCCAGGAACTCTGAACCAGCAGGGACATTCCTGGACATTTGTCCTTTCCCGTCTCTCCACTTTATTTCACATACCTTCATCTACGGACCAGTTAGTGCTGATGTCTGTTACCGATGTCTGCAGTGAGTTTCCTGCATTCAGAGGAGTGTCTCTGCTGTAGGGAAGGAGATGAAGAGGTTGGGTTGTAGTGGAAGAACTATTTCAAGATTATTTCTCTTAAGTGATTAGTTATTACGGGAGCGCCGCTTGGTGGCTGCATGCCCAACAGTGACCTGGATTGGACAGGTTGTACTGTATCTGTAAATTCCTTGTATGCATCATACTTGTATGTGTCATACTTGGCGATTAAAGCTGATTCTGATTCTGATTCTTATTATTAGTGAAACCAGAGGGGGAATATCCTAGAAAGCTGGAGTCATGGACATTGTCATGTTCATTTGACCTACGCTGGAGAACACAGCTATCATTGTTTTGTCTGTAGAGTAGCGCACTATGATATAAGTTCACAGAGATTGCGGAAAGGGGGTTATACTAAACCACCCAATAGATGTGTTTCTGTTCAGATCCTAATAAATATCTAAAAAAAAACTCCAACTGAGACTGAATCAGCCTTATCTTTTGTCTCCATCTCTGTGGAATTATTCCATATCGGTTTGGTGCCCAACATGGGGTGCCAAACTGATATGGAATAATCAATGAAACAATTAAAATTATCTATGTCCAGTCAAAATAATAATAATACTAAAAAAACTGAGTGAATTATTCCATATCACGGTCAATGACGAGCAGATTCATGTTTGGGACACCTGATCATAACGCAGGATCCAGTCTTTAGCATCCAGTCTGTTTCTCCTGGTCCCGCCTCCATCCCATCAGCCAGTGGCTGTTGTTTGACTCGCTAACTGCTGCTGCTCTGCTGGGGGTTAAACGGTTAAAATGATCATCTGCAGCAGCTGCATGGATCAGTCAAACAGCTGCATGGGAATCTGACCCACATATAGCTCTGTGTGTGTGTGTGTGTGTGTGTGTGCACAGCTGGACATCAACATGTTTGTGTTTCAGAGACGTAATCATCTTATTGTCTCTCTCTCTCTCCATTCGTCCTGAAGGACTCTCTCTCTGAGTACCCCTGTGGGGGGGAACACACCCCCAACCCCATCGCCAGCGCCGTTCCCCTTGGAGCTCCGCCCACCGTCAGCCTGGATACGCAGCTGACTTCAGTTACGGCAGCGACAGAGGCTGGGCTCACCATCGCCTTCCTAGGAGATCGAGATGGACGTCTGCACAAGGTGAACGCGCACACACACGTTTGTATTTGTGGTTTACGGCACCACTGTGACCTTTGGGGTATTTATGGGGACGCAGCTTTCCCTGCATCCGGTGAACATGAAAGTTCTGACAAAACATTTGTATGTCACCCAGAGAAGACGAGTCTCACATCAATAATAGAAAATTACTTTCAGAACATGACATTTCACAGGTTTATAGGGTCTGTTCACAACAATAAATAACTACACAGTATTCAAATGGGTGTTTTATGGGGACTTTATGGGGACACATTTATAATCATCATCCGTAAAACAAAGACCTCAAAAAGGAAATGGAGAAGTTGTTGAAAGTCAAGGCCTCAGAGTTCAGAGGTCATTGGAGCACCAATCCAGTCCTAGGAACCCCCCCCCCCCCCCCAAAGTTTTAGTTTATCCTGGTTCAGCAGCCTTTCACTATTCACACAATGTGGTTTAGGAGACCGGCTTTATTATTGGGGCCTTTAAAAGCAACAGAAAGATGAGGTAACATGCGACAGCGATGAGGTTGACATGCATCTCTGAACACATGGTGGCGCTGTAGATCAGGTGACACCAGAGGTCATCTTCAGGTCAAGGTTCATTATATAACGAGCTCAGTCCAGTCATGCGGATAGTTTGTTTTGTTAATGAGTTTATCTTTTACATTGTTGTCATTTTCTGTCCATTTATTAAAATCACTGCAGTTTTATTCACAATATACTGTAGAGAAGGTCAGTTTATTAAGTCAGATGCGGAAATTTTTTCTGTTCCAGCTGGTTGATTTGAGTAATTTACCTTCTAGCATTCACTCCTCCGATGAGGGGGGGTTAGTGATCTCTGGGGGTCCCTAGCCACTGTGTTGGTATGGGCGGGGAAAAGATGGGGGCCAGTTGGGGGGACTGGTTTGGGATCTTTTGTTCCTGCCTCTGTGTCCGTGTTGGTTCATTGAGGATGGCCTTGGGGACCCTGGCTGGGGGAGGGCTGCCCCTCTTGGTGTTAGCGTATTCCACATTCTGGCTGCTGGGCTTCTATAGAATAGAAGAACTTCATTGTCTGATACCCAAGGGTTACAGAAATGTATCTTTGAATGCAGTGCTGTTTGTAAACTTACATATTTTTAACGTATAGTATATATTCATTTATAAATGGCATAGCTAAATATTTTAATTGCAAACAAAATATTTAGTTTAAGAGTTATTGAGTTATTTATTTAGGAAGCTAAATATTTAGTTTTAAAATCAAACATTTAGCTGGCAAACTACACAGGCTAGCAAAGTAATAAGCTTCAAACTAAATAGTTAGCTAAGAACTTGAAATGGCTAGCTAAATATTTAGCTTAGAACAAAAAAAATCTATCTCAGAACTTAATATTTAGAATAGAATAGAATAATCCGTTAATTGTCCCACAGGGGGAAATCTTAACATAAAAACAGCAAAAAAAAACACACAAAAAAAACAGATGTACAAACAGAACACGACACAGATCAGAAACACACAATTTAATGGAGAAAAAAGAGTAAAATTTCTGTTCAAAACTAAATATTTAAGCAGCCATGTTAGGTTACTAGTTAACATTTAGTTTGGAGCCAAATGCAGCTAGCCAGTTTATTTTACTAGCTAAATGTTTAGATTGAAACTAAATATTTAGCTAGCCAGTTGAGTTTACCAGCTATAGGTTCAGTTTTGCGCTAAATATTTAGTTAGCTAGTTAAGTTTTAAGTTAAATGTTCAGTTTGAAGCTAAATATTTAGATTAGAACTAAACATTTATATCACAGCTAGATTTTTATATTCAAAGCTAAATATTTAGCTGGTTAGTTTAGTTTGAAAGCTAAATGTTTAGTTTGCAGCTAAAAATGTAGCTATCCAGTTTAGTTTGAAGCTAAATATTTATCTTAGAATTAAAAACTTATCTCGGCGCTAGATTTTATACTCAAAGCTAACTATTTAGCTAGCCATTTTAGTTCACCAGCTAAATATTTAGTTTAAAGTTAAATATTTAGCTTGGAACAAAAAAAATATCTCAGCTAAATATTTATTTTCTAGTCTAAATATTTAGCTAACCAGTTTAGTCGCCAGCTAAATGTTTAGTTCAAAGTTAAATATTTAGCTTCGAACTAAAAGTTTATCTTGGAGTTAAATGTTTATGTTCTAGACTAAATATTTAGCTAGCCAGTTAATTTGCCTGCTAAATGTTTAGTTTGAAAGCTAAATGTTTAGTTTGCAGCAAAAAAATTAGCTATCCAGTTTAGTTTGAAGCTAAATATTTATCTTAGAATTAACAACTTAACTCGGCGCTAGATTTTATACCCAAAGCTAACTATTTAGCTAGCCATTTTAGTTCGCCAGCTCAATGTTTAGTTTAAAGTGAAACATTTAGCTTGAAACTAAAAATGTATCTTGCAGCTAAATATTTATTTTCTAGGCTAAATATTTAGCTAGCCAGTTTAGTTTGCAAGTTACATTTTTTGTTTGAAGATAAATATTTAGCTATCCAGCCTAGTTTGCTAGCTAAATGTTTAGTTTGGAGCTAAACATTTGGCTAGCTAGTTTAGTTTGAAGCCAAATGTTTAGCTTCGAACTAAAAGTTTATCTCGGAGTTAAATGTTTATGTTCTAGACTAAATATTTAGCTAGCCAGTTAATTTGCCTGCTAAATGTTTAGTTTGAAGCTAAATATTTTGCTTAGAACTAAACATTTTTCTCAGAGCTAAATATTTATACTCAAAAACTAAATATTTAGCTAGCCAATTTAGGTTGCAAGCTAACCTTTAGTTTGAAATGAAGTATTTCTCTTCACACTTAATATTTAGCAATGATTTAGTTTGAAAACTGACTTTTATAAATAATTAAACAAGAACATAAAAAAGATTTCTAAAAATGAACCCCTAATTTTTTGCTTATGACGGGTTAAATAACTAAGTTATTGATAATTGTTTTAATGTGTAAGAAAGCTAACTTGGGCTTTTACCCCATAGTTTTCTGATTAGTGACTAATGTAGCCCACAGCGGGCTGCAGTAGTAATCCTAAGTAGGATATTCATTTTGTGGAGCAACCCAGGCAGAAAAATAGGATAGCTATTTGCACCAACAACCTGAGGTTAAAGAGCAGACTCACAAAAAAACAGAAGCACTGACCCAGAAGATCTTTCTATATATTAAAAGGTAACAGTACCAATAGCTCGGCTGCTGATGCCCAACAGGAAGGTGTCACAGCTAAATGGAGATACCAGGTCAGGTGTACCTTCTGCTACGAGAGATCATGAAGTTAATGACAGCAATAACTTCAAATGATGCGTCGTTGGAGAGCAGTAGGAGAAAGTAGCGGGGGTCTTTTGGATCAAAACCTTCTGTTGAAGATCTAGGAAGTGTGGATCAGCGCGGTAATGGATCAGTGGTTCTGTTCCGTCCCGGTTAAGATCCTCCTCAGCGTGTTAGAACCACCACCTAGTTTGTCAGGGATAAAGAGATCTGATCATCTTATATTAGATCAATCAGTCTGATTGGAACCCTGAGAGGAAGTCCTGAAGGTCCAGAAGAACGAATGTTCATCTCAGCCTTTATCTCTCTCACGCACAGAACAATGTATTATTGATGAGGAGCTGCAGGCCGCTATGCAACGTGTGTGTGCGTGTAGAACAGGTGTTTAGCTAGGGGGGGCATTCTGGGAGCATGCTCTGACTTAAGTAGCTGATTGGTTATTGTTGTCCCAGGTGGATTGTGGGTAATGATGATGCAGGCCGACCCTGAAGGGTGTTTTAATGAGTGCTCAGCTTTGATTCTCCGCGTTAATATTTAATCACACGCACACATATCCCTGTAGTTAGCTCCTCCGTGGTGTGATGCGCTGGTGGTTCTGTTTCAACGTTTTTTGGATGATGCAGAACCTGATTTCTTGCTTGTGTCCGCTGATGAAAACCCAGTCGGTCGGTTCTGGAGCGGCTGGTTTTACCTCCATCACCCAGTTCGGGCTCGGCACCAGTCTGTCAGCTGGGGTTCTTTCTCATCTCCTGAGACAACTCTTTCCTTTGCTCCCTCTGGTTTATATTGAGTGTGGTACACACCACGTCACCAAACAACTCAGTGACTACCTGGAGTCCTATATATAGGCCCACTGAGTGATTACAGGATTGTAGACACCTAGAATGCTGATTAGTGGACATACCTTGGATTAACATGTCCCTTTGGTCACATTATTTTATTCTTTTCTAGGGGTACCATCATTTTTGTCCAGGCCTGTTTCATGCATTTATTTTTTAAATAATTCTGAAGCATGGATGAAAAGCAATGTCTGACTTTCATTGGTCAACATTTATATATTTTTTATTTATTATTACTTTTGTCAGATTAAAGTTATTTCTGTGACCATTATGAGTTTTTCTTTTATTTAATGAAGGGTACCAACAATTTTGTCCACGTCTGTATATATATATGTATATATATGTATATATATACATATATATATATATACATAAATCCAAGTCCAGATATGCTTTAATGTTTAACTCTTGTTGTCTTGTTCCACATTTGAGTTTTTACTGTGAAGCACTTTGGTCGCCTTCCTGCTGTAAAGCTCAGCACGGATAAACGTTGATTGATTGATAGTAATAAAACATATTTCCGTGCCTCCGCCTCACCCACAAGCACCTTGATTTCAGTTTCATCCTATTGGTTGCTATGGCTACCTGTGAAACACCTTAGATCCGCCGGCTTAAGTCTTTATTTTTAAAGCATAAGGTTTTATGAATCTGAAAGTTTCCGTGCGTAACCAAACTTTTTTTGTTGAGCTAAGTGTGGTTTTATTAAGGATTCTATGCAGTTTTATGAATGAGACCCCATTCATCCTTTAGCTTCTTGATGCCGATGAAAGAGCTTTTATTTTCAGCATGTCTCTGATTTAAGGAGAGAAACTGTCGTCTTTCTTCTGCTGCTGTGAGGTTTGCAGATCTCATGGTGGCTGCAGGCCGCGGTGATTCTGCAACACAAAGAACACAAGACCCAGAAACTCGTGAACAATGGGAGCCAAACATCATCAGAGCCGGAGGGTCAGAGCGTGATGGGGTGGACCCGTGTAACCAGACAGTAAACAGCGGCAGTGAGAGGGATGGAAGATCTCTGCTGGGTCTTTATTCCCACTTAAACATTTTAGGGAAACTGCAGTTTGTCACCAGGAAACCGAAGGGAGAGCAGGAGTGAAGACTGAGGAGTTTTCTCTTCAGCAAAGGTTATTAATGAAAACTAGATATAAAAAACATGTTCTTTTACTGGAAAAAAAAAGAAAAACGAGGCTTTGCAACAAAACGAAAACCAACTGAAGCTGTAATATGTGTTACTACTTACTAAAACGAGCTGAATGTATTGAGAAAAATGTGCTTAGTTTGCATTTCTGCGTCTCATGCAGCAGTATAAAGTCAGCCCCCTGCTTTACTGCGAGCTTCGTCTGTATAAAGACGCGATAATTCTTCGTGCTGTTCGACTAAAAACAACAAAACAGGAACGTTCTATTGAACCATCAACTCCGTACCCTTTTCAAGGAAAACCAAAGATTGGAAGCGACTGGAACGACGATTAAACATGCGAACGGTCTGAAGCGACAACTTCGAGTCAGGTAAGCCCTGGCTAACAAACAAGCTAACGTTGCTAACTGACATGGTAACTGCAAGCAAACCACAGTGAGAACCAGGGCGATGTAAAGCGCAGGTGTAGGTTGTGTGGACATCTGCTGTGCTGATGAACGTATAATCCTCTCTGGTTGTTGTTTCTTGTTTTAACTCGCTGTGGCGCGTTATGCCAACATGGCGGATACAGCGTCATGTCAGCAAAGGTCGGGAGAAAGAACCAGAGATCCGATTTGTGATTACTTACCATCACAATATGTGGTTTCTGTGTTGTAGTGTTGGCAGTCAGATTCAGTGTTTACAGAGCCTATAAACATTATAATGCTTCAGTACATTTGTTAAAATCATTTTCTGAGATTTTATTACTCATTTCTAATATTTTTAAAGTCTTTTAAGCCCGGAATGCATCATAAAATGACAAAAGGAAACTAAATTAAGCCTTTAAAAAACTCAAACTAAACTAACAAATGGTAAAAACTAATTACCATTTAAACAGAATTTAAAATCTTAAGTGAAAACTAGACTGGGACAAAAAAGTATTTAAACAGTAACTAATTGTGTAAGTTGTCCCACTTAAAAGGATGAGAATCCTGTGTTTTTCATGTTATTTATACCTCAACTATTTGAACCAATCCAGAAAAATCACCTGGTCTGATTTTTAAATAATTTATTAGCAAATTAAGGTGGAAAATAAGTTTTTATCACATCCAAACAGACCGATTTCTGTGACTTACAAACTTATAACTTCTTCTGTCCTCCACCTGTATTAGTGGCTCTTGGTTGAACTGGTTACCAGTATAAAGACACCTGTCCACAAACTCCACTATAGAGCAAAGAGCTGTTAAAGGACACCAGGAACCAGATTGTAGAGCTGCACCAGGCTGGGAGACTGAATCTGCAATAAGCAGCTTGGTGTGAAGAAAGCAATGATTAGAAAATGGAAGACGTCCAAGAGCGCTGATAATCTCCCTCCATCTGGGGCTCCACCAAGATCTCACCCTGTGAACGGTGAGCAACAATCCCAGAACCACACGGGGGGACCTGGTGAACGACCTGCAGATAGCTGGGACCAAAGTAACAAAGGCTACCATCAGTAACAGCGCCAGACGTGTCCCCCTGCTTAAGCCAGGACATGTCCAGGCCCGTCTGAAGTTTGCCAGTAACAGCGCCAGACGTGTCCCCCTGCTTAAGCCAGGACGTGTCCAGGCCCGTCTGACGTTTGCCAGAGAGCATCTGGATGATCCAGGAGAGGATTGGGAGAACGTCATACGCTCAGATGGAACCAAAGCAGCATAGCTACTGTGAAGCACGGGGGTGGAAGCATCATGCTGTGGGACCAGGAAGAATGAATGGGGCCATGTATGGTGGCATCAGTGAGAGCGTTGAAGATGAAACGTGGCTGGGTCTTTCAGCATGACGATGATCCCAAACACATCACCATGGTAACCAAGGAGGAGGGGCTTCCTGAGAAGCATTTCAAGGTCCCTGATTGGCCGAGCCAGTCTGCAGATCTCAGCCCCATAGAAAGTCCCAAAACATGGAGGAATGGGCCAAAATAGCAGCAACAGTGGAAACCTGCTGGAGACCTACAGGTGACCTTTGACCTCTGGGACTGATAACAAAGTATGGAGATAAAAAACTGATTTTCCACCATAATTTGTGACTAAATTCAGTTTTTCTGGATTTTTTTCTTCTCATGTTCTCTCATAGTCGAGTTATGTCTATGATTATAATTACAGGCGTCTCTCGTCTTATTAAGTGGGAGAACGTCACACATCGGTGGCTGACTAAACACTGTAAATAAAACCTAAAAGTAATAAAATGTTTTAAAACCATAAAACCTTGCTCCTCACTTTTCCTCACTTTGTGGTCAGACTCGACTTCCTAGATGAATTCTTTTGTTTTAAAGCATCTTTTTGAGCCCAGTTAGACCCGGTAGAACCTTCAGCGGTTCTCCGTCTGCTCCGGGTCTCATGGACTAACGTCTCACCTGTCCTGCTGGGATGCAGGTGTTGGTGCGCGCCGACTGGTCCGGCGACCTGTACGGCAGCGTGTTGGTGGACAGGGGCGGAGCCATCAGTGCTGACCTCCTATTGGACGAGAGCCAACGCCACGTTTATGTTTTAACCGACGACCGGGTGAGATCCTCCTTCCTGCATCTGCTGTCCCTCTGCTGTCCTCCGTCCTCCATCTGTCCGTAGAACTTCTGTCCTGTTTGTCTCAGGTGTCAAAGGTCCCGGTGTCGTCCTGTGAGAGACAGACAGACTGTGAGTCCTGTCTGTCCATCAGAGACCCATACTGCGGCTGGTGTGTCCTGGAGGGAAGGTAGATCTGTCCCTCTGTCCATCAGCACCATCTAGTGGACATCAGAGGAGCTGCAGGCGGCTTCATCCTTTATTTCCACTTTGTTGTCCAGGTGTTCCCGTAAACATGAGTGTCAGCGCCACCTGCTGGCCAATCATTGGCTATGGAGCTTTGAACAGACCAGCCAGTGTGTCAAAGTGCAGAGCCTGCAGCCGGCCAATCAGAGCAGAGAGGAGCAGACTCAGGTATGCAGGGCGTTGGACTGATTGGACTAATGAGAATCAGGAGGACAGAGGTTCTGGTTCTGGTTCTGAGCTGCTGCTGGACATCCTGGAGATGAAACCGCTTCCGGTTTCAGGACATGGATAACAACTCATGACTCATCTCTTTGTTTCCAAGGTAACCATGTCAGTCATCCAGCTGCCTGTCCTCATGGGGGCGGAGTCTCTTTCCTGCGTCTTCGGGAACCTCCCCCCACAGCCGGCCGTCGTCATGGGAACAAATCTCACCTGTCTTTCACCTGTTCCAGAGCTCCTCCCACCCATGCCACCAGGAGCTGGTGAGTAACAAGGTCTGCAGGGTTCCTCGCTCTTCTGTGCTGCTGCTGACTGACCTTTGCCCCCACAGATCACATGATCCTCCCTGTGTCTCTGATGTTTGGTCATGTGACCATCACCGCGGGAAACATGACCTTCTACGACTGTGGAGCCGTCAGCCGACTGAACCAGAGTTCCCAGTAAGAGACCAGTAGCTTTAACAGCTGTAGATGCTGGCAGGAGAGGATGATGATGGTGGTGGTGGTGGTGATGATGGTTGATGATGATGAGGATGATAATGGTGATGATGATGATGATGGTGATGATGATGATAATGATGATGGTGATGAGGATGATGGTGATGATGATGA